>JARJHM010000571.1:0-212212 GCA_033356055.1 Carex pumila | reverse complement strand
AAATATGGAATCAGGATCGGTTATATACACATATCAGTATCGGAATCCAACCGATCCTGTTGAAGGCGATACTGATAGTATCAGGATCGGTTTTATATTTTTTAAAGAACCGATCCGAATAGAAACTATTAGGATCGGTTTTTTAACAAAACCGATCTTAATAGTTGTTATCTAGATCGGTTTTTGACTAAGAACCGATCCCGATACGTACTATCAAGATCGGTTTTTAGATAAAAACCGATCTTGATAGTATTTTCGAATTTTAAAAAAAAAATTACATAACAACCGATCCAGATACGTACTATCAAGATCGGTTTTTATATAAAAACCGATCTTGATAGTTTTTTCGAATTTTTTTTTAATTAAAAATTACATATCAAGATCGGTTTTTATATAAAAACCGATCTTGATAGTACGTATCTGGATCGGTTTTTATATAAAAACCGATCTTGATAGTTTTTTCGAATTTTTTTTAATTAAAAATTACATATCAAGATCGGTTTTTATATAAAAACCAATCCAGATACGTACTATCAAGATCGGTTTTTATATAAAAACCGATCTTGATATGTAATTTTTAATTAAAAAAAATTCGAAAAAACTATCAAGATCGGTTTTTATAAAAAACCGATCTTGATAATATTTTCTATTTTTTTTAAATTACATATCTAGATCAGTTTTTATATAAAAACTGATCCTGATATTTTAATTGAAGCGTAAAAAAAAATATTTTATTTATTTGACCAGCTTCCATATATATATTGCTGGCCAGCATCCTAATTTTTTTTTTTTGCACAGTAAGAAGCAATAATCAATTAAATCTATATACACATTCTAAATTAATTATCATACACATCTTAAACTATTACAAAAAATTCATGTACTTCATACAAAGTTTTGTGAAGCATTACATATTATAACAAGAAATTTAAATCCAAAAAAAAATTAATTAACAAACATACAAGTGACTTAATTGGGCTATTTCTTCAATTAACACACATTTATGCAATATACACATTTATGCATTAAGTTAAAGCACAACAATAAAAAAATCAATAATTACCTCTTTTGCAATCACATCACTTGAGATTAAAAAAGACCCTAAAAACAAAAAACAAAGGTAACAATTAGATGGAAAAATATTTTCCAATAAAAAATACAAAAAAATGTGTTTTAAAAGCATAATAATGGGAAAATTAGATAAGCTAATACCATGATAGTTGATCGGCCGGATAATTAAGTAACTTGAGCGAGATGTCCTTCAAAACTGTAAAACAATATACAAACACCATTAATTAATTTTTGAAACAATAAAAAAAATTAAAAACTTACACAATTGAGCCAGGAGTTGCGAGAGGCTTGGCTTTGAGAGGAAGAGACGGAGAGAAAGAGAGAGAGACACGGAGGAGAGGGAGAGACGGAGAGAGAGAGAGAGACACAAAGAGTACAGAGGAGAGACAGGAGACAGAGAGACGCTAAGTTGAAAATGAGAGGCGCAAAATGAAAATAGAAGAACCCTAAGCAGGTTATATAGGGAGTTATCATTAGGATCGGTTGTTTATAAAAAAACGATCCTAATAGTATCAGGATCGGTTTTTTATAAAAAATCGATCCTGATACTAATTTTTTTTGGCGGGACCAACTTTGAAAAAAATAGTATCAGGATCGGTTTTTTATACAAAAACCGATCCTGATACTATTAGGATCGGTTTTTATTAAAAAACGATCTTGATAATCTTTTTTTTTTCAAAGTGGATTCTGAAAAGAAAAAAAAAAAAAAAAAAAAAAAAAAAAAAATCAGGGTCGTTATTTATAAAAACCGGATCTGATACTATTAGGATCGGTTTTTTATAACCCCTATATTTTTTATTTTTTTTACAGAACCCACTTTGAAAAAAAAATAGTATCAAGATCGGTTTTTTATAAAAAACCGATCCTGATACTATATATAAGAAAGATCACTGAGGTAAACCCCACTCATATTGATGGTGTATTAACCATCAAACGGCTACCATTTATTTTCTTTTCTGTTTGGTAATGCATGTACACAGATTAATATTAAGAAAAATGTGAAAAATATAAAATTTATTTATTTGTGTTTGTATGGCCAAATCAACTCTACTATGATCAATTTTGTACAATTTTATTATTATTAATGGCATCAAATTGTTAAATGGAATGCAGACCGTTCATTTCTGCATGATCATCCAACGGTGGGTCTGTAATTAAATGACATGTAATAATTTTTAAAATGATCAAGATATAACATGGAACATTAATAACGTAAAAGTGCCGAAGGCCCGACAACTGTAAGTTTTGATCCAACGTAAATTATTTACGGCCGTGCGATGTTGCTATATTGTTTTGCTTTGATGAACTAGTACACGAATCCTGAATTGTATCAAATTTTATAATGGTGAAATTAATATGACATTCTTTCATTTTAACGGTTCCGATCGACCAAATGCTAATATTCGTATTCGTTCCTTCACAACCCCACACAACAAGGGTTCAAGTCCTATGCATATTATTATATGGCACAAGTCATTGATGCATCATGCATGATTGTATAAAAAATATTTAATTTTCAAAATGACTTCAAAATGAAATATCAATGTCAAATAACTAATTATATTATCACATAAATTTTAATAATATAAATTACATTAATTTTCATCAAAAAAAATTTATAATTGAACCATATGCCATATACAACAACCATATATATATTCTATTAATCACCACACTAATTACATATAACACAAATGCCTAATTACATATACTTCTCAATATTAAAATTACAAACATAAATATTTTAAAATATTGAAAAAAAAACTAATTATAAAATGAAATTTGATATCTCAATTTTGAAGCTGTCACTATGCCAATTTGTTTTCAATCCGAACAGAGCATTTTTGACTACATACAGCGCACCACACAAAGTTGGTTCTGCAAACAAAAAAAAATAGTATTAGAATTGGTTATTTGAAATAACTGATTCTAATACTATTTTTTTTTTTCAAAGTTGGTTCTAAAAAAAAAAAACCATTATTTCTAGTACAACTACATGTGCTTTCTATTATTTCAAATATATATGTACAATTTTTTGCATTTCAAATATTTTGTATTTCAACATAAAAACCATAAAAAGTTAATTTCTAGAAGTAAATATTGCTATGCTAGATTTCAAAACTGTACCGGTCAAAACAAACAAAAAATTAATTGCTTAATTGATGTCATGAACAAATGGAAACGAATTCATATTACCTCAGATAACAAAATATATATGGTTAGACCAAGACCATATTGATTCGAATTTGATCAGACGGTTCATATATATAGGACGTACATAGGAAATGAAATATCTTTAATTTGACCTCTTTAAAGAAATTAATTCAATTATAAACCTCTTTTAAAAAAAAAACGTACTTGATAGCTGGTCAGGTTTTACCATGCTACTTACAACAACAACAAAAAAAAAAAAAAAAAAATTAAATTTTTTTTTTATCAAGATCGGTTTTTAGCAATAAAACCGATCCTGATAGTATCTGGATCGGTTTTATTGCTAAAAACCGATCCAGATACTATCAGGATCGGTTTTTATGTACAGAACCGATCCAGATGCTATTTTCTGTTATATTTTAATTTGTTAGATGTATTTAAGTTATCTGGATCGGTTTTTATGTACAGAACCGATCCAAATGCTATTTTCTGATATATTTTAATTTGTTAGATGTATTTAAGTTATCTGAGAAATATTTAGTTAGAATCTGAGAAATATATATATATAACCAGAGATTATTTTAAAAAATAATCTTTATCTCATGTACAGAAAATTGCAACATGAATTATTGTATTTTATAACAAGATTAAATAATTATGTTTCTCATATCAACCAGGTAAGTACCAACTTATCTAAAAATTGAACAGACTGACAAGATAGAATTGTATTCCAGCCTGATCTGTTTAGAACGTCTTTTATTTAAAAAAAATAAACAACTTGTTTGTGTTTGTATAATTGTTTGTTTAATTATTTATTTGTTATTTATAAATTAATACCATAAAATTAATTGCTTAATTGATGTCATGAACAAATGGAAACGAATTCATATTACCTGAGATAACAAAATATATATGGTTAGACCAAGACCATATTGATTCGAATTTGATCAGACGGTTCATATATATAGGACGTACATAGGAAATGAAATATCTTTAATTTGACCTCTTTAAAGAAATTAATTCAATTATAAACCTCTTTTAAAAAAAAAACGTACTTGATAGCTGGCCAGGTTTTACCATGCTACTTACAACAAAAAAAAAAAAATTAAAATTAAAATATTTTTTTTTATCAAGATCGGTTTTTAGCAATAAAATCGATCCTGATAGTATCTGGATCGGTTTTATTGCTAAAAACCGATCCTGATAGTATCTGGATCGGTTTTATTGCTAAAAACCGATCCAGATACTATCAGGATCGGTTTTTATGTACAGAACCGATCCAGATGCTATTTTCTGATATATTTTAATTTGTTAGATGTATTTAAGTTATTTGGATCGGTTTTTAGCAATAAAACCGATTCAGATACTATCAAGATCGGTTTTTATGTACAAAACCGATCCAAATGCTTTTTTCTGATTTATTTTAATTTGTTAAATGTATTTAAGTTATCTGGATCGGTTTTTAGCAAGAAAACCGATCCAGATACTATCAGGATCGGTTTTTATGTACAAAACCGATCCAGATGCTATTTTCTGATATATTTTAATTTGTTAGATATATTTAAGTTATCTGGATCGGTTATTATGTATAGACCCGATCCAGATGCTATTTTATGATATATTTCAATTAATAAGATTTATTTGAGATATTTCAATTATCAGGATCGGTTTTTTGTTAGAACCGATCCTGATACTATCAGGATCGGGTTTTATAAACAACCGACCCTGATAGTTGAATTATTAAGATCGGTTATTTAGAATAACTGATCCTGATAGTATCAGGATCAGTTCTAACAAAAAACCGATCCTGATAGTTCATAAATCAGGATCGGTTGACAATAAAACCCGATCTGAATAGTTTTTAAGATCGGTTTTTTTAAATAAACCGATTCAGATACTTATTAGGATCGGGTGTCCCATATAACTGATCCAGATAGGCCGATCCTGATTCCTGTTTTTCCACTAGTGTAAATAGATTTTTAAACTGTACCATCAAAAAAACAAATGTAATCCAAGCTTAATCAATTATGTACTCATAAAAAATTATTATCTCATATTAACCCATAAATTACAACAACAAAAAAACGTAGAACCAAAATGATAGCTTGGATGTATATATGTAATTGGGATTACTAATATATCAAAATTATATAGTTCAGCGTGCCTCTTAGATATGTAAATTTGTGTCAATATCATGATCAGTTACATCATAACTTGAATCACGTATTATGCCAGATCATAATCAAGTTAAGTTTTCACTTGATGTGTCATGTTGTGACTAAAATTATAGAGAGTTGTTACAAATGATTACGGTATGTTAGTCATGCTATGATGAAATCTGACATAATTGGTCACTTTTGATTACGTTTAATCATATTAGTTGCGTTTAACTATTTTTCAAACTTTGAGTTTTTTAAGGAAGAAAAGTCAGAAAAATATGTCGAAAATGTAAAGATATTGTAAATTGTTATAAATCGTAAGAAATATATGTATATCAAACTATTTATTATCCGAATTGGATTAATGTTTGGAATAAATGGTTGCATAAATTATATGTTGTTTTGATCACGTTTGATCACGTGTCGTGTCGAATGTCGTTCTCTGTTATTTTTCCCAAATGGTGATCATGACATACAAATAGACACATCACGTCACATGACCCATACAAATGTCATGCATGTACCGTGGCATGCTGTGACGTTTTCCAGTCACGTTGTTACTTAATTTCTTCATCACATCCCTAGTGCCCCTTTTAACTGTAATTAACTCTGTTCAAAAGGGGGGTGCATGGTACAGTTAGACTGGCAGTAAGTCTGTTAGGTATTTTAACAAAGCCTTCAAAAGAATAGAAAAGAAAATAGTTTGCACATTTAATTAAGAATTATTAAAATATTGCAAAGAAATCAAACTTGGAAGGGGGCATTAGCTAAAGATAGTTGCCCGATTTGGGTCTCAGACTTGCTCAAAGAAGCACATTTTATCTTGCTTCTAATTTGGGCTTTCAACAGAAGGCTAAAAAGCCTGTCCTTTAATTTTGATGAACCTCTCTTTCTCTTGTTATTCGTAGTTGGGCTTGTGGCCCAATTGGGCCGGCCTGCTAAAATGTTGCACTGTTTCTAATTCAAATCTTCCGAGTTCTGAGGCCCCTAGCGCATTTTTTTCCAGATCAAATTTTGAGTTACTTGGATCGGAATTCAATGCAACATGGGGCAGTTGCATTTTGTTTATTTTGTAGCGTGCTTCGAGCCTTGGACTGATTTGAAGCAATTAAATGAAGGAAATTTAATGATTCAATGATTCAGCCTACGGTCGACGAAACAATTAATGCTGTGATTCGTATAGTGTGCTAAAGTTTTATTCTAGACACCGCATCACATGACAAAAGCGATTATCCCACGCCCCACGCCCCACGCCCCACGCCATTGGATTCATTCGGCCTCTTCCAACCTTTTTATGTCATCCAATAACTTTTATTACAAGTATACTTATACTTTGTATATCTCTACCAAAAACACTTCACATCCTTTTTAGCTGTCTCATTTGGAGTCTCAAATTTTTAATTCTTCATTTTTCATTTTTCATTTTTAGTTTCATTATCACTCAATTCATTATCATCTTTTTCTTTTCTTTTTACTTTATCTAATTTAGAAAGTTATTACTAATCGTTGGTGTTACACAACTCTAGATTCCAAAATATTAATGGAAAGGTATTATTATATGAATTTTAAGTTGTGCGTCAAATAAAATAAATTTATAAGATAATAAATAAAAATTAAGTAGAGTTGAGGCAATCCGTTCTTTTAGTACGAATATAGACTACAGAGTACAGAGTGTTTAGTTGCTATTTTATTTTAATATATATTCATAAAAAAAAATGATTATGTAGTATGTTCTTAGCATTTTAATTATTATTTTTAGCAAAATTATTTTTTCCTAAATACCATGATATATTCTTGTAACAATTATATATTTCTCCTTAATATTTATATTATTACAATAAGTAGTCATGTAACTTCGTACGAACAAATTACTAGATAGAAAATGTTAAAAAGGTAAGTATTTAAAATAATAATATTTTTGTTAACAAAATTAACTTAACGTTAAAAACATAGCCGCATAAAAGCTTTCTCCATCCCAATATATTAAAATAATTTAGTAAAATAAATTTTGACAGGTATGAATGAGTTAGGCTAATATGACATTGGTGTTATTTGAAACTAAATATCACTATATCTTAAACCTTTAGATATACTTTAAAATTCGTACAAAATAAAGTGCTTGAACAGTAAAAACAAATATTATAAATCTTAAAACATATCTAAAAATTTAAGATGTGGTGAATAACACCAATGTCATATTAGCCTAACTCGTATAAATATATCTGAAATTACTGAAAGCATTCAGAATAGACTTCAAAATATACGGAAAATATTTCCAAAAATATCCATCGCTATTCGCTAGATAACCCGAGGCCTCATCGTCTGCAGTAACTCAAAAGAAAATCTTTTGAGTTAATGAATCTCAAGCGTGTGATTGTAAACGGAGCTCACCCAACTCCCGCTTATAATATAGAGGTCTTTAATATTATTGCGTATATAATCGGAACGAATTTTATAGCTGATCGGACGGTATAGATACATTAACTCAAAAAGATTATTTTGGAGTTAATGCAGAGGTTACGAATTGAGACCGAAAACCTCCAGCTCGACGCCTCCACGCCTTTTTGCCTCTTTCTTTGGTCTTCTTCACTCCGCCTCCCACTTCACAGTTCACACTCTGCCAAGTACCTCAACCCCTCTCTCTCTCTCTCTTTCTCTCTTCTCATCTCCATCATTCCGTTCCAAAGCAAACAAACAAACACATTTTCCTTCCCAAGTCTGTAGGTGCAGACTACAAGGGCGTAGGATTACAACTCAGAAGCGCAATGCCACCGTCAGATCTCCATCTTCTCCTCCTAGCATCTTGCCTTCTCTCCTGTGCTTGGGCCCACCAAAGATCCTCCACCTACGCTTCCTCAGCACTTACTGAATGGCGTCCTGCTCATGCCTCCTACTACGCTGCCGATCCAGAAGACGCCATTGGTATTTTCATTTTCACCAAAAGATTCAATCTTTCTTTAAATTAACCCATTTATAATCCTATAATACTCATGCAATTAATTTCTGTTCTTAAAAGATGGTGCATGTGGATTTGGGAATTTGGGGAAGGAAGGTTACGGCATGGCAACTGCTGGGCTCAGTGAGGCATTGTTTAAAAAGGGAGCAGCCTGTGGTGGCTGCTATGAGATTAGGTGTGTATCCGAGCTCAAATTCTGTTTGCCCGGTACATCGATTGTAGTCACAGCTACTAACTTTTGTGCGCCAAATTATGGTCTCCCGGGTGAGGCCGGTGGTGTGTGCAATACCCCAAATCAACATCTGTTGCTACCTATTCAGGCTTTTGAAAAGATTGCAATTTGGAAGGCCGGTGTCATGCCGATTCAGTATCGGAGGTATTCTTTAAATGTTACATTGTTTTTATTAGTTAATCTACTTAACAACTTTATTTTTACTATTTGTTAAAATAAGAATGAAATTATTTGTTTGAAAGTCAGAACAATCAAATCAATTGAAACTTGACTGTTGTACTATGAAATAAATAGTTTGCCCTATTTTTGCCTAAAAATGCTAGAGAGGAGATGATTCAACAGACAATTACAAATTGACAAAGTCATAAAAAGTTATGCTCAATTTGACAAAAGATAGCGGTCCAAATATAAAGGTTGTTGGCTTAATTCAAATTCTTTCACTTTTATTGCAAGTTTGAATTCACTTTGCTAAATACCCATAAAATTAACAGTAAAATGTTTATTTGAATCTGATAATATAAATATTAGGAGCTGGGACCCCAGTAATTAAGAGCGATTTTGTCTGGTTACATACTGAGCTATCATTTTTAAAACCTATTTGGGTAAGAGTGTTAGCTTGTGAGTCCCAAATCGAAAGGGATAGCTGGCCTTTAACCTAAATAATATAGGCCACATATCATCTAATGCCTTATCATTAAAAGAAGATGACAGCAAAACTTTTGTTGGTTGTTTTTGTATTGAAAGGGTTTATACTGTTAACTAGTTTCATTTAGCATAAACTTTACACTTTAATTTGACTGTATATACAGAGGTTCAGAAAACTTGATTCAGGTGACTGTGGTCTTCAAATAGAATTTATGATAAGTTGTTAGCTTCTTATCAAACAAGTATTCATAACATACCTATCTGTAACACCTGAATATCAAAGGCTAATATAATTGGAGTAATTAATAATGTACAAAGTAGATTAAAGTTTGATGGCTAAATATAAGTTCTGTACAAAATTGTAATTAATTAATTGTTGAGATTGTCTGAACTTTTGATCTGATTACAAATCTAACTAATACCGGTCAAGAACTGGTACAGGAATAACAGGAATAGCTGCTTTATGATATAGTTGGTAAGATCCATATTAAGGTTTTCGATCATATACCAATTAAAGTGAACCAAAAAAAAACAAAATTAGGCAATTTCGGATGTCATAAACCAAGGATTGAGTGATCTACTAACTTATTGATGTTTGAAAAAAAAAAAAATACCATTATTAATGAGAATTTTGGAAATTACACAGGGTGAAGTGCATAAGGGATGGCGGCATTAGGTTTACCATCAATGGGCGCAAATTCTTCCTCACCGTATTAATAAGCAATGTTGCAGGGGCAGGGGATGTAAACTTTGTCAAAATAAAGGGCTCAACAACTGGTTGGCTCGAAATGGGCCGAAGTTGGGGCCAGATCTGGCACATAAACGCCGACCTCACAGGTCAGCCTCTCTCTTTCGAGCTCACCAGCAGTGACAGTGTCACCCTGACATCATACAACGCGGCACCGAAAGATTGGTCATTTGGCAAAACATATGTTGGCAAGCAGTTTCCTTTTTAGAGAGAACTGTTACGGGTTGAGTCCTTGCGATGCGGCATTTTTGTACTGTTGTTGAAAGTTATATATTTATTGTATGTATTTTTTTTTTTTGGATAGTTAGTAGTTGAGCCACTGAAATTGCTGATCCGTTTTTCTGATGTACTCATTATTTAATACTGATGCCACTAATAATTTCCTTGATTATATTTATTATGGACTGTTCTTTTCAGAATATAATGTAATTGATCAATTTTATATTCTGAGCTGACCTAAATATCTAAATATGCATCCGATACAAGACATGAATAAGTTGTTCTGAACTAAGCTAACTTCATAATTTATCACCAATTCTGACCAGAAAAATGTGAACCTGAATCATAATCAAAATTTGAAATAGTGAGTGATCTCGTTGACAAGCGCGAGTGTCCAGTACAGAGCACCTTTTTTTTTTTTTTTCTAATTTCTTTGCTCCCTGAGAAACCTTATCTAAGGTAAATTATTATATTATCCGACTTGATATTATATGACATATGTAAACTATGCAAATGTGATCCAACTTTAGTTCAAAGGCTAAGCTCGTTAGAATAGCAACAAAACAAAACCTTATATACGCTCAGCTTATGCAGCTTAATTTTGTTGAAGGTATCACTAGAAGATATATTCATAGTTCTGTCTTTCAAAAAAATAATGAAAAAAAAAGGAAGGATGATCATGGGCTTATTTGCCACTGAAAAGCTTGACTATTTACACAATTTAAAGCCCAAATAAAATGCTGCAAGTGCTCAGGTGAATGAGTCTCTTAGCACTGGGCCAGATTACATTTTTTTGCGGTAAAGATTTTTTTTTATGAAAGGCAGAGTCTGCCATAATTTATTGAAATGCGGTAAAGATTTTAACAGTGCAGTTTCGGCTAGAACCAAAACAAGTGTTCTTCTGATTCGTGCGCCGCTTCAACCAAACTTGCTCTGTTAAAATATTTACCCCTTGTTTATCCATGATAATCATGGCAAAGAACAAATTAGAGCTTGAGAAACTAAAATAAAAAAATTTCATATATTTATCTAGAAATAACTACTTGGTCCTATGGCGTGATCCAAATAAGATCTCTGTTACCAGATGCCAATAAATATTAATAGAGAAAAGACAATTTTTTAACAATGTCGCTGAATGCAATGCTTAGACAGCTAATCAAAATCACAAGTTCACAATACTTAGGTTACAAGCAAATAATCGTAAACCCACATTTTGGTGGACAGTTCCATCATATCTGATAAGAGTGAAAATGTTACTGTCAGTCAAAAAATAATAACATTTTAGTTTCCCATATGTAGATAACTTCTATAGCATAGATTGGATCCTGAGATGCACTAGAAAAGTTGTAGCATGGCAGATGGCACGTGGCAAAAGTTGCATCTCGCCAAGCAACAGCAGCCCTATTAGTTTTGAGGGAACTGAAGCTTTACTTGACAGTAGCCCTGAACAAACCAGACAATCCTGATAATGCAAACCTTAAAAACCTGTGATAAATCACAAGGTGCACTATGAACAAAATTGAATACATCAATTCAAAAATGTAAACTATTTCAGTGATTTATTTTTTGGGGATCAAAGTAACATGTACAACAAAAAAAAACACAGCTTGCAACTTTTAATTACAAGCCAGTGAATCAGGAGTTCTGCACCTCTTCAATTGTATTAAACAAGTATAATAGTATACAGATATCAACCATTTCATATATATTGCTCCAGATTGAAGTAAAACAATTATGGTGTTTAGCTTGTACTCTCCAATTAGAAATCATCAGAGATATCTGATGACCAAAATAACAGCACATGATCGAAGATTCTGAACTGATCAAACTGTGTACTTGAATGGGTCTCATGTTATAAGGTAACAACTGTTGAAGAGTGCCATAGAAGATCTATTGGAGTAAACAAGGAAGGTGGCACAATATCCTGAAGGCACAATATTCTGGTGTGGTGCGCAAGTTTGAAGATCTTAGGAAATATTTGTTACTTTGTTTAATATATTTGTTGTCATGTATTCGTAGATATAGAAGGAATAAATACAGAAAGTAATCTAAGAAAGATTAATTGCACCTAGGTCATATTGAACTCTATAAAAGAGTCAAGTTCTTCTCTGTAACGTATTGGAAAAAATATTCAATAAGAAATAAAGAACAGGGAGGGAAGGGAGATTTTCGGGAGTTTTGTGTTTGAGTTTTTTCTATTATTTGTTATTATGGTATCAGAGCGGGTTATGAACTTGGAGCAAACCTTGAAGCTGTTTTGTTTATGTTCATCTTTTGTTTAGTTGTGTTTGTTTTTCTGTAGATTTTTTTGTTTAAGAAAAAAAAAAAGAAAAAAAATTTCTGAGAAAAGTTAAGTGTCATGGAAAATTTAGCATTGGAAGAAACTACCTCCACTAATACCCTTCTTGAAAAATTAACCCAGATTATGGTGCTGCAACAAAATACGTTGAACCAACTTATTCCCAATACCTCTTCCTCACAACCACATCCTCCTGTCCCCTCTGTTGTATCTCTCACAGATGGGCCATCACAACCTATTTCTGAAAAACTGACCGGTGAAAACTACAGTCTGTGGTCCCAGGTGGTGAGGCTATATGTGAAAGGCCGTGACAAGATGAGGCATTTGACTAGTGACCCGGCTCCACCAGAATTGGATGATCCAGCATACCAAAAGTGGGACATTGATGACTCGGTGGTGAAAGGGTGGCTAATCAACTCGCTAGACCCTAAATTGAGGACCAACTTCATCAGGTACTCAACTGCAAAGGAAGTATGGGACGCAATCTCCACGACGTTCTATGATGGCCATGATGAAGTTCAGGTATACAATTTAAATAAAAGGGTGTCTCGGCTTAAACAGTCGGGAAGAATGATAGAAGAGTACTATAATGAATTGCAAGGGCTTTGGCAAGAGATTAACTTTCGTTGTCCCAACCCTATGGTTTATGCCGTTGATATTGCAAAATTTAACGAGTTTGTTGAGAAAACTAGGGTCTATACATTTCTAGATGGCTTAGACGATTGGCTAGACAATGTAAGAGCCACAGTTCTACAAATCTCTCCATTTCCTACAGTGGAGCAAGCTTATGCAGTCGTTAGGAGAGAAGCATCCCGACAAGTGGTCATGCTCAGAGGAGAGGGGGAGATAAGGAATTCTATGGCAATGGTACAAAAGGGCTCCAAGCAATCTGAGGTAAATTTTGTATCAAATAAAAATTTATCTAAACAAGAGAAGACACGTTTGAAGTGTATTAGTTGCGGTATGACTGGGCATCTAAAAGAAGGGTGTTATAAAATTATTGGGTATCCTGATTGGTGGAATGAGCGGAAAATGAAATTGAAAAATGAGATTTATAAGGGGAAGGGTTCGGTCAACATAGCCACTGCAAGAGGGGGCCACATGGATCAGCCAGACCAAAATCACCTCTGTCTGCCCAACTCGCAAAACCAGTACCAGGGGTTTCAGCCAACCACAGACCGTATCAGGCAGGGGGATCAAAACTGGGTCACAACACCTCCAGCAAGCCATACCTGGAGCAATTCAGATGGGCCGCCTGCTTCAGGTCGGGCTAATCATGCATCAACCTCCACTTCTGGACTGGGCCAAGCACAGTTAATTCAGTCTACGGATCTGAATTCAACTGGATCTAATGCAAATGTAAGAGGTAAAGGAATAAGCCAAGGTATGTGTTTAGTTTCTAAAGCTGATTTGAACGATTGGGTTATTGATTCCGGGGCAACTGATCATATGACCTTTTCAAGAAAAGATTTGAGCAACATAAGAGAACCTAGTAGAAATGGGATATTGAATGCAAATGGGGTTTCATCCCAGGTAGAAAGCACAGGGGATGTACATGTTTCAAATACTTTAACTCTTGACAATACTCTTCTTGTACCATCTCTGTCAACCAAGCTACTTTCTGTGGGACAAATCACTGAAGAATTGAATTGTGCAGTTCTTATGTTTCCAAATTTCTGTATTTTTCAGGATATCCTCACAAAGGAGATCATTGGCCGTGGTATTAAGAGAGGTCGTTTGTATCATTTAGAGGAACTGAAGACTGGAAAAGCAAACATCACTATTGGTAGTCCTACTGCCGAAAAACAGATCTGGACTTGGCATCGGCGGTTAGGACACCCTTCTTTTAGTTACATGAGAAACTTGTTACCCTCTTTATTTTCTGGTTTAGATATCTCTGGTTTTGTATGTCAAACTTGCATAAAAGCAAAGAGTCACCGTGTATCCTATCAAAGTAGTAATAATAAAAGTAGTGCTCCATTTGATTTAATCCATTCAGATGTTTGGGGACCATCCCCGATAAATTCAATTCATGGGTATAGGTGGTTTGTCTTGTTTATTGATGATTGTACAAGAATGACGTGGGTGTATCTATTAAAAAGAAAGGATGAGGTAGCCGAGGTATTTAAGAGTTTTTATACCATGGTACAAAATCAATTTGGCAAAGGAATAAAATTCTTTAGAAGTGATAATGGAGGTGAATTTGTGAATCAAATACTGAGAGAATTTTTTATTAACAAGGGGATAATTCATGAAACCACTTGTGTTGGAACACCACAACAAAACGGGGTAGCTGAGAGAAAAAATAGACATATCTTGGAAACTGCGAGGTCTCTACTTTTTGAATATAGAGTGCCACAAATTTTTTGGGATTGTGCTGTTACTATGGCTGTCTACATGATTAACCGTTTGCCAACTAAAGCCAATAATTTTCACACTCCACTAAACACACTTGGAAAATTTGTCTCAATACCGTCCATCTTAAATCTATCTCCAAAAATATTTGGGTGTGTTGCCTATGTCCATATCCAAAAACACCACCGAACAAAAATTGAACCTAATGCTAAAAGGTGTGTCTTGTTGGGATTTGGTTTAAATCAAAAGGGGTACAAGTGTTATGACCCGGTTGAGAAAAAATGGTATGTCACCATGGACGTGACATTTGTTGAGAATGAACCATATTTTACCACATATTCTTCTCAGGGGGAGAATGAAAGAGACAATGAGAATGAATATTTGTGGTTAAATGAAACAAGCTCAATTAAATTTTCTGAATTTTCTAACCACCAAAACCAACATGAAACAAGCCCAGTTGAATTCTCTTACCACCAAAACCAACATGAAACAAGCCCAGTTGAATTCTCTTACCACCAAAACCAAGCCCGGCAAGGCCCAATATTTAATCGGGCCCAACAAACCCAGCAAGAGGAGAGTGGAGCTGTATCGGGTCCAGATCAAAATGATCTTACAACACAGGGAGCAAATCCAGCAATAAATCCAGCACAGGAGATACACGGGCCAAGGCCTGATCTCACTACATCAAGAGAATTGCAGCATGTGTTTAGAAGAGATCAAAGGAGACAGATCTGGATGCCTACACCTGAAGTAATGATGCAAACGGACATGATACCACCTGAGCCAGAATCTCCTGAGGATTATCCAACGGTAAGTATCCCTAATTACATTTTGCCTCCAAGAACAAATAGAGGGAAACCACCGAACCGGTATGTTCCAGAGGATGGAACAAGTGAAACAGTAAAATACCCAATTGCAAATTATGTTAGTACCAAGAATTTGACAGAACCATTGAAAAACTTTAGTGAAAAGATACTATCATTGGAAGTACCAAAAAATGTTGAGGAAGCTTTAAGGGATCCAAAGTGGGTACATGCAATGGATGTAGAAATGGAAGCACTTAATAAAAATGAAACTTGGTCTTTGGTAGAATTGCCAAAAGGGAAGAAACCAGTTGGGTGTAAGTGGGTTTACTCAATTAAGTTTGGTGCTAATGGTGAAATTGAGAGATACAAAGCAAGACTAGTTGCGAAGGGGTTCACTCAAACATATGGTATAGACTTTCAGGAAACTTTTTCTCCAGTGGCTAAACTAAATACCGTTCGAGTTTTGTTATCTCTTGCAGCAAATTTAGATTGGCCTTTGCATCAATTTGATGTAAAAAATGCGTTCTTGCATGGTGACTTAAAGGAAGAAATTTACATGGAACCTCCTCCCGGATACACAAACCCAAGTGCAACAAAGGTGGTATGTCAGTTGCACAAGGCGTTATATGGGCTTAAGCAGTCACCTCGAGCTTGGTTTGGCCGATTTTGTAGTGCTATGAAGAGTTATGAGTTTGAACAGAGTGATTCTGATCATACTTTATTTTTTAAGAAACAACAAGAAAAACTAACTGTTTTGATTATATATGTGGATGATATGATCATAACAGGTGATGATAGAGACGAAATTAGAAGGCTTGAGGAAAGGCTATCAAAAGAGTTTGAGATGAAAAACTTGGGTGGACTTAAGTATTTTCTAGGAATTGAAGTTAGCAGGTCGGAAGATAGTATTGTTCTGTCTCAAAGGAAGTATATTTTGGACCTATTAGCTGGAGTAGGGATGCTTGACTGCAAGCCAGTAGACACACCGGTTGTTCAGAATCTAAAATTGGGAGAATATCCTGACCAAGTGCCCACCAATAAAGAAAGGTACCAAAGGTTAGTAGGAAAATTAATTTATTTATCACATACTAGACCTGACATAGCCTATGCAGTGAGTTTGGTCAGTCAATTCATGCATAATCCAAGCGAAGAGCACATGGAGGCCGTCATGAGAATAATTAGATACTTGAAGGGAGCACCCGGAAGAGGGATTCAATTCAGGAAAAATGGACACTTAGATGTGGAAGGATATACAGATGCAGATTGGGCTGGCAGCATCACTGACCGGAGGTCCACGTCCGGGTATTTCACCTTTGTAGGAGGTAATCTTGTTACTTGGAGAAGCAAAAAACAGAAAAGTGTTGCCCTTTCTAGTGCTGAGTCTGAATTGAGAGGTATAGTCAAGGGAATTTGTGAATTAATTTGGCTTAAAAAATTGATGACCGAACTTGGCTTTCCTCAGACAAAGGCAATGGATTTGTTCTGTGACAACAAGGCTGCCATAGACATCTCGCACAACCCGGTTCAGCATGATCGAACCAAACATGTTGGAGTTGACAGACACTTCATTCGAGAGAATATTGAATCAAAGATTATTCGATTACCACATGTGAGGTCAGAAAAACAGCTTGCAGATATTTTAACAAAGGCAACTTCGAGTAAGATCTTCCATGACACATTAAACAAGTTGGTAATGACAAATCTGTACCTACCAACGTGAGGGAGAGTGTTGAAGAGTGCCATAGAAGATCTATTGGAGTAAACAAGGAAGGTGGCACAATATCCTGAAGGCACAATATTCTGGTGTGGTGCGCAAGTTTGAAGATCTTAGGAAATATTTGTTACTTTGTTTAATATATTTGTTGTCATGTATTCGTAGATATAGAAGGAATAAATACAGAAAGTAATCTAAGAAAGATTAATTGCACCTAGGTCATATTGAACTCTATAAAAGAGTCAAGTTCTTCTCTGTAACGTATTGGAAAAAATATTCAATAAGAAATAAAGAACAGGGAGGGAAGGGAGATTTTCGGGAGTTTTGTGTTTGAGTTTTTTCTATTATTTGTTATTAACAACTAGCAATGTATTTAATCACCAACTGAGAATTATGCTATGGGGTTCAAAGAATGGTAAGGTGTAATTTTCCCAATAATCAGAAGTTCACTAATTACATATATAATTGTGATATGAATGGGAACAGATAAGTTACCTTTTGAGCTATTTAATCTACAGAGGGCTCTTCCAAACTTCACTGAAAAGATATCATCTAGTTCCTACTGTGGTAGCTTACAAGTGGCTTATTAAATTAGAAAGAATAAGTCAATGGTATAGTAAGAACCTGTCTCTAGAACTGCCGAATATAAATTGAAAACAGAATTTAGCTGTTTTGAATTATTCTGAACAAAAACATTGATGTTAATTTCTAATCGGTACATAATTATGAACATATGAGCTTAGCCCAAGACTTTAGTTAACAAAAAGAAAGAAAAAGAAAAATCTTGCAGGAAAGCAATGCCACACTACTCTACAATAAAAGGATAAAAAAAGAAAAAATAAAAAATAAAAGAAATAGAACTACAACACAAGTAGCAAACCTCATTAAATAATCACAAGGCTAATGCCATAGTATTATTCAATTCTTTGCTGTGACTCAATCACCAAAGCATTGAGCATGATTTGCAAAGCCGCATTGTACACCACACCATCATAATGCATCCCGTCATCTGTACACTGGGCCCCACAACCTTGGCTCAACAACCGGACATCTAACAACACAAGGGGCCCACCCGACTGACGCAGGATCTTAGTCTTGGCCACCTCCCGCACATATGCCTCCAACATGGCATTACTCATCCTCTCTCGCTTCTCGTCAGTATTCAGTTTTGATTTGATCAGAGTCGGCAAACCAAGCCAGAACATATGAGGCAGCACAGGTGAGTGTAAAGAAAACACTGCCTCCTTAATACGGCTCACCGATTCACCGTAATGGGATGAATTTGTGACATGTAACATATGCCAAAGACCTGACCCAAGAACCATCACATCCGGATATCGCGGCACAGGCTGGATCTCTCGAACAAGTAGATCCGTTATGTTTCTCTCATAGGGCGCCCAGAGAAAATCAATTTTGATCCCTCGGTCGGCAATGGCAATGTGGTAATCACTGTGCCGCTTAAACAAATCAGGCTCGATGGAGGCCAGAGATGCCGGGTCAAGCAGCAATCGTAACAAAGCAAGTACTAGTAACCGGGCTTGTGAATCACCTGCAACCAGAATCCACGACCCGTTAAGCAAAATGGACGCATCTCTATTGGATATAGACTGGAAACCGCAGGAGTGTACAGGGGCAGATCGGTCCCACGACCAGACAGGATCAGGTGCACGGGTCCAGGAAATGCGATGAAGAAAAGGTAGACAGGAGGAAGGGGGAAGGAGAGGATATGTGGGAGGGGAAGGGAATAAAACGGAGGCAAGCAGGAGATGAGAAGCGGAGAGAAAGTAAGGGGTGAGGTGTACAGCAGCGAAGAGAAAAATAAAGAGAATGCCGCTAAAGAAGAGCATTTTGGTACGACTAAGATGCCACCCAGCGAGGCCCATGGGGACGAAGAGAACAACCGACGCGGCTAAAATAGCGAGTTGGGCAGGAGGTAGCATTGCATTGGATCAGAGCATGGGTCCGTTGGAGGAGATCATGGAGGGGAGTGGGTGAAACGCGGAGGAATGGAAAGGGGGGAAGGAAGGGGGGAGAGTCGGTGGTTGATTGATTGCAACTGGCACTTGGACTTGGTAGCGAGGAGCCCTCAGTGCAGGTAGGAATAATGGGAATGGGACAACAAAAAGTAAAAGAAAAGGTCGTGAGATAGCCGTCCGATCTTCTTTGGCACAAATATTAAAGCGCTTATCTGCATTTCACCTTGGGCTGGATTCTGATCGGACGGTTAGGATGAAAATTCAGAATTTGAGTTACTTCAGGGAAAAGACTTGTTAGTGTTTGGGTTATTGGGTCTGCAGTTGAACTAACGTGCGTCTAATCCTTTTAGCTATGTAAAATAATCACTCGTTTAGTCGTTTCATTCAGTTTCTTTTTTACATATGATTCAGAATCTTTAGATTAATTGATTTTCTACCTATCTATAAAAAAATAACCTAAAATATATGAAATTTGGTATCAAATATATTATCATATTAAGTGATTTAGATTATTTGTTTGAACTTTAGAAATAAAAATATAAAGTCATGGTCCGACCAATGTGTGTTGTACATCCATAACCTCCCCTCTTTAATATATTTATGATACAGTATAACACATTATTTGGTTTTTCAATTGTCAGTGACTAATTCTTGATTTTCTCCGGACCATAAAATTAACAAATTATGCGGTGTTCAATGCATTCTTTAGAAATCATGATTCTTTTTTATTGATGACGCTAATAAGCATCTTTATCTTATTTTATTCATAAAAAGCGGGAACAATAAACGGGACCATCGAACACTGTTTTGAATGCCACTTGTTATGATTGAATATTTATTAATAGGCTTTTTCAATGCCATAGGCCATAGCCCATAGCTGGCAGCGAAATAAAATCTACGCTGCTATGATGATGATTTTAATTAACTTTTGAAGGGATAAAATTATGTAATTAATTTAAACTTCCATTGTCGAACAAAAATCTGCATACAAGTTCCGCAGATTTGTTCAGAGATTTTTGTTCCTTCCGAATCAGAGAACTGCAAGATTCTGACCGGAATTGGTTCGTAGTATGATAGGATGGTTTGCAATCAAAAAGGCCAGATCCACTTAACTCAAATTCTGAGTTCAGATCCAAACAATCCGATCATATAATTCTGAATCAATTCATTTCAAAATGAAATGCACTCTAGTTCAAATACAATTCAAATTTTGAATTATTTAAACGTGATATGAA
The DNA here is from genome assembly GCA_033356055.1 of Carex pumila. NCBI lineage: Eukaryota > Viridiplantae > Streptophyta > Magnoliopsida > Poales > Cyperaceae > Carex > Carex pumila. Next base: position 191,646 of record JARJHM010000571.1, on the reverse strand, counting down.
TTGAACTTGCACTTGGACGCGAGGAGCCATTGCAAATTCATATCGCCTAAAATAACTCAAAATTTAAGTTTAGACCTAAACTGTTAGATTCATTTTGAGATGAATATTAAAATAATTTCATACATTCCACCTCTAACCAAATTGAATCTAATTGAACAATTCAGATCCAAAATCATCACAAAAAAATAAGTTAGCTTTCAACACATAACACACCAGATTGCAACACTGAGAGTGAGTCAACTGATTCCAAGAAAATAAAGTCACTGGTCAGTCAAAAACATCAAATAAAACACACCTCGACGAACAATTGGTCAAATGATATTATACCATCTTTTTCATTTAATAGCATAGATCCAGATCATAGTCATACACGCACACAATAACATTTTTTTAACAATGCAACCACAAAATAAGCCACGTTGAAATCCTAACAACTATATTTCCTAACAGCTAAACAATCCTGCTCAGCCTCCGAAACCGTAGAGAGTACGACCTTGGCGCTTCAGCGCGTACACCACGTCCATGGCAGTGACAGTCTTACGACGGGCGTGCTCTGTGTATGTAACAGCATCACGAATCACATTCTCGAGAAAGATCTTGAGGACGCCACGTGTCTCCTCATAGATGAGACCGGAGATACGCTTTACGCCACCACGGCGAGCCAGACGGCGGATCGCTGGCTTGGTGATTCCCTGGATGTTGTCCCTAAGAACCTTCCTGTGACGCTTGGCACCTCCCTTTCCAAGACCCTTACCTCCCTTGCCACGGCCAGACATGATTGATTGGTAATAGTTTGAGTAGATTTGAGGTGAGATAGGAAGAAATTGAAGTACGAGATGAATTGGGAGTTCGAAGAGATCGGGGTTTATAAAGGAAAAGATTCTTGGATTTGGGGAAATGGCGCGGAGACGGAGAATTGCGAAATTTTTTGGGGTTTTGAAGTTTTTAATTTCGGGTCGGAGTGGATTCGTGGATCGAGTGTCTGTGACGGTTGGATTGTTGTTGTAAACAACGGTGTCGATTTATCGGTGTGCTATGTCGCGGATCGATGACGTGGAAGGACTGCACGTGATTCTCAGAAACAAGGGTAAAGTGAGTGTGTGTCCTCTGAGATATCTTATATTTTGCGTGACCGAGGTGTCGGTTCCTATTCGGGGGTGAGGAGGGAGCGCCAGTATTATTTGAGCTTTGAGATTCCCGTAGAACGCATTACAACGGTTGAGATTTTCCAAAAGGTCACGCAAAATATGAGATATCTCAGAGGATGCGAATTCGGGTAAAGTTTGGACAGCTGGGTCCTTGGAATTTTTCCACGAATCTGTTCGGCGCGCACTCAGAGGTCTGAGCTCTCTGGTTTCCAGTACAAATTTTGAAGTTTGGTAAGTATATTTTTTACAGTGTTTAATATCATGTTTTTAGTCCATTTTTATCATGTTTATGAAGTTTGCTCAATTTCTTAAAATATAAATTTTGCATAGCTTAAAATGCCTTCAAAAAACTATTCTCGAACAAGTTTTCTTTATAGCAGCTTAACTGCTTAAGCCTAAAATATAAGGATGTGTTCGGTTGTGGCATAATGTATTGTAGGAATATCAAATATCTACAAATTAATTTATGGAAACTAATATCTGTGAAAATATTGTAGGAATGTGACTATGTGAGCTTAAATGAATGATAAGTTGCATCTTAAAAATAGTTACAAGAAATCATATTTTCTTTTTAAAATATTTAATATTTAATACAGTTAATCTTATTTTTATCAAAAAATACAGTTACTTTTATTTTATTAATAATTGTTAATAAAAATTAAATAAAATCAATTAACAATAACATCCGATAATCATTATCATTTTGTAGCGAAAATTTTGCTAGTGAATTTGTTATCTGATCATCGAAAAGATCAATTAAAAATTAGATTAGCAAAAATGATTATAACAATGACTAATAACAAAGGCGAATAAAGATCATAGAAACACGGCAAAGTTAACAAGAATAATCATTTTTCTAATCTTCGAAAGTAGGGAAAACGCCCAGCATTCCTTAGAAATTAATCAATGTTTTTAACAAATTCTGGATCATAAAAAAAATTATATCTATCTAAATAAATAGTAAAAAACATTCAAATAATATAAAATTTAGTATCCATTCACATTTTTTTTTTAGACCTGCAAAGTTGTAAAGAGGAATTGAACTCTCGATCTTTGGGTACAACAACTCTATGACATTTTTCTAACCAATTATGCTACCTCTCATTTCTCTATTATAGAGATAATCAATTGTTCATATTGATTGTTTGAATTAAAAAATGAAAATAAAAACATAAAATACAAATGATACACGAAAGACATGACATATTTAAACCTTCCTCAAATTTAACATATAAAACATAAAGAAATTCTTAATAAAGTATTCAAGATTAAATTGCGCAATACAACATCATGCTTCAACAAATCATCAAAATCAATGTTTTTAAATGCATTGCATGGACTGTATATGCAGAGAATATGCATATGCGGTCTGCTATCGCATTCAAAATGTCATGCAATCTCATATATGCGGTCATTCGGATACATTGTACTATATGTGTCACCGTCCATGCAGATGTATATGTGAACTAATGGATCAAATTGGTACTACTAGCTTTCAGTATATATAATATACCATTTATACTCTAATTCTACTTTTGTTCGGATCACAAGTGCATGATCCTACCGTGTAATAGTTTAGGTTCTCAGGTTTATAATAGTTTTGAGGCGGTGGCGCTAATTATTATTAAATCACATAAGTAAGAAGATATAGAGAACCTCTAAGATTTAGGTCATCTCCTTCTAAATTAAGCAAAGTATAATTCCGACGTCTCTCTACTTGCATATGGCGCTATTACTGCCACATACGATATAGATTGTCTCATAAAGAGACCCCACATACGATGTTGTCGCTACCCGCAGATGCCTACGATTTCTGCTTCATGCGATTTAAAAGGTTTTTCGATCTTTCGATCGACTTTTGGGCTAGCAATTCATAATATTATAAGTATATCATTGTCAAAAAGTCAAAACCCTTACTTCCCCTGTTTACTCTCAATACCCAATTTATGGTTCTTTCACATAAAAAGATTTGTGGGAGGTTGGATAAAAATTCCTAGTAAAATACTTGATAATAGTGGTGCTATAAAGAACATTAGAGAACAACAAAAATAGTGAAACTTAATTGTTCACCCACCTACTGTTGAAAAGAGAGATCTCTTCTCCTCTTCTGGCCACTCCTCCTCACTTCTTCTGTGTGAGGCTAGCCAAAAAAAGATAATATTTCAAAGCCTAATGTTGAAAAGATACTAGACAACATGTCCTCGAACACGCAGTCCCTCAGATTGTCAAGAGAAGATCAAAATCAGAATCCCCCAAATCTCATAACAAAAATTGAGGCATCTAATACAACCCAAAAACGGGAAGTATAGACCTGAAATTAGAACAATAACAAAATCAGGCCGGCAAACCATTGCTCAGTCATGCACTCCTCTTGCACCACCAAAGTATCTCTCCATTCAGGACAATCCTGTCAAAACAACATAGTGAATTCAGAAAATATTTCTGATGATAGCAAGGAGACAAAGCAAGTCTCCAAACCATCTTAGGTACAACAACTAAAAAAGGGGACAAGAAAGGGGAGAAAGAAAAGACCTTGAAGAAAAAAGGGAATGACCCATATGTGTGTTTTGAGGTCAACCGTAAATTGTACCAGAAGCTTGGTAAAATTTGCTCATGAGGCAGTAGTGTGGTGTACAAGGTTATATCCATTGATTTTACTACATACTCCTTGAAAAAGATCAAACTCAAGGGGCAGAATTATCCCACCGCAATTGGGTTTTGCCAAGAGATCAAGTATTTAAATAGGCTCAAAGGGAAGAAAAACATCATACAACTAATAGATTATGAGATTAGAGATAAAAGTCTAATGCTTTTAGAAAGCTCAACTAAAATGGAAGGAAGAATAAGAGAAGATCACTACATAAACATCGTTCTATAATATGGAGAGATCGACCTCGCACGTATGATCTCCCAAAAATTAAGAGAATCCAATAAATATACCATGTGCATATATGAGATCTCGCTTAGGTTTTACTGGAAGTAAATGCTTGATGCAGTAAATACAATTCATGAAGAGATGATAGTGCACTCAGATTTGAAATCGGCCAACTTTTTACTAGTGCGTGGTGCCCTAAAGCTGATTGATTTTGGAATTGCTAAGGCCATGATGGATGACACCACTAACATTCAGCGTGACTCATAGGTTGGCACACTGAACTACATGTCACTAGAAGCATTTATATGCAACGAAAAAAGACGCAAATGACAACACTGTTAAATGTGGTCGTCCCTCTAACATATGGTCCCTTGGTTGCATCTTTTATTCAATGGTATATGATAAATCTCCACTTGCTGATTACAATAGCATCCGGTCCAAATTCAAAGTGATTACCAATAAAAATCACCACATGTCATACCCACCGTTACCAAACCCCTGGCTTATTGACATCATGAAACAGTGTCTGGCATTGGATCGCAATGACAACTGGAGCATTTCTTAGCTTTTGGTGCACCCGTTCTGGTGCCTTCTGTTATACCTATTTAGGTTGCAAATTCTCCACTGGTGTCAGTACTGGAGAAGATCAGGTTGTACATGAACCATTCATATGTTGCTAAATTATTCTCTCAACTTGGTGAGGAGATTAGTAAGATTGAAGAGGACAAGCAAGAGCAAAGTGTTGTGCCAAATGTAGATATCAAGCAGAGAATACCAAAATCGGTTTAGGCTTAAGTTGAGAATGGACCGTAAAACAAAAATTTTACTTCTAACTTAAGTTAAGGATTAAATGGGGTATGTTAGGACACTTTTCAAGGCGGTCCACTTTCAGTATTCCTTTGACATCAAAACCCAATTTAATCCTTTTTAAGATCTACTTCTTAATTGATTTCTAAAACATTAAATCTATTTACCAATTAAATATAACATACTATACTTTGTTTCCAAATTTCAATTGGAATGCAGCCGACCGAGAAGAACGACTATGTGGATTGACTCGCATCGGAGTATCAGATATCTAATACCTCTATCGGTTATCCACCAGGACTAACCAGAGAGCGGTTTATTTCTTTTACCAGAAATACCGTAAACTACGAATTTCTGCAAAAATACTATTCACCGATAAAAGATGAAATAGAATTAGTCATGATCCGCTAGATGTTAATGATTATCACAACCATATGAGTCATATGCACCGCGTGCTTCGTAAGAACACTATTCATCGATCTTGTGAACTCTAAACAATAACCGGGAGAGAGAAAATAGATTAACGAACTGATCAGACAATTCGATAACATGTGAATTAATAATGAGTTAGGCTAATATGACGTCGGTGTTATTTGAAACTAAATAGCACCACATCTTAAACCCTTAGATCTGCTTTAAGATTCGTAATATCCGCTTTTGCTGTTCAAACACTTTATTTTGTACGAATCTTAAAGCATATCTAAGGGTTTAAGATGTGGTGCTATTTAGTTTCAAATAACACCGACGTCATATTAGCCTAACTCATTAATAATTTTCTCTCTCACCCTCACCCATCTATTTATAGGAAATTGTCATGGTCACAAATGACCATAATACTCACATATGGTGGTTTTGGAGAGGATGAAACAAAATTGAATTTTTCAACTTTGGCCCAAAATTCAATTGAATTGTTTTGGGCTTTTCGATTTGGGTTTTTAATTCTAATTAAGGCTTTAATGCTAATGAGTTTTTGACCCATAATTTAAATCCATAATTAAAAATTAAAATCCAAATCAAATATATATAATTGTCATGTACAATTATATTTCTTTCGGTTTTTGTTTCGGTAACTTTTATACAACGTATTGAGTACGTTTATAAATTAACCTTTTGTTTTTGTTTTGCCAATTTTTCATGACATTTATATTTTAATCATATCGCGTATAATTAATTATAACTGTCTTAATATTAATCATAATCAATTTATAATTAATCAATAAGATTCTCCGATTAGCTCCTATACGGTGTGACCCAATAGGATCTGTGTTATGTTGGTAAATAGAATTAAAACTGTTTTGACTTCTATAATCATAGGATGCATCTGACATGTGCACTATGAACATCCAATTATACAGATGATGATGTACTGTACAATATCACAATCTAGTAAACTATTTACTTGTGTCAGTTATTTTGTTTCATAGCTATCATATCAGTTTCAAGGTGGGTGTGTGTCATCATTGCTAACTTAATCTTTTCTTGATCTTGAGTAGATTATCAAATATGATTACTCTTGTAATCTTACTACTAGCAGATAATCTTACTCTACTAAGAGGCCCAGTGATGCTATAACTCGTACAGAGATACGAGGAACAATAGTACTTTTAGTAAACCATCACTTCCTCAACTAAGCTATGTGTACAAAAGTGTTACCCTTATAAATGTTTTTTTACGAACAACGTTAGATATCACTCACACATACACATCTTTTAGTAGAAACGATGAATACCTCATACTGTAGAACTTAATACTGAATGAAAACATTAATGACACGAACACAATTCATTTTAATGTTTCATTCGGGGTCTGTCAAATACCATGTTCCTGGAACATGTATCTATGTGATTAGAATGACATCTCTTGTCAAATGGTTTGTAAAACTTAACCATCTTTTAATCCACATACTAATCTTGTAACGATTAATTAGTATTTCTGCTAATTACCTTGATTAGAGACTTTTAAGAATATATATCATTTATATTATGGAGTTTCACAATTCCAGTCATGAACTCGAAATGATCCATAAATGCAATAATACTCAAGGTAACAAAATGATTAATCACCCAGTTCATGAACAAGATATATATGATAAAATTATTGTATCATTAACTTCTAGATTATTACAAACTAACATAATCTACTAAGGAAGAGGTAGGACAAACAATCCATTACTAGATCTCGGTTGATTGGTAGTGATGAAGATAGGGTAGCACCACACCAATAGAAGATGATGAGAATATATAGTAGTACTTTGATGGAGAAATTTAAGTTTTGAAACATAGATCTTCTGTGTCATAAACTCTATGTTTTGTAATAACTATGGTAAAACTCTTAACTGCTAGTGATAGTGATGAGGGGTATTGGTACGTGGTACTAGTCTTAGTACCAGGTGATATAGATTGATTAGTGGAAATCATAATGGCAGATTAAGGGGTAAAAATTTGGGCAAGAAGGCTGATGATTGAGCTCTCTAACCTGTTGTCTTTATTTTGGTTTAAGGTAGAAATGAGGATGACTGGAATGGAACCTGGCACAACTAATGTTCTCCAAAAAACAAAGGGCACAGAGGAATTGGGTATGGGTGGCTAAGGCTTGAGCCTTATGATGGAAAAGGAATAAAAGATTATTTTCGGACAAGAGAAGGCCAATGTTTATTTTAATCAATGATACAACAATTGAAATATGGTTTTGGTCCTAAGATAATTAGGTTGCATGAGGACGGGGGTAGAAGGGATCCATGGTCTGAGGTCGCCCATGCGAGGGCTTTTTATGCCCTTCTGTTTGCAGTTTCTGGTAGTTAATTATATTGTATTTACTTAAAGCTTTACCCAAACAGTGCATCTTTTGCATTTAAGGGCTATAATTAAACCTCCTTTTTTAGTATTAATATATTTGTTGACGGTATTTCACCGTCAACCTTTTAAAAAAAGTATGCCATTGTCTTCCTCACACCAACACAATTTATCATATCCTATCATATCCCAAATTAATATCCCAAAGACCCTACTTAATTCTAAGTAATTTTTAATATAAATTGAGTATACAATTTACGATATCCTGCCAAGAAAGCCCACTAGATTCTAACCTTAGTCTTTGAACCGCTGCCAAGTCTTGTTGGCCGAAGTGTTCGAAGAACTTAAATGTAATCCTATTCACACCAAGATACAAAGACTTTACACCTATTGGTATGTGGATGGATTTGACATATAGTAGACAGAACTAGGTATGCAAGTATACGATAAATAGCAATTCAAAGCATAAAGAAATCTCAAATCAACATAAACAAAATATAAATTATACTAAAACTTAATAAAAAATTTGATATAACCATAGCCTAGAGATAAGAAGATTAACTTCTCAAAGCCATGGCAAAATAAAAGGAATAAAATAAGACAATCATAAACCATAACCCTTGAATATTGAAGAACTCTTGACTCCTTAGATGATGCCTTCTTGGCTCCGATTGGTGCCTTTCTCTTCTCTATAATTTATTCTCTAATCTAATCTAATTTATGGACTTAACACAATTAAACATGCACACTAAATCATATTATAAGATGGATATTTATAGTATTCCTAAAGGGGTGTAGAGATGAGGGAGATCATGGGGTCCACCCGTGATGTATAGATTTTGCCAAAAATATCCTGCTAAACTCAGAGGTCAAGTAGGTGCATTCTTCTAGAGGATCCTGCTCAAAAATTTGCGTTAACGATTGAGATTTAATCCAATCAAAACAGTCCATCGACTAAATCTGTGGACTTGTGTGGCCTCTTCGCGTAGTCGCATGTGGACTCGGCTTTGGCTGTATGACTCCTGACTTAGCGAATTTTCTGTGTTTTTCACCATTTTGCATGTCGTGCACTTCGTGTGAGGTGCTGTATGCTCCATGTAATGCCCTATTATGACGTCATATTCCAAAATAGCCTAAATATGACATTTTTGCTCCGTTTTTGACCTAAGTACGCAACTTTTTATAAACTTGTCAAAATAGCCTAAAATCACATTTGCGGTAAATAATTCGAAAAATGGCTACTTTGCATACTTTTTTTTTTGTCATTTTTTGTACTTAAAAATAGTGATTTTCGTTATATAATTTGGCGTCATCATGAACACTTAGGAATTGATTAGGATTTATGTTGAGGATATCCCATTCTCTGCACCCATAATTATCTCTAGAACTTTTAATTCCATATAAAATTCACCTCTTTCGGGTTTTTAGGATTTCATTTTGTATAATTTTATCATGAATTTTATTTTATGAAAATAATTGTCCATTATTAGTGAATTTAAAAAAAAAAAGATTTTAAGGTATTATTTTCACCTAATTTTTAAAGAATTAATATGGTAAATTCTATAGACATATTCTCAAATTATTTAAAGTTCAACAACAGTTTATTTTAAAATTTACATATTTAATATGTAGTATGCAGTGATATTTCAAATTGCATTTCAAATTATTAATTAAAATAAACTATATTTGGTACTCCATCAAATAAAGACGTCATCAGGTCTAGAATTGTCTGGCGCTTGACAGAGTCATAGCGAAACGAGTCTGCATCCTCTGCGTTAACATTAACGTGCTATTTCACACTTGGTAGCTTCCATCAAGCATTTAATAATAAAAAAAAAAGAAACACATCAACACACTATTTGAGTTTAATTATAGAACATTCAATTAGAATTTGAATCAAACCTGATTCACATCTTTAATATACAAAGGCTCTTTTAGGAAACCGGATCACTTACTATCTATGGACAGGAATTTTCCATCCACATATGCGGGAGATTTGGTTTCTTCTTTTAGAGTATGTTTGATTGCAGAGTAAGAATAGTTAGAATTTTTTTTGTCATTTTTCTCATTGGAATAGTTAAATCTAATTTTTTGTAAGAATAAATTATTCTAAGAAAACAAAAGAGTTAAATTCACTATTCAATTCCATTTAAACAAAAAATAAACTATTCTGAATAATCTTATTCTAAAAATAGTCTATTCTTACTCCAACCAAACGGATTGGATTTGAACTCAAACGCTGCTTTGATACAGCATACAGGTGATATGAATTGCCTTCGGACTCCGGCAGTCAGAGTTCCCTTCCGACCAACTGGCCCGTAAGTCTGTTCTGGGCTGGGCTGGGCTGGGCTGGTCTGGGCTGGGCTAAATTAATAACACAGAATTTACGCAGATAATCAGTCCGAACTTAGGAGAGAAGAGAAGACCCTTTAAAACAGAAAGTCTCTTGTCGGAGCCTAGTGCAGAAAATGAAAATTGATGTCTTGTACTGGTATGCACTTGCTCTTCCGGCACTTGCGCTGCCTTAATCCATCGTCCCTTCTCAAGTCTCCTATAAAATCGCCTCCTTCGCGTTCTCTCGCGGCTGTCGCTCGCCGCCATCTATTCACCACCGCTTGCGCTTCCATGGAAATCATTAAGAAACCAGCTGTTCTTTATCATTATCCCTGCCCCGACGGAGCATTTGCGGCGCTGGCGGCGCACCTTTACTTCTCCGCCATCTCCTCCCCTGCTCTTTTCTTCCCTAACACTGTCTATGATCCAATTAGGTACTCCTTTGCTCATCCACCTCTCTTTTACATAGTTATGGGTGACTATCAAATTGCTTGTTACTAAATTATTGTGCTCTTTTTAATTATTGTATTAGATGTAATTCTCTCCCTTTAGATGAAATAAGCGAGGCTTACCTCCTTGATTTTTCGGGGCCCCCAGGTTTTATCAATGACTTGTCTTCCAAAATTGATAGGTATCTTTGCTCCATCTCTATCTATTTCAACTTTCTTAAATCTCAAAGGTTTTGTAATTCTGTGTTTTGGTGCATTCTCAGTGTGACCATCTTAGATCACCATAAGACTGCACTAGAAGCGTTATCGGATGATGCTGCAACCGGAAAGAATGTAACAAAAATCATAGATATGAATAGAAGTGGTGCCACAATTGCATTCGACTTCTTTAGAGATAAATTATTGAGGGCAACAACATCTGACATAAAGTTTGTACCGGATAGCAAGCTCGAAAAAGTAGAAAAACTTTTCAAGTTTATAGAAGACAGTGATCTTTGGAGGTGGAAACTTCTGCATAGCAAGGCCTTCAGTAGCGGCTTAAAAGATATGAATTTGGAGTTCAATGTTAATATCAACCCGTTATTATTTAATCAGGTAAAATGTTCCTCACTTCTTCCATTTTATTGGTTCATTATTATTTGTTATTGGTTTTTTTTTTTCCAAAGTTGATTAATGCTCTATTTGGCAGTTATTGGAGCTAGATCCCGATCAGGTGATTTCTCTTGGACAAGATTCTTTGGCACATAAACAGAACTTAATAAATGAATGCCTTGACAAGTCCTATGAAATTTCACTAGGCTCTTGGCAGTTTGGACATTGCCTGGTAAATACAATTTTACAATGTCAAATTCAACTAATTTTTTCTTTATGGAATTTAGTTTCTTATTTTTAATTAATAATCTTCAGGCTGTTGATGCTGATTCCATTTCAAATCTGAGGAGCGAGCTTGGAAATCAACTAGCCGAAAAGAGCCGAAGTCAAAATCTAAGGTCATTAGTGTCCTCATTTGTTGCTTCTTTCTCTTAATTTTCATTAGTGTCCTCATTTGTTGTTCTTGAAATTTCAGGGGGATTGGGGCCGTGGTATACAAGGTTCCAGAGCTTAAGAACGACGAATTTCTTAAGATAAGTCTTAGGAGTTTAGATTCAGAAGACACTACTCCTATTTCCCAGGTTCATCTCTATCTACAAACATGTCTCTCTTGAACAATTTTATTTCTCAAACAAAACAGAAAATGAAAAAGAAAAAGGAACTTACTCTAATAGAATATTTTTACATATTCTAATTTGATCATTACGGTCCCATTGTAAATATAATCCTCATTTCTTGGCCTCGCAAGTCACAACCATAATGTCAATTTTAATTTCCTTGTGGAATTGTATATTTTGCTTGAGTCATTTTTTTTACAGATTCTTGGTTCCCTTATGCGTAAGCACAAATTACAACGCTTTAAGAGTTAAGCATGATTTCTTGTCATGCAATTAGGATTGTGACTTATTAGAAAGAATACTTATCATAATTTTTTCCGAGGAATACGATGGTGGTATGCAATTAGGATCGTGACCAATTAAAACAAACATTTATCTTAATTTTTTTTCTAAGGAATATGGTGGTGGCGGGCATCGCAATGCGAGTTCATTCATGCTGCCCGTTTCTGATTTTGAGAAGTGGAAAGTGCATAGTACAAGCTGAGGCTTTTTCACTAATCAAAGCTTGAGGAGAATAGTTAGCACTTGTGTAGCTTTGGTTCTACTTGGATCAGTGAAGTCTGTACTCATGGGTCACATGTTTTGTCACTACTTACATTTAAGGAGGATTAAGTTGCTTACTACATCTTACTCATCATATTTTATACCTCGTTTGTCAGCTTAAGATGTTGGTAAATAAATATTTGCCTATGACAGTGGGTCCTGCATCTGAGTAAGTGTGGATTAAGTTAAATCGCCTGGCGAGGTGGAGTACCTTACTCCTATTTTACTGATTTGACAGCTCAAGTGCGGAGTAAGGAGTTACTCCTTGACGACCATAACGTGGCCTGGAGTCGGTTGTAGTGATTCTTTTGTAACAAGACAAAAAGTCTGATCATTATAACAGCAGAGATTTTCCCAATGCCATAATAAGTGGAAGTTGTATTTGACTATCTGTATTTAATTGGAAGAGGCTTCCAAATAAGAATTGCTTGATTTTGTAATGTTTCATCTTACCTATAATTGCTTACTGTGAGAATGTTTTTTTCTCTTTGCTTTCTTACTTCTAAACATTCAGTTAAAGAATCTATCTGCCTGGAATTTTGTTAATATAATTTGGTGCTTATATGTTTATCACTCAATAAGATTTAAGATTCAGAAAATGTTTCCGCCCAAGAAAATCCTTTTGTCTCAAGTTTTTTCATAATTTCAGTTTATTTTACATTCCGATCAGATGTCGATAGCAATAATAGTAAAAAGTAATAACAAATTAAGCATCATAAGGCCTGAGGGGATACGAATTCTACGGATCCTACCAATTATTGGCTGTTCCTATCATCTACTTTAGTAGATGCCACTTTAGTAATATACAAAACTTAGATGCCAAAGGAACTTGTACTAACCCTTATCCCGAAAATCAACAGAAAAACAACAAAAGATTTCTTGTTCCAAAAGCAGAGAAAGAAGAAATTCATCCTCAATGCCAATGCAAAGTGCACTGGTAACCACATACGGTTTCATATTAAATTTGTTGGGTTCACTGCTGCGTGAAGAATTAGGTCTCCTCTATGGCTTCAAAGCTGAGTTGGAGAAACTAGAAAGCGTCTTTACAAGGATCCAGAGTGTGCTCAAGGATGCGATGACGAGGCAGTTGCAGGACCATGCACTTCAAGACTGGTTAGAGAAGCTCACTAACATTGCCTACCATGCCGAGGATGTGTTAGAAGAGTTCAATTTTGAGGTGTTAAGGAGAAAAACGGCATCCCATGATGGCCGTTGTAGAGAGGTGCGTGATTTCTTTTCTGGTAATAACCAGTTAAAGTTTAGGCTTTTAATGGCACACAAGATCAAAGATCTCAAAGAAAAAATGGACTCATTTTCTAAGGAGGTGCCTCAGTTTAAACTCGAACCAGGTGCCTTGCAGAAACCATTGGAAAACATGGATGAGCGGGTGACTCATTCCTTTGTTGAATCAGCTGATGTTATCGAGAGAGATGAGGAAAGAAAGAGAATTGTTGCGATGTTGTTAAGTGCTGTAGCAACCAGTGAAATTTTTTCTGTTATTGCAATAGTGGGTGTAGGAGGGCTTGGGAGAGCCACTCTTGCTCAATTGGTGTATACCGACATCACATCAGAATTGGATAGATATTTCAATTTGAAAATTTGGATATGTGTATCGGATAATTTTGTTGTGTCATGGCTTTTGAAATCTATAATCCTACAAACGACGGGTAAGAAATGTGAGGTCAACGAACTGGATCTATTGCAAAGAAAAGTTAGAGAGGTGCTACACGGGAAGAGGTTTTTGCTTGTGCTAGATGATGTGTGGAATGAAGAACCGGAGAAGTGGGAGAAATTAAAGATTCTGTTAAGGTCTAATGTCTCAGGTAGTAAGGTCCTCGTAACAACACGTAGCCTAAAAGTCTCCACAGTTATGGGGTCCTCAGAAAATTTACAATTGAGTCCTTTACCAGATAATATCTGTTGGGTTTTATTCCAGAGACGAGCCTTTGAGTCCGGGGTAACACCGAGCGAGCCTTTTGTAGAAGTTGGCAAAAAGATAGTTAAGAAATGTGCAGGCATTCCATTAGCCGCACAGGCTCTAGGGAGCCTATTGCTTTTTAAACATGAAGTGGTTGATTGGAGGAGGGTCTTGGAAAGTGAGATGTGGGAGTTATATAAACCCGAAACCGGTGAACTCATGCCTGTACTTAAATTAAGCTATGATCACCTAAGCCCACAGGCAAAGCAATGCTTTGCCTTCTGTTCCTTGTTTCCAAAGCCTATGAAATGGAAAAGGAAACCCTAATCTGGCAATGGACATCTAATAGATTTGTGCTTGATGAACGGGATGGTTTTGCAATTTTCAATGATTTATTTTGGAGGTGTTTCTTTTTGGAGGCCAAGATGGATGATGACGGGCAGGTTAGAAAATGCAAGTTGCACGATTTGATGCATGACCTGGCCCGATGGGTTGCCGGAAAACACCTCTGCACGGTAAATAAAGATATCAGTGGTGACACCATTAATAAAAAAGCCTATCATCTGTTAATTGATGAACGGTCATCCAAGTCGGGTATGATTAAGAAAACAAAGAAAGCCAAATCTTTACGGACACTGCTTATATCAAGGTGTAATCCAATAGAGAAAAGTTTTCTCAGTAGAATTTTTGCTATGCTGAGATGCCTGCGGGTGTTAGATTTGAGTAGCAGTCAAATTAAAGTTATACCTGATTCAGTTGGTTGTTTGATTCATTTAAGGTACCTAGACCTGTCATGTAGTTTGATTGAATCATTGCCCCAGTTGATTGGGTATCTCCTAAACCTTCAGGTACTAAAGCTCCCAAAAACCAAAATCAAGAAATTACCGGAAAGTCTTACAAAGTTACAGAGCTTGAGACATTTAGATATCAGGGGATGTATATTTTTGACTGACATGCCAGTTGGTGTAAAAAAAATGACACAGCTACAGATGCTAACTGATTTCACAATTGGCGTAAAGAAAACAAGCTGTGGATTGGGAGAGTTAAAAGAGCTCAACCTCACAGGAGAGTTATTCATATGGCACCTTGAAAATTTCAAAACTGAAAATACACAAATTGAACATGCAATCTTATCAAACAAAGAAGACCTTGTTTCATTGTGGTTAACATGGCACCATCGCAGTAATTCCACCTCAAACAATGACAGCAAAAGA
The DNA here is from genome assembly GCA_033356055.1 of Carex pumila. Lineage (NCBI taxonomy): Eukaryota > Viridiplantae > Streptophyta > Magnoliopsida > Poales > Cyperaceae > Carex > Carex pumila. The sequence goes on along the minus strand of JARJHM010000571.1, from coordinate 176,358 downwards.
GCGCTCAACTTGCTCAGACCTCACAAAAACTTGAAGCGGCTGCAGCTGCACAGTTATAATGGGCTCAAATTCCCTCCTTGGTTATCCAATTCTTTACTTACAAGCCTAGTTGAAGTTAAACTAGCATAATGTACAAAGTGCGAGCATCTGCCATCATTCGGAGGTATTGCATCTCTTAAAGATCTCCAGATAATTGGCATGCATGAAGTGAGACAAATCAGTGGTGAATTTTACGGCACTGGACGTGTTAAAGGGTTCCCTTCTTTGGAGAAACTCGCATTCTATGACATGCCTAAATTAGAAGAGTGGTCCATTTTAGAACTGATGCCGTTTTCACAATTAACCATGCTAACAATCGGAATGTGCCGTGCATTGAGATCTATCCCATGGGTTCAAAACTTACAAAAATTAGACATCTCTCACTGTAGTTCCTCGTTGCTAGAGTCATTACCAAACACTTCAAATCTCCCGGCACTCTCATCTCTTCTAATAGACAACATACAAGGTTTGGCATTTTTGCCAGATGGCTTTCTACTTTGTTTTAGTTCTCTCAGAAAACTCATTGTGTGTTCCTGCATGCAACTGGAGCATTTGCCATTAATTGATATGCAACAACTTGTTACACTTCAATCGCTGGAGATTTTTGACTGCCCTCAACTGAATTCTCTAGCTTTCAATGCCGTACAGCTGACTTGCCTCCGAAATTTAAACATCCTCAATTGCAGAAGTTTAGAATCGCTGCCACAAAACTGGACTGGTATCACCAGTTTGAAATCCATAAGCATTGCAGATTGCCAAAATGTAACCTCATGGACAGCAATGGACATAGAGGGGTTGAGCTCAGTAAGTGATTTTAGTTTAGAGATTTGTAATAATAAAAGAAATGTATCGGGGTGGCTTCGGCATCTAACCAATCTACAAACATTAACTATTCATGGTGGGCACGACAATCGACATCCCCAGCCTGGTAAATTGATTATGGGCAACTCTTTATCCATTTGTTGTTGTGGTAATGGAGTGGATACGTTACTACAAGGGCTGTCAAATGCTAGTTCACTTGAACATTTGAGATTAGAGCACATTTATGGTACAACCTTACCAGATTCAATAGGAGAAATCCAGTCTCTGAAAGACTTGTCAATTTATGACAGTCCAGCAGTGGCATCCATACCAGACAGTCTGAGAAGGCTTACCGGGTTGGAGGGGTTATGGATTCAAGGTTGCCCCGTGCTGGAGAGGAGGTGTCAGAGGAATACCGGCGACGATTGGAGCATTATATCACATGTCAGAATAGTTAGTATAGTTGATAGAAATCTTACTCCTGGTGAGCCTGAAATGAGAGGGTCGAGATCCTGCAGTTTAGTTTGCAATTGTTGCCAGTTTAGAATACCTTAGAATATTATATGTTAGTTAGATTTTGTTTTAGGAACGTTGCATTTGTTTTTTTAATTATGTTAGGATTAATGTGTTTGATAGCATGTTATGTTGCTTTCGTAATGTGTATATAGCTATTTTAGGCACTTATTTCTTGTAAGCATGGCAGTTTTCTGATGGATCAGAAATCTGACTATATCTTACCAGTACACAAATTTTTCCAATAACAATATATCAAGAACTGAACTAAGGCCATTTATTATTAGTCAGCAGGTTCAATTGGAGATTAACCTCCCCACACAAAAATTCAAGCAAGAAAGGTAAGCATTACTGCTTTCGTTATCTGCTTCCTATTTCAGAATTTTGTTTCTGATCAGATTTAATGGAAACTGTTTGGAAATTTTCTGTGAAGTGGAACTTGAAATTGCTTAACATTAACACATACTGTATCTCCAGTTTATTGTGTGTTAATAATAGGGTAATCCTAATGAATCGATTTTTGTCCTGAATGGTATAGTAACCAAGCTGTAATAAAACAAGTTTTCTTGTTGTCATGATTGTTTTTGTAGATGTTATAATTAAAATAAAACAACATGGCCTGCTTAAGAAGGATTTTACTATCCAGTCCAGTTCCAATATGGGCCATTGGGCCTTGTACAGTGAAAATTGTTTTAGTTTAAGACTGGAACTTTGATCCTTCTTTCAAATTTCAGTAAATTAATTTATTTCTCACATATTACGGAACTTTTTTTTTTGCTCCAATTATATCACTTAATAATATTAAGTTTCTATTAATGTAATAAACAACTAATTAGTTTTCACACAGAAGAATAATAATGTTTTAGCTAATTATGACTTGTATGCTGCATGAAACCAAAATTTCAATTTAACGCCAAATAAGTTACATGATTCACGCAACAATTTATGCAGCATACAGATATAGTTGATATATAGTTCCATGACCTACATGATAAATTGCTTTATGGAAGTATGGAACAGAGACAGAGACAGAGACATAGTTCTCTCATAAGATGTAAGTAGGGACCTACGTAAAGGAAATGTGTTGCACTGACACTGGTGCAATATTATTTCTCCATTAGCATTTAGCCCCTCTTATGTACCTGTCACACGTGGCTGTGCCCGTGCAAGGGGAGACCACTGCATGCATGTCTCTCTCAGGCCATCATGCTCTTGGCCCAATTGCTGCTTCTCTGCTTCTTCATTACGGTCCCATTGTAAATATAATCCTCATTTCTCGGCCTCGCAAGTCGCAACCATAATGTCGACTTTAATTTCCTTGTGGCATTGTATATTTTGACTGAGTCATTTTTTTAGAGATCGAGTCCTCTGCCTCCCGGGGGGCAGGAAATTCCTGCCCCCAGAGTCTCTGCAGGTGGGGTCCATTTAAAAACAGTAACAAAAAGTTAAACCCTAAACAGTAATCGGTCCCACCCAACAGAGACTCTAGGGGCAGGAATTTTCTGCCCCCGGGAGGCAGAGGATTTTGTTTCATTTTTTTAACAGATTCTTGGTTCCTTATGCGTGAGCACAAATTACAACGCTTTAAGAGTTCAGCATGATTTCTTGTCATGCAGTTAGGATTGAGACTTATTAGAAAGAATACTTATCATATTTTTTTCCAAGGAATACGATGGTGGTATGCAATTAGGATCGTGACTAATTAAAACAAACATTTATCTTAATTTTTTTTTTTAAGGAATATGGTGGCGGCGGGCATCGCAATGCGAGTTCATTCATGCTGCCCGTTTCTGATTTTGAGAAGTGGAAAGTGCCTAGTACAGGCTGAGGCCTTTTCACTAATCAAAGCTTGAGGAGAATAGTTAGCACTTGTATAGCTTCGGTTCCACTTGGATCAGTGAAGTCTGTACTCATGGGTCACATGTTTTGTTACTACTTACATTTAAGGAGGATTAAGTTGCTCACTACATCTTACTCATCATATTTTATACCTCATTTGGTAGCTTAAGTCATGACTTAAATCAAATAAGAATTTGACTGTCTGTATTTAATTGGAGGTGACTTCCAAATAAGAATTGCTTGATTTTGTAATGGTACATCTTGGCTTGCAAATGCAATTGCAAAGTCTTTGTTGGCCATTTCATTTTTATTTAAAAAAATATTGAACTCTTTTAAAATTTGAAAGTTTTCATATAATGAAAGCTTTCAAAAGCACTTTCATCTGAGAAAATTAACGGTTACTATTCTTTAAAAAGTAAAATTTTGCAATTACTACTCTTTCATGAATGCATTTATTTTGTAATTAGTAGTTACTTTCAATTTGATGGAGATGCAATTGCTAATTAATGTAGCAATTGTATTGATGGAGGTGCTCTTACCTAGAATTGCTTACTGTGAGAATGTTTTTTTCTCTTTGCTTTCTTACTTCTAAACATTCAGTTGATGAATCTATCTGCCTGGAATTTTGTTAATATAATTTGGTGCTATATGTTAATCACTCTAATTTGTTTTTATGAAATTCAATTGCTTTAGAAACTGATACTGTGGTCGAATAGAATAATTCAAGTGAGACTAAGATTTAAGATTCAGAAAATGTTTCCGCCCAAGAAAATCCTTCTCTATTTTGAATTTTTTTCATAATTTCAGTTTATTTTACATTCCGATCAGATGTCGATAGCAATAATAGTAAAAAGTAAAAACAAATTAAGCATCATAAGAAATAATAACAAAAGTCAACGGTGCTTGGTAGTTTGACAGAAGGTAGGTAGGAGATTCCTGCCAGAGAATTATTAAAATTAAAAACCAACACCTACCAATTATTGGCTGTTCAAAGGAACTTGTACTAACCCTTATCCTGAAAATCAACTAAAAGAAATTCTTTTTTAAAAAGCAGAGAAAGAGATAAAATTGATCCTCAAGCCAACAAGAGCACCTCAGATTCCTCAATGCCAATGAAAACTGCACTAGTAGCTGCAACAGTATCAACCACATACGGTTTCATATTAAATTTGTTGAGTTCACTTCTGCGTGAAGAATTGAGTCTCCTGTCTGGCTTCAAAGCTGAGTTGGAGAAACTAGAAAGCGTCTTTACAAGGATCCAGAGTGTGCTCGAAGATGCGATGACGAGGCAGTTGCAGGACCGTGCGCTTCAAGACTGGTTAGAGAAGCTTACTGACGTGGCCTGCCATGCTGAGGATGTGTTAGATGAGTTCAATTTTGAGGTGTTAAGGAGAAAAACGGCATCCCGTGATGGCTGTTGTAGAGAGGTGCGTGATTTCTTTTGTGGTAATAACCAGTTAAAGTTTAGGTGTTTGATGGCACACAAGATCAAAGACCTCAGAGAAAAAATGGACTCTTTTTCTCAGGAGGTGTCTCAGTTTAAACTCGAATCAGGTGTCTCGCAGAGACCATTGCAAAACATGGTTGAGCGGGTGACTCATTCCTTTGTTAAATCGGCTGATGTTATTGGGAGAGAGGAGGAAAGAAAGAGAATTGTTGCGATGTTGTTAAGTGCTGCAGCAACCAGTGAAAATTTTTCTGTTATTGCAATAGTGGGTGTAGGAGGGGTTGGGAAAACCACTCTTGTTCAATTGGTGTATACCGATAGCACATCGGAATTGGATTTCAACTTGAAGATTTGGATATGTGTATCAGATAATTTTGATGTGTCGCGGCTTTTGAAATCTATAATTGAATTAACTACGGGTAAGAAATGTGAGGTCAACGAACTGGATCTATTGCAAAGAAAAGTTAGAGAGGTGCTACACGGGAAGAGGTTTTTGCTTGTGCTAGATGATGTGTGGAATGAAGAACCGGAGAAGTGGGAGAAATTAAAGATTCTGTTAAGGTCTAATGTCTCAGGTAGTAAGGTCCTCGTAACAACACGTAGCCTAAAAGTCTCCACAGTTATGGGGTCCTCAGAAAATTTACAATTGAGTCCTTTACCAGATAATATCTGTTGGGTTTTATTCCAGAGACGAGCCTTTGAGTCCGGGGTAACACCGAGCGAGCCTTTTGTAGAAGTTGGCAAAAAGATAGTTAAGAAATGTGCAGGCATTCCATTAGCCGCACAGGCTCTAGGGAGCCTATTGCTTTTTAAACATGAAGTGGTTGATTGGAGGAAGGTCTTGGAAAGTGAGATGTGGGAGTTATATAAACCCGAAACCGGTGAACTCATGCCTGTACTTAAATTAAGCTATGATCACCTAAGCCCACAGGCAAAGCAATGCTTTGCTTTCTGTTCCTTGTTTCCAAAAGCCTATGAAATGGAAAAGGAAACCCTAATCTGGCAATGGACATCTAATGGATTTGTGCTTGATGAACGGGATGGTTTTGCAATTTTCAATGATTTATTTTGGAGGTGTTTCTTTTTGGAAGCCAAGATAGATGATGACGGGCAGGTTAGAAAATGCAAGTTGCACGATTTGATGCATGACCTGGCCCGATGGGTTGCCGGAAAACACCTCTGCACGGTAACTAAAGATATCAGTGGTGACACCATTAATAAAAAAACCTATCATTTGTTAATTGATGAATGGTCATCCAAGTCGGGTATGATTAAGAAAACAAAGAAAGCCAAATCTTTACGGACACTGCTTATATCAAAGTGTAATCCAAAAGAGAAAAGTTTTCTCAGTAGAATTTTTGCTATGCTGAGATGCCTGCGGGTGTTAGATTTGAGTAGCAGTCAAATTAAAGTTATACCTGATTCAGTTGGTTGTTTGATTCATTTAAGGTACCTAGACCTGTCATGTAGTTGGATTGAATCGTTGCCCCAGTCGATTGGGTATCTCCTAAACCTTCAGGTCCTAAAGCTCCCAAAAACCAAAATCAAGAAATTACCAGAAAGTCTTACAAAGTTACAGAGCTTGAGACATTTAGATATCAGGGGATGTATATTTTTGACTGACATGCCAGTTGGTGTAAAAAAATTGACACAGCTACAGACACTAACCGATTTCACAATTGGCGTAAAGAAAACAAGCTGTGGATTGGGAGAGTTAAAAGAGCTCAACCTCACAGGAGAGTTATTCATATGGCACCTTGAAAATTTCAAAACTGAAGATACACAAATTGAACATGCAATCTTATCAAACAAAGAAGACCTTGTTTCATTGCGGTTAACATGGCACCATCGCAGTAATTCCACCTCAAACAATGACAGCGAAAGAGCGCTCGACTTGCTCAGACCTCACGAAAACTTGAAGCGGCTGCAGCTGCACAGTTATAATGGGCTCAAATTCCCTCCTTGGTTATCCGATTCTTTACTTACAAGCCTAGTTGAAGTTAAACTAGCATACTGTACAAAGTGCGAGCATCTGCCATCATTCGGAGGTATTGCATCGCTTAAAGATCTCCAGATAATTGGCATGCATGAAGTGAGACAAATCAGTGGTGAATTTTACGGCACTGGACGTGTTAAAGGGTTCCCTTCTTTGGAGAAACTCGCATTCTATGACATGCCTAAATTAGAAGAGTGGTCCATTTTAGAACTGATGCCGTTTTCACAATTAACCATGCTAACAATCGGAATGTGTCGTGCATTGAGATCTATCCCATGGGTTCAAAACTTACAAAAATTAGACATCTCTCACTGTAGTTCCTCGTTGCTAGAGTCATTACCAAACACTTCAAATCTCCCGGCACTCTCATCTCTTCTAATAGACAACATACAAGGTTCGGCATTTTTGCTGGATGGCTTTCTACTTTGTTTTAGTTCTCTCAGAAAACTCATTGTGTGTTCCTGCATGCAACTGGAGCATTTGCCATTAATTGATATGCAACAACTTGTTACACTTCAATCGCTGGAGATTTTTGACTGCCCTCAACTGAATTCTCTAGCTTTCAATGCCGTACAGCTGACTTGCCTCCGAAATTTAAACATCCGCAATTGCAGAAGTTTAGAATCGCTGCCACAAAACTGGACTGGTATCACCAGTTTGAAATCCATAAGCATTGCAGATTGCCAAAATGTAACCTCATGGACAGCAATGGACATAGAGGGGTTGAGCTCAGTAAGTGATTTTAGTTTAGAGATTTGTAATAATAAAAGAAATGTATCGGGGTGGCTTCGGCATCTAACCAATCTACAAACATTAACTATTCATGGTGGGCACGACAATCGACATCCCCAGCCTGGTAAATTGATTATGGGCAACTCTTTATCCATTTGTTGTTGTGGTAATGGAGTGGATACGTTACTACAAGGGCTGTCAAATGCTAGTTCACTTGAACATTTGAGATTAGAGCACATTTATGGTACAACCTTACCAGATTCAATAGGAGAAATCCAGTCTCTGAAAGACTTGTCAATTTATGACAGTCCAGCAGTGGCATCCATACCAGACAGTCTGAGAAGGCTTACCGGGTTGGAGGGGTTATGGATTCAAGGTTGCCCCGTGCTGGAGAGGAGGTGTCAGAGGAATACCGGCGACGATTGGAGCATTATATCACATGTCAGAATAGTTAGTATAGTTGATAGAAATCTTACTCCTGGTGAGCCTGAAATGAGAGGGTCGAGATCCTGCAGTTTAGTTTGCAATTGTTGCCAGTTTAGAATACCTTAGAATATTATATGTTAGTTAGATTTTGTTTTAGGAACGTTGCATTTGTTTTTTTAATTATGTTAGGATTAATGTGTTTGATAGCATGTTATGTTGCTTTCGTAATGTGTATATAGCTATTTTAGGCACTTATTTCTTGTAAGCATGGCAGTTTTCTGATGGATCAGAAATCTGACTATATCTTACCAGTACACAAATTTTTCCAATAACAATATATCAAGAACTGAACTAAGGCCATTTATTATTAGTCAGCAGGTTCAATTGGAGATTAACCTCCCCACACAAAAATTCAAGCAAGAAAGGTAAGCATTACTGCTTTCGTTATCTGCTTCCTATTTCAGAATTTTGTTTCTGATCAGATTTAATGGAAACTGTTTGGAAATTTTCTGTGAAGTGGAACTTGAAATTGCTTAACATTAACACATACTGTATCTCCAGTTTATTGTGTGTTAATAATAGGGTAATCCTAATGAATCGATTTTTGTCCTGAATGGTATAGTAACCAAGCTGTAATAAAACAAGTTTTCTTGTTGTCATGATTGTTTTTGTAGATGTTATAATTAAAATAAAACAACATGGCCTGCTTAAGAAGGATTTTACTATCCAGTCCAGTTCCAATATGGGCCATTGGGCCTTGTACAGTGAAAATTGTTTTAGTTTAAGACTGGAACTTTGATCCTTCTTTCAAATTTCAGTAAATTAATTTATTTCTCACATATTACGGAACTTTTTTTTTTGCTCCAATTATATCACTTAATAATATTAAGTTTCTATTAATGTAATAAACAACTAATTAGTTTTCACACAGAAGAATAATAATGTTTTAGCTAATTATGACTTGTATGCTGCATGAAACCAAAATTTCAATTTAACGCCAAATAAGTTACATGATTCACGCAACAATTTATGCAGCATACAGATATAGTTGATATATAGTTCCATGACCTACATGATAAATTGCTTTATGGAACAGAGACAGAGACAGAGACAGAGACATAGTTCTCTCATAAGATGTAAGTAGGGACCTACGTAAAGGAAATGTGTTGCACTGACACTGGTGCAATATTATTTCTCCATTAGCATTTAGCCCCTCTTATATACCTGTCACACGTGGCTGTGCCCGTGCAAGGGGAGACCACTGCATGCATGTCTCTCTCAGGCCATCATGCTCTTGGCCCAATTGCTGCTTCTCTGCTTCTTCATGCCTTGCCAGTTATTACTAGTTAGCCCTTCAAAAACCAAAACCATTCAGTAATAATTACATATGCTCAGTTCAAAGAATAGAAAAGGGGAACAAATTAAAGCATTTGCTGACTCTATTTACAACATGCAAAACTGAAACGCATCTAAAAAAAGCTTTCAATTAGTTCCATGACCGGACCAGGGGATATTGTTTGACTCAATAGTTCATCTCTCAGGGACCGTTTGACAACACAAGTAAAATTAAATTTTAATTCGCGCTAAGGAGTTAATGTTCGATTGTTTTAATACATAAGTAGAGGTTAAGAAGGTTTAATTCAAGAATAAAAGTGTCTTAAGAGTTATGCTTAAGATTTCGGATAAAAGAAGACTAATCTAATGAGATAATCTTAATTCTAACTAAGGAATTATGTTCGAAGAGGTTAAGCAATTAAGGAACTTAAAAGGAGACTTAAAAAGATTAAAGGAAATGATTACGTAAAAGAAGTTCGAAAGATCCTTTCAATTTACGTATTAATAAAGCATCTGCATGAGATGGGACGGTAGCATAATTGGTTAATTATGAGAAATTTTTTTAAAAATTGACTTAGCGGTTTAGGTAGTTTTAAAAATTATCCAAAATTAGAGTGTTTTGATTTTGATTTTTTATTATGGTACAAATAAAAATTTCGGTTAGTTAAGGATGTAACGTGGGAAAAATCCAATTCCACCGAACCTAGATAGTCTATTGTTATTTTTTTTTTGTGCACTAGCTAGCAAGAACTAACACATGGGTGTAGGGGCTTTGAAAATTGCAAGGGGATATTAGATTCTGCCAACTTTGTTGCATTATCCAAACCAATTATGCAATTAGTAACGACAAAGATCTCACAACAATCATTCCTAACCACCGATTTAATTAAGGAGCACTTACTTAATTTGCAATGGGGAAATATTAGTCAAATTTGTCTTCATGTGGACAAAACCAACCACCAATCTGCTAACAAGTTTAACTTCTTTATTACAATTGAGGATCTTATTGCAAATAAGCATTAATTCTTTTCTTTTTTTGCATAGAATGAAGGTGAAAATATTTCTCTCATCTATGGTATGAATATTGGATTCCGAACCAGCGACTTTTTATTTTAGTTTTTTTGACTAGATGTAGTTTCCTATTAACATTTTTTTTTTCAAAAATTAAGAATTAATTTCAGAAGATTTTAATTCAAGATAATATTGATTTTCTAATAAGTTAAAAAAAAGTTAATTTTAACATGCCATCAACTATGTTCCAATTAATTTCAAATGCACTTGAAATATAGGTGAAGACGGAGCGGATAATATCCAATATATATTCAAAAATTAAATGTGGATATCTAATATCTAAATATCCGTGCAGATACGAATATATATATATATATATAGAGAGAGAGAGAGAAAGATAGGCTAATATGCTTTCAGTAGCATATGGGCCAAAATATACGGTTCAATTTTGAAATTTCAAAATCCAAACGGTCAATCCGAACCGTTCATCTTCTTCTCCATATTAATATATGCTTGGAGACCAAATTTTACATTTTTCTGAATTTTTTTACTATTTATTAAGTATTTTACAAAATTGTTGATCCAACGGTGGGTGCACAAAACAGTAAAACCGTTGGATTAGCGATTTTCAAAGTGGCTTAATAAATAGTAATAAAATTCAGAAAATTGTAAAATTTGGTCTCCAAGCAGATATTAATATGGAGAATAAGATGAACGGTTCGGATCGACCGTTTGGATTTTGAAATTTTAAATTGGACCGTGTGTATTTCGGCCCATATGCTACCGAAAGCACATTAGCCTATCTCTCTCTCTCTCTATATATATATATATAGAGAGAGAGAGAGAGAGAGTGACTAATATGTATTCGTAAGCACTTCAGCCGAAGTGCTTACGGTCTAAATTTGATTTTTCAAAATCCAAACGGTCGATCTGAACCGTTCATCTTGTTCTCCATATTAATATGTGCTTGGAGACCAAATTTTATATTTTTATGAATTTGTTTACTATTTATTAAGTATTTTACAAAATTGTTGATCCAACGGTAGCTTAACAAAACAGTAAAATCAGCAGCTACCGTTGGATCAACAATTTTGTAAAATACTTAATAAATAGTAAAAAAATTCAGAAAAATATAAAATTTGGTCTCCAATCACATATTAATATGGAGAACAAGATGAATGGTTCAGATCGACCGTTTGGATTTTGAAAAATCAAATTTGGACCATAAGCATTTCGGCCGAAGTGCTTATGAATGCATATTAGTCACTTTATATATATATATAAATACTTCAGTGCATAAGTATAAATATCTTCAATACTTGATATAACTATTTTTAGACGTCATCCAATGCCTAATTAAAAAAATATTACGTATCCCCCCTCCCTATTTAGTTTTAGTAGTTTCACACATGTATTTATTGTGCGGAGATAGTTTAAGAGATTTGATTGGAAAGACAATTATTAATATCTTAGTTATAAATATTTTTATACATAGATATGAATACTATTGTGTATATGTATAAATAATTATGTTCGTAGATATTAATATCTTAGAAATTTTGCCGGGACGATACAGCTTATATAAGAAAATTGTGCCGAATCGGTTTCCCCCAAATTAGTTATAGAAGTTATGTATGAAAACCATACGGAAATAGAAGTGCGGAGATAGTTATTAGAATCCCAATTACATATGTACAACGCATCATATGATACTGAAGCGATATCCATCATCCAAAGGAAGGAATTAGAGCAACTTAACATACGCGTTGGATCGTTCAAATCAAAATCAAAATACTCTAAATTAAAGCAATGCATGTTGCTTAATTAAAACAACAATATCCGATCTCTCTATTTATAAAGAGATAATGTAGCAGGCTGATGAATTGTTGCTTAATTAAAGCATGCTTGTATCCGTTGAATAGTAACGCTTCATGCTTTAAACATTGATCCATTTTAAAATTGATTCTAATCGATTAATTGGATACTCATGAAGATATGGTTGCACTGGATTTTAGGCAAAGCAATGCATTGGACCAATTAAGATTTGACTTTGATCAATTAAAGAGAATGCATTAGTAAGAAATATATATAAAAGAAAAATTAACAGAGCAGTGTTTTGACCAATTAAACATTTTTTTTACTGCTTGACTTTGTACTAATAATTTCAAAACTTACAAAATTTTACATGCACATGTATCACTCATGAAGTACATGAATTTCAACAGTTTGAATTCATTCCAATAAATTTTTAATATGTTCACCAAACCATCTTGGTAAGCATATCATACCCTAGCTTTGCTCCATTAACTCTGGGAGAGGATATTGTTCTATGTCCGTCGGATCCAAACTTATTCGATGAGCAATCTCCACCATCCAATCTCAATTTTTGAAGATATCGCTTAATTAAAGGATTTTTCATAAAGCTCATATTTATATATGTTTTCTCTCCAAATTTGATATTTTTCATTCTAATTAAACCCAATAATATGTCTCTCACGCTCTCTCCTTCCAATTCATCCCTCTGCTTTCTCTCTCCACAAGCACAGGGATGAATTGAGGAGAAAGCGTGAAAGAGAGATTATTTGGCTCAATTGGGGTAGATAAAAAAATAACAGATTTGGAGAGAAAACATATATAATTATGAGTTTTATGGAAAATTTATTAATCAAGCGATATCTTCATAAATTTAAAATTGAATGGTAGAGACTGCTCATCAGACAAGTTTGAAACTAATGGACATCGATCGGACAAAACCATCTCCCATTAACTCTACATATGATCCATAAGTGAAAATAAACTTCTTTTTTATGTTGAAAGTTATTTCAAAATAAAAAGAAAAAGAAAAATGAAAATATTATAAGGTACGCGTGAAAGGGAGAAAGTTATTTCAAAATTAACTTCTTCTTTTTTTGAGATAAGCAAGGAGGGCTAGTTAGTAAACTTTCTTTTTTATGTGCATACAAATGTAATAATGTAATAATTCTCGTGATTTGCACAACTAGAAACATATTTTGTAGTTGAACGCTTCTACTTTTTTGGAGCGAACCCCTGAAGCATCATAAGTACACCTTACAGAAGTCGGACAAGCCCAGCGATGACAGCGATGCACCAACAACATGTGGGTCACAATACGAATCTGAGTTTCTTGCGTCTATCAAAGTTCTCAATAGCACATTATAATGTTTTTTTATCATAAAAGTTATGGCACTGTCAGTGCTATAACACGCTATAGCATACTATAACGATGCTATATGGACATAGTGCTGTTTTTTTAGCCGTTTCATGATAACGCGATAAACACTATTTAAATCTTTGATGTCTGTACATTAAATTGGAAGTCCAAGTGAAAATTAATGGAACTAAATACTTAATAAATTAGAATAATTATATTGATTCCCTCACCCCTGTCCCCTCATTTAACCCCGCACTCTCTCTCTTCAAATTAACTCTCTTAACTGCCTTTTATCCCCACATTAATTCCTCTAAGAATTTCCATTTATCCCTGCATTAATTACTGTCCTTTAATAACAATCCCCACATTAATTAACAATCTTCCCATTAACTATACTGTCATCTAATAACAATCCCGCATTAATTATACTATCATTTAATAACAATTTCCACTAATAAATATTTATCTATTTTTTGATGTTTAAGAAAGTATTTATCATTGTTCTGACAGGTATTTATCCTTATGTCTGAAAAGTATTTATCATTGTCCCTGACATGATAATACTTTGATTTGATTAAACATTACTTATTGACAAGTTCAAGAAAGTATTTATCATTGTTCTAACAAGTATTTACGATTATATATGGGAAGTATTTATTATTGTCACAGATGTTTTACTGTAAGTTGCAATTATGTCTGAGAAGTATTTATCCATGTAACATAAAATATTTATCATTATATCTGAGAAATATTTATAATTGATATTTTACTGAAAGTTGAAATTATGTCTGATAAGTATTTATCCATGTAACACATAGTATTTATCAATATATCATAAAGTATTTATCATTGATATTGTACTGAAAGTTGCAATTATGTCTGATAAATTTTTATCTATGTAACATAAAGTATTTATCAATGTATCATAAAGTATTTATCCTTATGTCTGAAAAGTATTTATCATTGGGTGAGGGGATAGTTTATTTAATGGTCCCCAGTTGTGTGGGGACAATCAAGAAAAAAAAAAAAAAAATTTGTGCGGGGATAAATGGTAAGTATTTATGAGGGGATTGTTTATTTAATGATCCCCAGTTGTGCGGGGATGATTAAAAAAAAATTTGTACGGGGACAACTAATGAATTGATTTATTCTTTTCTAAATAGAGATCATTGCATAGGGATTAACACTTTGCAACACGATAAATACTTTGATGCTTCAAGTTAAATACTAACAGTTTCTGCAGAGTATTAATTATTGAGCGGTCCCCCCATGATATTTTTGGCAATTTGTGCGGGGTTTTTTGCGGAGATAGACCTGCGGGGATTGTTATCAGGATCCAATAAATTATACTTATTTATACTTGCATCTTTACCTAGTAAATATTACATTATCACAAAGTACATAATTTAATTCTCTAACTATAAGAAAATACTTTCGAGTTACCAAAAATCATAATGACTTTTGATGTTATTTTAATATCATCCATATAATTTGCTTGATTAAACAAGTAAATTTTATAATTTATTATACTCATACAATTTTATTTTATTTTTTTTCGAAATTTTATTGCACATTAATTATATTTGACTTTAAATTATTAGAATTCATCGCAAACTTATTAATAACTATATATTAATCACAAAAATTAGTATTGATAATAAGTCTTTCAAAAATAAAATATGCATGTGTTATCATATATTAATTTGTGGTTCTCAATACCTGAAAATTTCCATTCAACACAATTATGTGACAATCGAGCATGTCCAGTAAAACACATTTGACATGTCGTGGACCAATAAAGTGAACATATATATTTATTAACTCTTGTTAATATGAAACATGTTATTTCGTAATTTAAGCTAAAATGGTTTCGTAAGAGAAGAACTTGTAATCAATTATTCTCAACAAATATAATAATAAAGTCGAAACAGACTTCATATTACAAATCAAAACGCCTTAAATATATTGTATTACCATAATAATATTTATTATTTGTTTTTTTTTGACGTTTTCGAATCAAACACCAAATAAACGCAAAAAAAGAACACAATTTTTTATTGGAGGGGGAGGAGTTTGAGTTTTTTCTTTTTGCTTTCTTGTGGTACTGAATCATTATTGAATTATACTTGAATTATTCCGGAATTACAATTTTTTTATTCCACCAAACTGAATTTGAACTATTCGTTTGTCACTATAGACTAAAGCAACATATGTAGCACATCTATGCATAGTCAAAATATTTAGTCTAGTATTAATTATGTGGCTTGACTAAAATATCGTTGCAAAAAAATATGAATTGAAGCAAAATATTCAACAAGAATCTTATTGATGGGATATTCAAACAATGAAAATCACAAAAATGTATTTGGCCTCATAAAAATATTGGTCCAATCACCGCTTAATTTGTTGTTGCATGCTACTCAGAGAGAACCAAGGTAGAGGGGAGCCGCCACCAGTCGGACCGCCAGATCTGAGCGCCGCCGGAGCTCCCACTGCCCAGTAGGGTTGCCTGACCTCGCTGGGCACAATCCTGAGCTCTGATCAGTCATCGGACTTCCGCCCCGCCGTCTCTGAGCTCCGCCCCTCCTCAATCCGAGATGGTCTAGGCCGAGCTCTGCCCAGATCTGAGCTCCGTCTCCGCCCAGGTTACTCCGCCCCTCCTTCTCCTCACTGCTGAGCCGATCAGCACCACCAGCCGCCGCTTAGCTCCGTCCGCCGCCGGCTCAGCCTAGAAACAGTCACCTCTTTTGGCCGAGACGAAAGAAGAGAGAGGAGACCCAGTTCGTCAACGCCGCCACCTGAGCTCCGCCCGCCTCTAGCCAGATCTCCCTACCTCTAATTAAACCAGTTACCTCAAAATCCTAAGCCAGTTTGAGCCAGTTTGGGGGAGGCCGGCGACCGCGGCCTCCCCCACTCACCACTCTCAAAAAAAAAAAAAATTGTCATAGATGCTCCATCTTTTATGTTGTTGGCCAATTGGTGCAACGGAGAGCAAGAAGGTGAGAGAAGAGATTGACGATCACTTGAAGTCGGTTTGCTAAAAGTTGTCATGTTAGATGTCGTATTGTGTTGTTAGATGTTTTAGATGATGTGTTGTTAGATGTTGATGTGGTGTGGTGTTGATGTGTTGTTTAGATTTCAATAGGACGATGTTGTGGTAGAGAATTGATGTCCGGGTTTGATTAAGAATGTGGGATGATCAGTGAGGAGAGCAACATGGTTTTATTTTCGGTTGTTTTAGACTTTTGATATTTTTACAGCTTACTGTGTTGTGTTGTAAACCTGCTTTTATTTTATAATACAATCACCTGGCAGCCACTGTTCGATTTTTCAAAAAAAAAAGAATCTTATTGATGGGTTTCCACTTTCCACTTATTTTCGAAGATAAACATAGTCATAACGTTGGTTGCTTAACATGGTAGCTACAGTGTATATTAATTATATAAATATGATAATCAGGGAAATTAATTAAGGAGAGAGCATGAGCGTAATGTGTTAATTTGAAGTTGTTTATGAAAATGAGGCGGCTGAGAAGAGATTAATTAATGAATTAAGCATTAATAAGGAAGAGACAGATCTAGAGCATGCGTCAGTGTTATGAATGTATTAATTTTAGTTTCTTATTCCGGACAGCGGTGCTAACATCAAATCATCAATGAATCATATCATATCATATAAAAGGTATAATTAATATTGTCAATACAACATATTGCATGATTAATAATTATAAGCTTATCATTAATTACTTCAGGATGCTACACCACAAAAAAAGCAATAGTTGTTATTCCACAAGGCCCTGTTCAGCTGTGGTGGAGATTTTACTATTTACGTGGGAAAAAAAATTATCTTGATTAAATTTTTTTTTCCACATGAACAATCAAAATCAGTTCAAAACTTTTTCAATTCCATTCCTATATATCCGCCGAACAGGGCCTTATACTGTATCTTCTGATGGACTGCACGAGTTTTCAATTTGCAAGGAATTTTTTTGAAATTAAATTAGTACGTATATGAGAGCAAATTAATAGAGAGGATATGCAAATACAATTTCCGGAGAAGGAGATAATTTCAATTTGCTATTCTATATTTTTAGTCACACAGCTATTTAATATCAAAAAAAAATTCATTTAAATTTAGAACATACAATTTCTCATGCATAAGATATTACCTTTGTCAATTTTACAAGTTGCGGTACCAGCAGTGCATTTAATATATCACTTAATGCATTAATTCGGTACCGCAATTTCAAACTGTGGTTCGATAAATATAAATTGTTTCAGAAAATAGGGTTAAATGTTTTTTTAAAGATGGTAAATAAACAACAAAAATATGCACCAGACAGATGTGGTTATTTAAAAATTATGGAGTCATTGTCAGAAATTAGATATTTCAGTTAAGCACCAAGTAAAATAAGTGAAATGAATATTTGAAATTGGATTATTTCAATCTTATCCTCGACTTTACAGATATCACAAACACATATTAAGAAAATATATTAAATTATTTTTTTTGAATTTGTTCGAATTCAAGTTACTACAATGTCACCCGACATTTTTATTTATAACCCTTTTTTAATATATTTATTAAAAATAATCAAGTTTTTGAAAAAAAAAATTAAAAATATCCAAACCGCAATAATTTCTTGCGGTTTGGGATTTTTTTTAATACTATAAAAACCCCGTTGCACTATATCTCTTTGAAATTTTTAAAAAAATAATAATTATCATGTAAATGACATATATTGAACAATTATATATAATCTTAATGATCTTTGAACAATAAATAAAACCGTAATCCATTAAAAAATAAGTAAATGCACACAATAAATAGTAAATGCATTTTAAAATAATTATATGGGTAATTCTTGAATAATCTCTTAGGTTTTTGAAAAAACTAATACCGGTTGTTGCATGTCTACCGTTGATAAAAAAAAAACTTGAATTGAATTTTTGCGGCACTAAACGACATTTTTTTGCAATTCTGATTCCATCAATGCCCGGGGGTTCCTCCCTTTCCAAATTATGGTCAACGTGCAAATCCGACTTCCCTAGCCAAAGTTATGGCTGTTTAAAGTTTTTTTTTTTTTAAAAAACAATGCTTCTGTGCAAAAACACCGATAACGCACTGATGCTTTATGCCCGGCCTAACGATAGTAGAAGTGAATCGATGTTTCATTGCCAAAAACTTGGTTATAAATTTAAAAGCACTGCACGTGCACGTATGTAATTACATTTTTTTTTGCAGTTTGGGTATTTTTAATTTTTTTTTCAAAAACTTAGTTATTTTTAATAAAATATATTTAAAAATGGTTATAAATAAAAATGTCGGCAATGTCACTATTAATGAACAAAAAAGTAATTTTGAAAAGTGGAAGGTTTTATTTGTGGATGGGGCCCACAGCAGCAATCCTCAACTTTACAAATTGTCAGAAATGCCTCCGTAGAGGCGGCAGCAGCATGCCACAAATCTATCACGCTGCTCAATCCAATTATCCAAAATTCCAAATCCAACATATAGAAATAATACCTTATTTTATTTATTTATTTATTTGTCATAAAATAATACCTTATTTATTTTTTGATTCTCTATCTCTTCATTTTAAAAAAAAAAAGTATGTTTTATTATATAGAAATTTCCATGCAGTTGATCCTATTTTCATTATTGTGTAGATTTATTATTTTAAGAAAATTTTATTTATGTTAAAATTTTATTTAACTATAATTTTTTTTTTATCCAAATTATTGTTATTGAAGTTCAACTACCGTAAATTTATTTGACTGTAATATTTTTTTTATCAAAATTATTGTTATTCAAGTTCAACTTATCGTAAAATTAATGGATATTATTTTATCTTCTTAAAATTTATTATGTGCGGGTTAATATTATAACTCACAAGATGCACTGTTAATTTCATTCCAACTTCAAAATTTAAATAGTAACTTCATTTGCAGATCAAGATATATGTCATAATTTCATAAATATTAAGATTTAATGTAATTGCTTTCAAAACATTATGTTAGTAAAAAATATTAATTTGTATTATTTTTGACTTTTTCACTTAAAAAATAATTTTTAAAAGGTATGGGATTTTTTTTCATTTGTCAACGTTAAAGGTAGATCAAAATTAATTACATACGTGCAGTGCTTTTAAAATTGTATTAACATTAATTTAAATTATTTATATTTTAATTGCAGTTTTGTGACGTGTCAGATTTGTCGTCGTTCTGCTGTGATTCGTCAAACTCAATCGGAGTTAGTTAAATAAATTAGTTGTTATTTAGTAATTAGTATTGATGATGTGGCGGTTTTCTTTTAAAATTCCAAACTGTATGCATACGTGGCTAGATGACATTCCCTATCTAGATTGGAGCATTCCACATAGAGTGAGAAAAATGGCATGGCGGAGTAAGCTTTGTCACAGAACTGTACGGTTACAACACATAACGGCATAGTTAGGGCACAGAGTAACACAGTTACAGTATAGAACGGCACAGAACAACACAGCACGCGTGTCAGTTACTTGCTGTGACTTGCGTGTTGTGTGTCGTGACCATTTGCGTGTTGTGACCATTTGTTTAAACTATAGTGCAACATAGCATGCCATGTGAAAGATATAGTCATGACATGGCATGGCACGTGGTCTCGCGATGCACGTTTGAGCACGATGTAATTCATGTGACATGACCATTCGTGTGCCATGACCACGATTTAGGGCTGTACAAAATTGCTTAAAGTCGTAACTCGCTCGTTAATTGCTCACTTTAACTCACTCATAACTCGCTTGTTAATTGCTAACTTGTTTAATAAATGAGCTGAGTTTGAGCTGAGTCCAACTCGCTCATTTATAACACAAGTTATATAACTCGCTCATTATAACTTAACTTATGTACTAAGTTGTATGAAAAATTGTTGGATTCTAAGTTGTTGTTTGCTTTGAGTTGACATATTATCTCTGTATTAGATTGTTTGTATTTAGATAAAATATTACTAGGCTATTTCAATTGTTTGTGTATATATAAATACATATTAGTGTATAACAATATCTAAGAACTTGACTAGTTAAACGAGTTATAAATGAGTTGCAAGTCAACTCGAGTTGATAATGAGCTGAATTCGAGTTGGCTCTACAGCTCGTTATTACCATTCCAACTCGAGTTGACTCGCTCGTTTATTAAATGAATTCAGTTCGAGTTGGGGATAACTCGCTCAAATTTGGCTCATTTACAGGGCTACCACCCTTTGACATTTTAGTCACGGTACAACATGGCACGAGACCAAAATCACAGTATGTTAGTCACGGCACAGCACGACAAGACACATTTTTTTCCGCTACAATCCAACATATACATTTATGCCAACTACTTTTATATAATAATAATAATAATAATAATAATAATAATAATAATAATAATAATAATAATAATAATAATAATATGTACATCCATTTTTATATATTATTTTAATTAATTTATATAAATACAAATTTCTGATTGTATCATGTGTCCTCAATTATAGGAGATTACTTTCTACATTGGTCCCACAGTTGCAGAAATCAATTCATGCACCGATTTTCTAGATACTTGAAAGTCCAAAATCTCTCTATATCTCTGCCTATTACTAATTTTGATTATCTGAGACGAGTCCGTCACAATCAAATTCAAATCAGCTAACATACATATTTTCCTTTCCAATGTCGCTGACCCGCTACACTGAAATACGAGTTATATTGTAGCCACATAAAATCAAAGTCTTGTAGCACATGCTTTTCCAGCTTGGCGGAGGGCTTGCATTGAAATTTGTGTACCTAATCACACTTAGTACCTCTTTCCAAGTTATCGTACGTGAATGTCATGAACTTCAATTGCATCTCTCTCTCTCTCTCTCTCTCTCTCTCTCTCTCTCTCTTCTTTTGAATTCTTTACCCGGTTGTTAAATTTATTTTATAAATGAATTCACATGCATTGCAAATTTGCAATCGTGCAAATAATATTACTCTAATGCTTCCTTCCTTGCCTCCACATGTGTTCCTGTGGAGAAAATTGCTATGTGACAAATCCACACCACGTGTTAATGGCTTTGCACCTTCTTTGCAAAATAAAAATATAAATTGCTCTCTGACAAATCCATTCTTGGTAAGATGAATTCAACTAATCTAAATACTCGAAAATATAAAGATATATTATATATAACGGCTTCTGTTTTTTTAAACAAATATATTTTTGTTGCTGGTATAGAGGTGGAACTAAAAAATTTAAATCAGATGGATTGAAACTGAAATACATAATGCGACGTTTTAACTAATAAGTTACAAGTACACATTTAATATTTTATTGATAGAGAAAAATAAGAAAATCAGTTAAATTTTTTTTTCTTTTCTTTTTTTCTGAAAAAGTGAGTGAAAACTCACCAATTTTGATTGAAACTATAAGAGTTTATGATGTGACAATCTTCAAACTGCTGGAGAAACTAACAGCTACAAAATAACACCAAAACAGTGCACAATAGCATACCGGTTACAACCATATCATAAAATTATAAACTAAAACAGAAAATTAAGCAAAAGCTCACAGAGCTTCAAAACAATTAAGTAAAACACAAAATCACAGATATAGAGATAACAACAGAGAATCTAATACTCGTATCATTCCAGGGAAAAGGATCTATATATGTACCAAGCATAAGAATTTCATCTTCTTATTCCTGATGCACTGGTACTACATCAAAAAGTAGCTAATGTTATTATTTTGAAATCTAATACCTTCAAAGATGAAATATTAGTATTTTGAAAGCATAATTTATTTCGTTCTAACTATAATGTCCATAATATTTTTTTTATTATGTATATTAAAATTAGTTAAATTTTAATATACGTAATAAAAAATTTATAATTATGGAGTGGCTATGTATACTTTAAATTTTAAATCTACCCTTGTACCTAATGAGAACATACATATTCCATATATAGCTTTATATATTTTTTGAGTAAGGCTGGGGTGCTGTGGATAACATAGAGGCCTCCCGTGCTACGGCTCAATATTCAAGTTTTTAAAATCCAAACGGTCGACCCGAACCGTTCATCTTGTTCTCCATATTAATATGTGTTAGGAGACCAAATTTTACATTTTTTGAAAATTTTTTACTATTTTTTTAGATAGGTAGAAAATCAAATATCTTAATGGTGCAGAATTTTTTAGATCAAGTGATTTTCTATCTAGCTAAAAAAATAGTAAATTTTTTTCGAAAAATATAAAATTTGGTCTCCAAACACATATTAATATGGAGAATAAGATGAACGGTTCCGATCGACCGTTTAAATTTTGAAAACTTGAATATTGAGTCGTAACACGGGAGGGCTCTATGCTATCTATAGCACCCCAGCCTTACTCATATTTTTTTTAAGAAAATTTGCAATGCTTATTTATATATCGTGACCAAGGTGACATAACAAAAACACACAAGTTTCCATGATTACAATATTGCATGCATGTGCCGATGTGCGGATGAAGCAGCGGCTACGCGATTTTATCATTTTAGAATTATATCCAACGCCCAACGGGTACATCCGTAGAATACTTAAATGGTAAATAAATAAAAATGGAAAACACCGTACAATTACGCAACCTAATCCCTACGAAATCTGCTTAACGGATCTTCTTCCCAGGCAGCCTGTCAACGGATCTCCCGGCCCGCTTCTCTCGCCTCCATTAATGTTGCCTATTTCTTAAACCGTGATTGTGTTTTTGTACCGGGTCAATTTCAGAGTATTTTAGTTGTTACCTGCAACCCGCTTTTGGATAGTTCACACGAAAATTTTTAGAGCCCGCTCAACGGCCCCCCAACATGCTCAGTTTTTCCTCTGGAGTACACACTACAAAATATACGTTATTTTACTCTTTTTGACGTGGCGTTAAATTACGGGATTATTGTGATCTGATTGCTGGGTTAATTGAGACTGGTGAGAAAAGAAGACGCCGGGGTTATACAGCTAAGCGGACGATAAACGACAGTAAATTAATTTTGAGGAAAAGTAGAAAACAAAAATCCAACGCCGAATGGCAACACGGACAGCTTACGGCGCACACGTGCTCTCCCTTCCCTTTTTCAAATATTTCAATATCTTTCTTATATATCCTCAAACATCTTTATTTACATTACACAACCCTAAGGTAGAGATGTAAAAAGGTCATACCGTGACCCGTGACTGGACACGTCACGACACAATACGACATGTGTGTTGGTTACGTGTCGTAAAAAATCATGCAACATGATCATTTTTTGAAAATTTAACACGACATGACACGCAAACTGATTTTGTTCCAACACAAGATGTCACGTAGTCATACATAGTCAAAATTATTAGATCTTCATATAAACTTAAAATTACAAAAAAAGAAATGCTATACATGACAAATGTTATCAGTTACATTTGTGTAGTCACAATGTAACTAACGTATCGTGTCTATCTATCAATTAAATTACAACACGACATGTAACTCAAGTTTGCACGACACGAATTGTATTTATAGGCAGCTAGGGAAGTCAAATTCAGAGTAAAAATATAAATATATAAATTTAATTGGGTGAAATCGTAAAGGTTTAAAAACTTCTAAGCCCTCCTCTCTCTCTCTCATCTCTGCATTATGTACGAGGCGAGTTAAATACACAGTTTGTTTAGCGAAGAAATGACACAGAAAATTTAAGAGAGAGATTAGAACAGAGGTACTGCTGTAGTGCTGTGTGGCAGAAGAGAGAGAGAGAAGCATTAGTGTACCAGTGTAACTGTACCTCTGCTATAACCCATGTAGCAATAATCGTTCAAACACCCCTTTCACTTTTTATTCGTGAAAAGCAGAGAAAATCGTACCTCTAAGACTGCGAACAAGTCTTCGTTTTCAGGATTTCTTTTCTTTTAGCACAAGCGACACTGTTTCCTTTTCTGGGAGCAAGAATCCCGAACCCAACTCATTGCTTCTTTGCCTTACAAGTTCACAGCTTTTGCTTTTGCTTTCCTTTTGGTCACCTCAGCAACCCTTTGTTTCGCCTTTGTTGAACCGCAAAAAGATAGATATTCAAACAAGTTCGTTTTTTTGGAGGAGATGGAAGCAAGTTTTGAAGAGAGGTCGTGTTCTGACAGAGGAATTGAGCAGGTTTGAGTTGACATTATTTTTATTTTTTATTTTGTTGTTGATTAGACTTAGACATGCATGTATTATTTTGCTAGGAATTTTTTTTTTTCTCTCTTGTTTGTTTTCTTCTATTTTACTTGTACTTTTAGTTGAAGTAAAAAAATTCATGAAGCATTTAATGCCTCGTGATCATTTTTAAGAAAGGAGAATCAGAGGGTGCAAGATACTGCAACGCTGTTCTTTTTCGAATTTTTATTCGTTTCGTTCTCTTTCAGTTTTCCAAGTCAACTTTTTTTCTTTTGGTATTGTTTTTCAGGTCTAATTTGCTACTGCGATTGAAGCAAATGTTTATGTTTTCCAATTTTAGATAGCTATATACTTTTCAATCAGTTAATGATCATATCACATTTTTTTTAATATAATTTTTTTCTATTTCTAATTTCCAATGCCTATTTTGTTGGGTTTGAAGATTGTGAAAAAAGCCTAATTATGTTGTATCTGCATTTGTACAGGGCATGTAAATTCTTTCCAGAAATGAATTGTCACATTTTTTTAAAATAAATTCTTCAATTTGACTCTTCATCATAAAGATTTTCTTTTTGAGAGAACTTGAAAACTGAAAATTTTGTTATCAAATTACCTTTTGCCAATCAACATTTTATATAGATCCCATTTCTTACATACTTTTATTTCCTTTTGAATTTTTCAAAGGCAATTATAGCTTTAAAGAAAGGTGCACATCTATTGAAATGTGGGAAAAGAGGCAAACCAAAGCTGTGTCCTTTCCGGCTCTCTACTGTAAGAAATTTTGAAGCTATAAATATTTTTAATTTAGGTATATATATACATCATGTTGTAAATTACATTGTCAATTTTGATGATTCAATTTTTTTCAAATGTTGTTTCAGGATGAAAAATTGTTAGTTTGGTACTCAGCAGATAAGGAGAAGAATCTAGAATTAAGTAGTGTCTCGAATGTTCTTCTCGGTCAAAAGACGGTACGCAGACCCTACATTATAATCTTACTGCCCAAGTCTGGTACCAGTATGTACTAGGTAGTAGCAGCTACTTATCAGATGGATCTCAATTTTCTCATTCTAGTTATTTCTTGGCCATTTTTACCATCTTTTAATTTCTAGTTGAAGATTTGTTTATTATTTCACTTTTCTAGGATTATTTAAGCTTCGACCTAATCATAAAGCTCTAATAAAAAATTTGAAAAAAAAAAGGTTCATGTAGTATAAGTATTTGGTATCTGTAGGTTCAAATAGACAAAGCATTTTTTTTTTTTAAATTTACCCTGCTTGAGAAATTATGTAGGTTAATTTTCTCCGACAAAGGCGGCCTGAAAAGGAACCACAGTCCCTGTCACTAATCTATGACAATGGTGAATGCTCTATTGACTTGGTAACTCTCTCTTGCCTTGATTGTTCTCTTTTTATCTTATTTTGTAAATGACGGCCTGAATTTAGGTGCTAGTAGTGTGGTTACTGATATGTATGTGATATTCAGTACCAGATGAAGTCATTTTCTTTTCCTTATTTTTTTCTTTTGATTTTCCTTCTTGGCAATTGCTTTGCTTAATAACATATATGTGCAAGAAATCAAACTGCATAATTGCTTTGATTTTCTTTTGGTTTCATGTCCAATAAAAAGAAAATAAGGGTAAAGATTTTAACAAAGCAGTTTTAGCTTCATGCAGCAGATTGACTATAGAATCAAAACAGCGCTGCAAATGGTTCATGCACTGCATGAAGTCAAAACTGCTCTGTTAAAATCTTTGCCCGGAAATAACAATTGGGCATGACTCCATAAATTGAATAACTGCTTCATTAATCAATTTCTTCAATTGTGCTGCAATGATATGCAATTCAGATATGCAAGGATAAAGTGCAAGCTGACACTTGGTTTCTTGGTTTGACATCACTGATATCGGGTTCGCGCCAGTCGAGACTGTTAACAGATTATAGGCATAACCAACAAACAACTAGTTGCATATACAGCCCTGCTAGCTTTATTCGAAGAAAGCATAGATTAGCAACAATTCAGGAACCGGTAAAAGTATCTCAGGTCAGTAAAGAATCACTGCTCTTTTACCACAGTTAATTTGTGATTTTGATGTAGTCTACGGTCTAGGTGGTGCCTGAATGAAGGTTCTTACTTTGCTTAATTATAGGGCATGAGTGTATCTCAATGTCACCGTGTATATGTCAAAAGTAGACAAATTAACCATTTGCCCTTGGAAACCTACCAATTAGAAGACTGACATTTTTCTTAAATAGACTACATCTATTCTATTTTTTAATAAAGGATAAAACGGGTGCTTTATAAATATGAAATGAGATCTGACAGAAAAGGCAATAAAATGGGTAAATTTGTGAGTTTTTAACTTAAGATGGGGGAAATACATAATTTCAAAGTTTTTGAAAGGTATACATGAACTTCTGTAGCTAATTATAGGACCTTAATACATGTTTTGTTTCTTTTCCTTACGTAAGGTACGATCCTTGTACAGCAGCCCTCGGTGTAACCAAAGCCGGTACTTTCAACATAGCATACTAGAAGATTCTTCTGAAATTTTCTTTTCTCCGAGACTGAGGCAGCATTCAGAAATCGAATCATTTCTGGAGAAATTTATTCCTCATTTACAACCTAACATACCGAAAGGTACCAAGAACACAGTACAAACTGATGTAACGAGAGACTGGAGAATGAGTCGAGCACCGAAATTAAAATTACCAGACCAAGCATCTCTTTCCATAGATAGAAGAAGTGACAATTTAAAGGATATTTTCATGTGGGGAAAAGTACCTGGAGCTATATTAGAAAATGCAAAAGGTACTAAGTGTGACCCTTCACTTCCTAGGTTATTAGACTCGGTGCAAACATTTCAAATTGAAAAAATCATTTGCGGGGAAACACATGCAGCTCTAGTCACAAAACAAGGTGAAGTTTTCTCTTGGGGCGAGGAAAAAGGTGGCAGATTGGGACACAAAACTAATATCAATATATCTAATCCCAAAATCATTGAATCACTTTCTAATTTGCGTGTAAACACACTTGCACTTGGCGCAAATCACACTTGTGCTTTAACCACTTCCGGTGAAATCTATGAGTGGGGTGAAAGCAGCAATGGAGACAAAAAGATCCCTTGGTTTCCATATCGGATTTGTGGTGGGCCCTTGGATGGCATTTGCATTTCTAAGGTTGCTTGCGGGAATTGGCACACTGCTATTATATCTTCTTCTGGTACACTATACACATACGGTGAGGGGACTTTCGGTGTGCTTGGCCATGGAGACAAAAAGAGTATCACTAAACCAAAAGAGGTAGAATCTTTGAAAGGGTTGAGAGTGAAATCAGTTGCTTGTGGTCCATGGCATACAGCTGCAATAGTTGAGATAATAGTTGGTAGTTTTAAAAGCAGCAATCCAGGTGGGAAGCTTTTTACGTGGGGTGACAGTGACAGAGGGAGGTTAGGTCACACCGATAGAGAAAAAAAACTTATCCCGACTTGTGTTGCATCTCTCGTTGATTGTGATTTTGTTCAAGTTGCATGTGGTACAGTTCTGACAGCTGCACTAACAGTTTCTGGCATGGTTTTTACCATGGGTAGTGCCATGCATGGTCAATTAGGAAATCCGAGGGCCCGGGATGGTTCGATAACCTGTGTTGACGGATTGCTCAAAACTGAATTTGTAAAAGAGATAGCTTCAGGCTCTTTTCATGTGGCAATTTTGACCTCCAACGGGAGAATTTTTACCTGGGGAAAAGGTTCTGATGGTCAACTAGGGTTAGGCGATTTAACGGATAGAAGCGCTCCCGCCTTTGTGGACACTTTGGAGGATAGGAAAGTAGAGAGTATAGCATGTGGGTCTAATTTCACAGCTGCGGTTTGTTTGCACAGGTCAATTTCAAGCAGAGATCAGTCGGTTTGTACCGGGTGCAAAACTGTTTTTGGTTTCACAAGAAAGAAACATAACTGTTACAATTGTGGGTCTACATTTTGCCATGCATGTAGCGGTAATAAGGCTTTGAAAGCGGCCCTAGCACCAGATAGAGGCAGACGGTACCGGGTCTGCGACCAATGCTTTAGTCAACTTGAAAATTATCCCGGGTCTATGTTAAACAAAGGAAACTTAACGGTACGAGCGAAGAGAGTTGAGCAATTTTTGACAGAGATAAGAGCATACACGCCTAAGGTTTCACGCATTTTTAAGGAAGCAAGCTTAAATGAAGAGAATGTGAGGTCAACTAAAAATGTTGACCAGAAAAGACAGCATCCAGCAAATGAAGTTTTGGGACCTCAGAGGAGGTGGGGCCAAGTGGATTGCCCAGTACAATTTGTGAATTGCTTCAGTGAAACCAGTTGTTTTTATTCAAGTACTAAGCAAAAGGCTGCTGACATGGCAAAAGAGGTGGAGTCCGATCCATCACCAACTGATGTGCCTGAATCAGAGTCGGAAGTCGCTTTGGTGGATAAAATACTTTCAGAGGAAATAAGACAGTTAGGTGAAGAGGTAAATTAAGTCATATGCCCTTTTATTGGTGAAGTACTGTGCTCAATAAAATGGTTTCATTTAATTAATACTTTTTGTTTCATGTAGGTTTCTATTCTTTTTAAGCAGTGCCAGCAAAAAAGTCTCAAAATCCAGCAATTTAAAAGGAAAATAGAGGAAACTTGGTCTTTTTCAAGGGACGAAGCTGCAAATTGTAAAGCTTTAGATGATGTCATTAAATTGCTATCTGATCAGGTAAATTCTGAGTTCATGCCTCAAAGAATTCGAATCATGCTAAGCTGTTTATGTTCAAGTTAGACGGGTTTCATAATGATATTTTCTTTTGATTTTTTTTGGCTTGTTTAGTGTTTAACTGATATTTGTTTCGGACCCAAACATTTCCAAACCTCTATGTAAAAGAAGTGGTCAACACTTGGGTCGAAACAATATATTGAATCTAAACAAGATATATTACCATGCATGATACCAAAATGGTTCGAGTTGATATGCCAGATGATGCTAGCCTAAATATGATTTGTGAATTAGCACATTTACATGTGGTGTCGCTGTATTACCTTTTATATTGAGTCTTTTTATATTGTTATGCACAGAAGGATGTATTATCAGAGAAACTATCAGCAAAAGAGGCACATTCAGTGAACGAAACAATGTGCAGATCATCTAGCATAAAAGCCCTTGATGAAAGGGCTATTGTTGATATATGCACAACTTCTATAGATCATACCGAACCTACAAACAGTTCCCTGAAAAACCAGAAAAATGCAAGAATAGTTATTGATAGAAACGCCGGTGAAGTAATTGAGCAAATTGAACATGGCATCTACTTCACATTTATTGCCTTGCCAGGTGGAAAAAAGGGCCTGAAAACAGTGAGGTTCAGGTGAGTAACAATTGATTTACAATACATAGTTGTTAGTCACCTCTTTTCATGAATTAAACTGGATGTATTTCCTCGCTTTGCTCAGTCGGAAGCATTTCAATGAGGAGCAAGCGAAGATATGGTGGGATAAACACGGCGCAACAGCACTACTGAAGTACAATGTGGAAGAAACTGCAACATGATCCAGGGCAGATTTCAGAGTATCAGTAGATAATGAAGCAATGTAAATAAGACCAGCAAAGAGGGTTCCCCAAATTTTCCCAATTGGCAATATTTAGTTTTGCATGCGGCACCAGATGTACAGAAAATTTCTCTTTAGCCCTAATCACAGAGAAATAATATGAATAGTGCAAGCCCCTGGTAAATGTACTCTTCATTAATGGATCAGTACATGATTAACCATTTTCCTGAGATGTTTTAAGCATCCTCAAACCTTTCATTTAACATATTACAGGTATATTAATTTGCTTTTAAAGCTGCCTTAAAATTTATGGAATAGAAATCTATTTGCATTGATCCACCGACTTAGCATAGTAGGACTGGTTCAATTTTTGTGAAAAGCTTGTGATATATCGGACCCTTTAATAAAAAATAAATAAAAATATATAGGCTGTTTGCTGCGACCAGTTTTTCAACCAAATTGCGATTTATCCAAGTAAACCATTTCGGATTCCCAAAATTACAAGAAAGATTTTCTGTCTTTCCCAAATTACGGGTCTTATACATAAATTTATGGACAAAAATGTGTCAAGGCAAGGCAACCTGATTACCAACAGTAAATAAAGCCATATCTCAAATATTATATGAGGCAAAAAAAAAGGAAATTAACATACAAACGAACATCTATAATTTCAATTACCCGTGATCCATGGTAAAGTACCAAAGAAAATTAGAATAACTATGTGAAGAAGTCTATAATGCACACTCAGTTTTCATGAAATAAGCTACAACCCTGCGGGTTCTTACCCACAGGATCACATGTTACAACAATCATACATGAGACCACTCAATGGTCAGGCATCTGCCTTGCACAATATTTATAATTAACACAGACAACAACAACACAAACCACCAAATGGAAGGCAAACCTAAAGACCGTGAAAAAATTAGCTACAAACACAGCCTAGTTAATTCGCTCTCGCCATCCTGCGCCATCACCTGGACCTCTATCTTCTCGGTCTTATCAACACATCTCTTCTTATAAGGTACAAACCCTCTAACCGGCTTGTCATTCCACTCCTTAACATTACCATAAACTAAACTATCAATCTTTATCAAGTTTTTACCTGATTCAACAGGATCCGCATTCTGACATTCTTTCAGATCTCCATTAGAGGCACTACTCGATCCTGTGAAAGACCCTACCCTCCTCATTTCTTTGCTTGCTGAATCATCCAAACGAATACATTGTGCCTCAAGAGATATGGCCTCTGGTTTAATCAGAGGATATGACATAACACCAACTGGACTGCACAATGGAAAGGGTACAAAAGCAACAGGTGAAATATTCTCTGCTGGAAGCGGTGGCATATAGTAGAAAAAGGGTAGCATGCCAGTATGCCACGAGGTACCTTCGGTCTCAACTTCCATTTCTCGATCTGTAAAACAGTTATCAGTGTTGATATTCTGTGCAGTAATAGCTTTTACTGCAACTGTCTTACCAAAGAGTTTCAAACTCGGAGAATTTGATTCAACACACACCTCTTCTTCTGGAGCAGCACGAGTATTCACCTCGGATCTTTGTGCAGATTCCTAGTATTGCAATTTACAGAAAAATCAATTAGTTAAAATTAACTACAAATAATAATTAATTAATTAAATTACCTATTTATTATTTGTGTGCATATACATTAAAAATAGCTTCACATCTCTTTATAAGAAAATAAATAGAAGTATCTCATATATGGAAGAACTTGTATTACCTCAGGTGAAGGCAATTTTGCATCCAAGCCCGTAATAGCCATCTGAGGTGAAGCGCATCTAATCTTTTCATCCCCAGATGATCCGGACAACTGGGCCCCATTATCCTGCTCATTTGATCCAATAATGGACTCCACTGGGGATGCACAACCACTTAAAACAGTTGGAAATCCAGACCCCGCAGACTCTGACGCAACAGTTGATAAAACAGATATAGGTGATCCATTCTCTTCTTTCAAGAGAGCCTTCTCTGACTTCTTCAAAGACGGGATGGACTGCTTGCCAGAAACTCCATTTCCCAATTTTCGGGGGTACGGGTGTGTTGGCTTCCTCTTCGGCCGAGGTGGCGGTATATGAATTGGTGTCATGTTGCATGTGCTATTACTGTTAGTCGATTCACGTGCAACCTGTGCAGACATAAGAAAATTTAGAGCAAATCTTTGACAGTGTGAACAATTATAATGCTTGACTTTCATGAATTCATGACTTACTTTGAGATAAGTAAGGCCATGGGGCAGAGATAAGTTTATAATGAGGAAGGACAATTGACCTTAGAGAAAAACTTTTGAGCATGGCTTCTAATCTGGATTGTCGTCTTGGTACCGATATGCTCTGTCATAGTACTCTATTTGTTAGATATCAAATGATAAATATTTGGAATTTAATAATTTAATAGAAATTTGAAAGTACCTTCTATCCGGCGCCAATTCCGCCCGTGAAGTTGTAAAGCTTCCAGAAATTTTTTGTGCTCTTCTTCTGTCCACTTCTCTCTCTGCTTAGTTATTGTGTAAGGCTTTCTTGCCTAAATTTAGATAGATCAAAATATACAATTAAGGCAAGATAAACAGTTTCTACTTATTACATACTAAGCGCAACAGATTACAACTTTGAATTACCTTTGGTAAAGTATTATCTACCAATAAATCACTCCTGCCAATGGTAGCTGTCATGAATGAAGCTTTCTCCTACCGAAACACCAGTTTTTTTTTTTCACATTACATTAATTAAATCGATTATTTTGCAACCGAAGTCACTGCAGAAAATTCTGGCAACTAATTCTAAAACAAATTGTAAAATGATGGCACCAGTAGTTACTAAAAAGAGATATAATGGACTAGCTTGATTTAATAAAAGCCCAATGGTCCAAATTTCCTGATAAATATGAAATTACTAAAGAGCAATCTTATGATTTGCTCAGGAATAATGTAAAAATGGTTTGGCAAAGGGTACAATCTGAAAAATGCAAAGTAATTATAGAAGAATACTTTTTCTTCAAAAAAATACAACCATCGGTACTAACTTACTGCTAATTAAGTAATTATCAATAATTCCAATAATAGAATAATTACCTGAATCTCCATGAAACGCCACCAGGAAAAGATTAGGTACTAAAAAATAACAGAAAGGCACTAGCTGACGGAAGTCTGCTAAAGTACAAAAGGCACTCCCAACTCCATTTATATTCCCTGAAAGCATCGACGAATTTTCGTGATAAATATTTAATCCAAAAATTAAGCCAAGGAAATTTAAATTCATTCAAGCTGATCGTCCAAAGTTGGAACACGTCAGACTATTTTATAGACCTAAATCTAGAATTTGGATCCCAGCGAAACAAAACACGGGGAAGAGAAGAAACCGGATCAGACATCAATTGTGAGATTTTAGTAGTGAAAATTACACTCGATCTTACCTCCTGTAGACTAACTAGTTAACTCGAATCCATTGGAGACGAGCGAAAAGAAACTTCTTCAATTAATGCAAGAGCTGTTGAGAAAGAAATGGAGGAATAGAAATAGTGGAGAAGCGTGTAATAAGAGGGCGAGAGGGGGAGAGGGGGGAGAAAAGAAAAGGGAAGCCACGTAGGACGAGATTTTTGTGTCGCTTTTTCTTATTTTTTTCTCATTCGGTGGAAAATTCCAGAAGCCGCTCGCTCCTTGTGGCTAGCGTTTCACGGAGTTGGACACGTGGCAATACATATAGTATTTATGATATCTCCCACCAAGACAGGTGACTTTTTGTGGTCAAACTATCCTTTCTTTTTGTGTTGCCTCTTATGTTTCTAATGGCTCGTAAACCTTTTCCTTTGAAAGTACGCCCAAAATTGTGGCTCTTAATTCTCTAACGGACGCGCGTCAGTAAAAAAGCATACGATGGACAGATTATTTGCCACATTGAATCCAGATTATTAACCTCGCTTTTTCTTTGAGTCCTATGGTTTTACTGGATAAGCAATTAAGCAGGATTACCCTGTAAAATGACTGTATAGTAATTCCTGTCCTTTCTTTGTATATTTGCACGCTATAGCCTATATCTTCTTTCTATGTATTATCCTGTAAAATTACCTTTCTATTTCTCTGTATTTTGCACGATATATTACGGATTTGTGTTTGTGAAGAAGTATTAGGCGAAAAACCTATCATTAATGGTAATATATATATATATATGAGGAGGGATCAAGTTACAACAAGTTATAACAAGCATTATTTATATTTTCAAAGTTCAAATCGTCGATCCAAACCGTTAGATGTGATCTCTACAATAAAATGTGCTTGGAGACCAAATTTTACATTTTTTGGAATTTTTTTACTATTTATTAAGATGGGTACAAAATTCAATGGTATGAATTTGACTAGTTTTTGTACCCACCTTAATAAATAGTAAAAAAATTTCAAAAAATGTAAAA
This sequence comes from Carex pumila, assembly GCA_033356055.1. Classification (NCBI taxonomy): domain Eukaryota; kingdom Viridiplantae; phylum Streptophyta; class Magnoliopsida; order Poales; family Cyperaceae; genus Carex; species Carex pumila. The sequence continues at coordinate 141,918 of JARJHM010000571.1, read as the reverse complement.
TTTAGTCTCCAAGCACATTTTATTGTAGAGATCACATCTAACGGTTTAGATCGACGATTTGAACTTTAAAAATATAAATAATACTTGTTGTAACTTGTTGTAACTCAAAAAATGTTGTAACTTAATCCCTCCTCTATATATATATATATATATGGAAGGGCTTCTCCGATATTAATTTTGAAAGTTCCGCACCATACATAGTTCTAGAATAGCTCGTGTTAAAATATGTCCTTGGTACTTATCGTATGTCAAATTTTAATGTATTACGTGTTTGTCGTTCCAAACGAAAGAAAGAAATATCAATCTTGACAATCTCTAGAAATAATATTTTAATTTGAAATCCAACAATATCAACATGATATAGATTCACATATTATACTATGTCTATGATGAGATTTGATATACGTTTATAATTTCATAATCTTTTTATTAATGAAAAGTTCAAAAAATAAAAAGTTGAAAAAACACATAAGATATCTGATTATACAGAACAGTAGAAAATAAAATTCAGATTTTTCATGGCCTAGGATTTATCTACAATTTTATGGTTAAAATAAAAATAAAAATTTCCAAATATCTAGAGCCGCTAAAAATCGAAATAGGGAGAACCAGAAGAAGCGGATTTGAAAAAGTGCACGGAGTTGGATGGGTAATGATATAACAGAGCCATTTTGACTTCACACAGCGCATAATCAATGGAAACGGGATGAAAAAATATATAATTTTTGAGGTGCACGAAGAAAACTAAGCTCTGTTAATATATTTGCCTGAGTTGGATAGAGAACAGGAATCCAGCATAATAAAGGAAGTAAAGTAAAAAAGGTAATGGCCCACAAAGTTTCGCTGGAATTCACTGTGTGTTTGACACGTCACAATAGCTGCTTCTTACTGTGAGGTGATGACACGTGTCTTCGCTACAAGGAGCTATTGTTTTGAACTTTGGATGGATGCTAATCTTGGTCTTTAATAAATGGCTGCACCGAGCACTAACATAACATAACATGTTATTTTCCTAACATCTTATTTTTCTTGTCAAAGAGGGGTGAGACAGGGAGATCTCTCCCCCTATGATAGACACAACACAGCTTTGACCAAAGTCAAAGACTGTTAGCAGACTGTTAGTAAATCTGTTAGACAAAACTGTTAAGAAAGGTTGTTAGCTAGTCTGTTAAGTGTTGTTTACCTAATTCATTAAGGCTATAAAAAGCCCACTCTGTAAATGTATTGAAAATGGAAAATCAATATTAAGAAGATCATTTCTCTCTCTTCTACTGTTCTTTAACAATTATCATGGTATCAGAGGCCTCTCGGCAAACGCCTTGAGCTGCTATCTCACTTTACTAGTATCCTCTTTTTTCTCCGACAATCATGTCTGCTCCTCCTCTTCCCGATCCTAACCCAATTGCTTCCCCTCTACCCACTGTTATCAATCCGATCCAGTTTCATTACTCCATTAATCCAAAGCTTACTGAATCAAATTTTCTGCTCTGGAAATCGCAAGTTTTACCTGTCATTCGAGGCCATGGTTTGCTCTCCTTCCTCGAGTCTTCTTCTTCCGCTGCTTCGAGTACTCTCACAGTTTCACCTAGTGCATCCAGTTCCGATCTGCCATCTGACATGCGGCGACAGCAGGATCAGCTCATTCTTGCCTGGCTTCTTTCTAGTCTTGGTCCTGATATCCTTCCTCAGGCGATCGGCTGTGAGACCTCAGCTGATCTCTGGCGTATGCTACACTCCTCCTACTCCGCTCAATCTACCTCTCGGATGCTTGAATTGAAGCTTCAACTTCACACTTTGAAGAAAGGAAATCAATCCTGCACGGAGTATCTCAATCGGCTCAAATCCGTTGCTCTTCAGCTGCTCTACTACCGGCTACTGTGTTTTTTTGGGTAACTCTCTAGTTTCCTGGTCTTCAAAAAAACAGCCCACAGTTGCCCGGTCTAGCACCGAGGCTGAATACCGGGCTCTTGCTGCTGCTGCAGCTGAGGTTGTTTGGCTCCAATCGCTTCTTCAAGAGCTCATTCCTGACCCCATTACTCCCCCGGTTTTGTGGTGTGATAACCTCGGTGCGACATTTCTTGCTGCCAACCCGGTTCATCATGCCCGAACCAAACATATTGAGGTTGATATCCATTTTGTTCGTGACTTGGTAGCTTCTCGTCGTCTCTTTGTTCGCTTTCTGTCTTCTCAAGACCAGTTGGCTGATGCTCTCACAAAGAGTCTTGGAACTGCTCGATTTACTAGCTTACGCACCAAGCTCTGTGTTCTTTCATCCACACAGGACTTGAGGGGGGGTGATAGACACAACACAGCTTTGACCAAAGTCAAAGACTGTTAGCAGACTGTTAGTAAATCTGTTAGACAAAACTGTTAAGAAAGGTTGTTAGCTAGTCTGTTAAGTGTTGTTTACCTAATTCATTAAGGCTATAAAAAGCCCACTCTGTAAATGTATTGAAAATGGAAAATCAATATTAAGAAGATCATTTCTCTCTCTTCTACTGTTCTTTAACAATTATCACCCTATCTCTTTAATTTAGCTGCTGACATTCTTAGCACACTTTTTAAACGAGACAGAGACAATAATGTATTAGAAGGGCTTGGTCCTTCGTGCCTTGATAACAAAGCCTTGACCAATTGTCATTATGCTGATAACACAATTATTTTTCTCAAAGCTACACCTAAAAATGTGGCATCAGCTTGGTGGACAATGATTCTATTTGAAGGTGTGTCTGGAATTCGCATGAACTTGGATAAAACTGAACTTTACCCTATCAATCTCTCTTCACAGGATGCCACTGAGATGGCTCGGATTTTTAGATGTCAATTGTCTACATTTCTTTTTAAATACTTGGGGGTTCTTTTACATAAGAAGAAACTGACCATACATGATTGGGGTTTTTTGGTAAATAAAGTAGGTAGTAAATTGCAAAATTGGAAGGGGCAACTTCTTTCCCTTGGGGGGAGAATTACCCTTGTAAATGCGGTACTGTCTGCTGTTCCACTATATGTTATGTCCCTTTATCATATCCCCAAGTCAATCATAGCTCAACTAGATAGAATTAGAAGGGTATTTTTATGGCAAGGTACTAGTACCAAAAGAAAATATGCACTTTGTAATTGGTCAATCTTATGCATGAAGAAAAAATTTGGAGGGATGGGAATATTAGACATTCACCAAATGAATAGAGCATTACTAGTGAAATGGATGTGGAAATTCAAGGATCCTACTTATTATAGTTTGTGGAAGCTGGTTGTTACTGATAAATACTATGACACTCCTAACCCCCTCTCATTTTCACCCTTTTGGTCCACTATTGTTAAACAAGGGCAATTATATCAATTAGGGTTGTCAATGGTACCCGGTAGTCAGGGACAGGTACTGTTTTGGCAGGATGTTTGGCATGGAGCATGTGCTTTAAAAATTTTGTTTCTTGGCTTGTATGATATCTGTTCTACGCCTATGATCACCGTCCAAGAAGCTGTGATGTCTCAAGGGGCAGGATTGCAATTTAGAAGGGTCTTGGGGGGTATATTGCTACATTATTGGCAACATTTACTTAACCTCTTAAACTCTATTTCTTTTACACATGAATTGGATAATATTGCATGGAGTTGGGAGACTCATGGACATTTTACTGTCAAGTCCATGTACTCTTTCTTAAATTTCAGGGATATATTGCATAAACAATTCCTTGTATGGTGGAAACTTCCAATCCCAACAAAAATTCAGGCATTCATGTGATTGGTACATAAACATAGGATCCTTACTAAGAAAAATTTACAAAATATAGGATGGCAAGGAGAGATCAATGTCAATTTTGTGAAATAGATCAAACTTCTAACCATTTATTTTTCAGGTGCTTTTGTGCCCAACAGATTTGGCACTAGATGGGCCGTTGCTCCTTTCTTTACAGGGAGTAGAGATCAATAGATGATGTAGTCGAATTTGCTATCACCTTAAACAAACTAAACAGAACTGCTTTACGGATAGTCACTTGTGTGGTTGTTTGGAGTATCTGGAAACATCGCAATGACTTATGCTTTAATAATCATAGGATATATACAGCTTGTAACGTTACCTTACAAATTGTGTCTCTTGTATCTTATTGGACAGGTATTGCAGCGGAAGAGCTACAGGTTGCAGTTTAAGAATGGATGCCTCTAGATGTAGATGCCATCCCGTTGCAGGTGCTGCCGCCAGATGATGTGCAGATGGTGAATTGGGTGATTGCTGATGAAGAGACAGAGTGAAGACTGATGCCTTACTCCTCTCCAATATACTTTTTTTTTTGTTGGAGATTCCATTTTTGACTATTGATATTTAGTGTTTGCTCATTTCAGTATGTCTATGTACATGAACCTTTTGTTTTGCTCTATCTTGTTTCGAATTATCCATCTGATATGATGGCTTTTACTGCTTGAACTATGGGATGTAAGTTACTAATTTCATATTAATGAAACGGACATTAGCCTTTTTTCAAAAAAAAAAAAAAACATAACATAACATGTCCCTGAATTGTGTCTAAAGTTTAAAACACAGTAGTTCAATAGTTGGCTGAATAACTTTTGTTATAGAAATCACCTAAAATGAATATACTAGTTTATAGTTTATGCTACTATTAATAAGACTTCAGTTAATGAGTAAGGCAATGAGAGATTTGACTGTCACTGTCACATAATTTGATTTGATTGGGTACAGCTGTTGGAGGCAGTAATCGGCTCCTCATTGAAGACTCGGGAACATGAATTGAGATTTGGACTTTCATCCGTGCGAACATTGAAATAGGAAAAAGATAGATAGAGCACAAAGTATGGGACAATAGGAGTGGCGTAGACGGTGGAACTTTGTTGGCCACAACAAAATTTAGTTTCAAATTAAAAATAAAAATAATAATAATAAAAAATTCTGGCCACATATTGTTTCGGCTTCTCACAGTTGCAGCCGTCTGACGTGGGATTTTGTTGTTTCTGTTTGCTATTTTTAATTACTTTTATTTATAAGCTATGACGGTGGGCTCGGTTATTACAGTCACACCCTTGCAAATTAAATTAGGCACAGACGATGATTGTGAGATATAAAATTGGGCTGTTTTAGATTAGATACGATTAGAGATATTTCCCAAAAAACTCATAGGAAAAATTTCCCAATTTAGAACATGACGACGCGGAGGCGGAGATATCAGACATTTATGATTGCATTGATTCAGGTAAAACCTAACGAAATATCACTGATTCACTGTATTGGCTGCATTAAATTTAAAGAAACTTTGTCGATGTTTCAGTCCCTACATTTCCAAGTAACCGACAGAGCTTGGTGGGGTACAGTCAGCTGTCAGGGGGAAGAAAAAGTTGTCAAGGGGCACAGTCACGATTCACGAATGTGTATCCTCAAAAGCATTATCTCAAAAGGGAATCTTTTGAGTTAATAAATTTGAGCCGTCGGATTTTTAAATGGAGTTAATTCAGCACCGATTAATAGTATAAGAGATCTTTTAATATTAGTGTAGATCTAATTCGTACGAATCTTAAAATATATCGTACGGTTGAAATTCATTCACTCAAAAGATTCCTTTTGAGATAATGCAGAGGATACGAGATTCCACAGTCACCTCAACCAAATATATCTAAATAGTGCACACAATTTTTTTATTTTCATAAATTACAAAAATCAAATTATCGAAAATAGAATAAATTAACTTTTATATTTAGGTCATGAATTGGACTGAGGTAATGAGTTGGTTTTATTGAAGTATCTGCTGAGATCAAATTAATTGTTCGGTGTCAATAACTTTACATAAATTGCAGTATGTCTTGGTCATAAAAAACTTGAAAAATGTTGTTTATAAAAAATTGTGAATTTAGGGTCTAAATTAATTTATGTTTCAGTTATTTGTTTGGTCTAACAAGCTAATGAGATCGATTGAATTTTCACACAATGTGATAGTTCAAGTAGAAATCGTTACTCATTCGGTTTCATTCTTTATCGTACAGAATAAATAATCCATCTTATTTTCATAATTTTTTTTTTCTAAAAATAAAAAATGCTGGCCAGACTGGTCAGACAAGATCCACCACCCATCTCTGCACCTGTTGTTTTATTTCTTTTTTCAAAAATACGTTTTGAAATTTTGATCACGTGGGACCGGAAATTGGAGAATGACAATAAGATTTGTGTGGCTGTTAAGCAAGAGCAGGGCAAAAGAAAAAAAAAAAGACTTCATTATCATCTTTTTCACTATTTAAATATAATATTTTTTATTATAAGTATTTCAATTCAGCCAATTAGGCCAAAGATATCAGATAAGCATTATTTTACCCATAAGCTCGTCACAGACAAGGGCGGATCCCCCCCCCCCCCCCCCCCCCCCCCCCCCCCCCTCTGAATTTCTGATTTCTAATTTGTGTAAATTTTAATATTAAATTTAAAATAATTTTTTTGAATTAAATTTGTAATTAGAATCATAAGTTAGAATATTATAAATTATAAGTCAAAATATTGAAAAATATTAAGTTAAAGCATAAGTTAGAACATTATAAATTATAAGTCAGAATATTTACCGAGTACTCAATTAATTAATAGATTTAAACTCTATTAGTTATTTAAATCCGATTCATTATTTTTTTTTTGTCTCCAAACGAATATTCTGAATCTGCTTCTGATCACATGTAACATACATGCTTGTTGGTGGACCCATAATTTCGAGTTCTCAATATCTGCCGTGTAGCACAAAACTTATCGTGATCAGACAGTTAGAAGTTATTTGACATACATGCTGCACATAATATAATCTGAAATCCAAAATTTCAATAAAACCTATTTTGTGAGAATTTTTTGTTAAGAAATATAAACAAGTTTTTGTGAGAAAAACAATATTTGTATAGAACATCTGTTAGTCGGGTTGATTAAAATATAATAAGTGACAACTAATCAACTAACATTTAATATATTATTTTTCAGATTGATTATGTTTGGTTGATCAAGTTAACCGGGTTACAATTACACTTCTAATTCTAAAGACAAGATCCATTGAATAACTATCTTAATTTGTATTTCTCTCGTTTGGTATCCCTTCTTTCTTTCTAACGCAATCAAAATGTTATTTTAGAGTTTTGACACGAAAGTAGCAGAGTAGTGTGCACAACAGATCTCGAATAAAATATTAGAGGTGTAAATAGAAAGAAGAAACGGTGAAACCTTTTTCATAACATGGGCTTTTTAAGGCCTTAAGATTAATACAGCCTGTTATTATTTTCAAGAATTTGGTGTCTTCAACGATGTAATTGGTTCGATCAGTTGATTAAAATTGCATTCATTTACAGTTTTGATGTTGATTTCCTTCAAAGTATAAACAACAAATGCGTACCAAACCATGATTTTTCATTGGTGAATCCAGAATTTAAAATTCTTCCCCAAATAAGAACCATATTTATTTATTTATCTATCAGAATCATATTGTCATAAACAATATAACATAGTTCAATAAAATAGACTTAAAAGGTATCCAAACGAAAAGTAAGCCCTGATCTGATATTCTTATTATGAAAGAAAGAACAAAGTATATATATATAATAAATACAAAAGAGAGACAAATGTCTCATGTCAAAACTGCACAGTTTAAAGAGTAGACAGGATCATATCCCGTTGAATTCAGATTCAGTGCGGTATCCTACCGTGTTGAATGAGATCTGCATTGTCCGTTTTAACCTAGCACAAATCTTAAAGCGGACTCCCTATAATCCAAATAGGTGCCGAAATGATTTTGGTTCGGTTGGGAGTTATTCTATGCGGTAGGGTACCGCAGGGGATACTCACTGATATGATATCTCGTTCAGATAAAGTCACTGACATGTCACATCCCATCCAATGTAGAAAAATGAGAACGTCCAATAGAATCGACAAACCCACGAACAGAGAGCTCTGGCAGAGACATGTCGGTCTCTGCTAGTGAGTTGTGATCAATGAAGATAACAACAACTGTGATGTCATCATGGAAGTACCGCCGAATTCCCTTCTCTACTTTCTTCAAATCTTCATACCTCATTTGCCGTTTTTTCGCCGCCTCCTTCAGAGCTGCTTTCACCAGCCTCTTCGCTATTCCCTGATCATCAAAACAACACATTTGTTACAATAATTCACCCAATTCGGACATTCTAACATGGTTTCCTTGAGTAACCTTCCTCCTTTTCCCCAAATCCTGGCTTAACTAAATATTTTCTGTCATGACTACTAATAAGAGTGAGTACTAAATATGAACCGTTCAACAGAATCTCCGTATCAAAACATACTTGCAAACTAAATTTTACATTTTTTAGATTTTTTTTTTATTAGTTTTTTAGATAGATAGAAAATCACTACTTTTGAATGGCCTAGAAGTTTTAGATCAAGTGATTTTCTATCCATCGAAAAAAAGTACAAAAAATTTAAAATATGTAAAATCTGATCTACAATTACATTTTCATATGGGGATCATTTTGAACTGTTCAGATCGAAATATGAAAATGGAGATATTGATCTATAGTACGGACCAATCCGTGCTATGCATAGTAGCATAGTCTCACTTCTGCTGCTATAATAATTAGTTCATTTTTGTTTAAAAAAAAAAAAAAAGGTATTATTTTGGTCCAGATAGCAAGGGGGTCATACGGGTCTTGGATTATTGCTGACAATGTCAACGGCTTCTTGGTTGGTGAGTTGTTCCCAAAGACCATCGGATGCAAAGATCAAAAATTGATCTTGCGGACGAAGTACTCGTGTAATGATTGATGGCTCTGATGATAAGATAGGCCGGCGGAGAGGTTCAGAGAGTTTAAATCGAGCTACTGTTGGGTCCATGGAGAATTCAGGCCTTTTCAAATATGCATCTCCTATCGTTCTCGAGACCTGAATGAATATATGAAGATTAGATGTTTAAAATAAAAAGAAGGAAATCAACACTAATAATTTTGTGAAATTACAATATTACCACTCACCTGTATAATCCCTTTGATGCGCCAAACCCCGTGCTTAAGCACGACAATGTTGTTATCATCTGGGTGGAGAGATCTAAGCTCTTGCCTCACCTCTGATACACTCGCATTATGATCTCGTGTTATCTGGTCAGCAATGATTTTATTGTCTGATTGGCTTAAAGAACCAACAACTACGCGAGAATCTCCCAAGTTGGCAACGTAGAGAGTTCCCCTCCATATGACTCCAACCAAACAGCACGAACCAATTGCAGCTATAACGGGTTTGAACGGATGCATCCTTCGCACATGTGTTAAGAAGCCATCCTCGGTTGCGGAGAATGCATTTCTAACAACCTCCTCAGATATTGTGCCTGATTCACGAGCTATCCCTATGATGTGTATGAAAATGTAATTTAGTGTATGGTCTGAAGGAACAGCTATTCAACCATCTAAACATAAAAAAAAAAAAAATAACATGTTTGCAACCACACAATATTTAGGATTAAAATGCACAAAAAAAGAACAGGCAACAAAACTTTAATTATGTCTCCCTATAATTCTTCCAAAAGAGAACTACTTATAAAATTTGTCCCTCAATAGCAATCCAAACTCCTTTTTCTATTTCTTTCTTTTTTCAATAGAAGTGGCACTAAAGAGCAACAGTTATCATTATTAGAAAAGTATTGATTATAAGAAACTAAGAAACTAAAAGGGGCAGGAGTCAGGACCCAGTGACAATGGATATAACTTGAAATCATGAAAATCATCAAACTTAAATTCATAATAATCTGACATTTGGATATGATCTATCTGGCATGAATTTCATGCATGCAAAAAATGATGACGTTTGGTGAAAATTGCATGAATTTGATACATCTGGCATGAATTAAACATAGTCTTTGATGGATTATACTTCACAATGAGAAAATTGCATGAATTTGATACATATGTGCTAGGTACATGCAAACATACAGACAACTAAGACATGTACAGCAGAGAACATCAAAGAAAGATGTCATACTCATATATATATATTTTCTTTTAATAGGATTTTCTATTCAATGACAACTATACCAAATAAGGAATTGTTTTCCAATGAAAATAGCAGGACCTTTGTACCACTATTTTATTATAATTTAGTTAAACACCTCATGAGGCTAAAAGGAAGCATCTAGGACAAGTTGACTATGTAATGCCGTACTAGATTGGCCAACAAAAAAAGATACTTTTTATAACAGCTAGACGGAAGTACATTTTGATACAAAACATGTACTTCCTGTACTTCCTGCGTGATGTATTAGTTCAATTAAATAATTTACCAAGTAGGGTACTGGATACAAAAAAAAAAAATTCTATTCACTTTTTCTGAGAAAAACAACAAATATTTCAATCGATTAAGAGCACAACCAAAAATCATATATAATGATATAATCTGATCATCGTCAATTTCCATGTACCAAAATAACAAACCACAGATTTGGCCTTTCCACAGATAAACTCTGATTGAGAAATCAAAATCAATCAAATACACACTTACTGACAAGATGCTGGAACAGATGATCGGCGACGAATCTTGAAGCATCAGCGCCTCCATGACCATCATATACCCCGACAAATGTCCCCGCCGGGCTCGTCTCAACCTGACTATGATCCTCTATGATATCGTTCGCCTGAGCAACGGCGAAAGAATACTCACCGGCCGAATGCTTGCCGAGGCCTCTGGACCAAACCAGGCAATCCTCTTGATCAACATTGGGCTCCGATTCATCCTTCGTCATACACGAGTACCTCCTGGTCACTGGGCCCCAGCACGACGCCGCTAGCCTCCCCATACACGGCCACATCCCTCATTTCCCAGTGCAGAGTATCAGGTTTTGATTTTAATAAAGTTAAACAGTTAGATTTGGTTAGACTTGAATTTGGATTTCGATTTGAACGGAGAGATTGAGGAAAAACCGGAGGCAAGAGCGGGTGAAGTTGAGCGCGCACTGCTCTGCTTTTATAGAGGGTTTAGGAACGAATTCGTATCAACCTGAGGTAACATAAATTTTGAATCGTCCGATCTTCTTTAGCACGAATATTAAAGGATCTATGTGTTCCACCTTTCTGATTGGAACGGTCCAGATCCAAATTAAAAATTTGTTTTACTTTAGGGGATCCAGACCCGTTTAGGAAGTGAAGCTTTCATGTCTGGAAATTTACGGAACTACCACTGAAAACCTGGGTCGGTTTCCTCTCAACCTGACCCGACCCGACCCGTATTACTCTGTCTCATCAGGTTTAAGATCAAAATGGAGATAGGAGATGATCAGATTTCATTCTTCTAACTTAATTTTAAGGTTAGTTTGGGACAGTAATTACTTATTAGTCAAGCGGAGACATTTTTTTTAGTTTTGGAGGAAATAATTATTGATATGATTTTTTAGAGCACCAAACTATAGTTGAGAGAAAAATATTGAAAGAATAAATTGGGGGAATAATCATTAAACTAAAGTTTAAGTGGTCAAATAAGATTAACAAAAGATGAATAAGTAATTGACGACATGAATCGTGTTGTTTAATTGATTAAAAAAACGGTATTATAAACTATAAAGTAAGAATTAGTATGAGAATTTATTTAATAACATTAACAAATAAGATAATGATTTTGGATGGACCGGATTTTGTAAATTGAACCCGACCCGACCCAATATAGTGAAATCCAATAAGAGAGAGATTAGCGTAGGTTGTAGAGAATGGAGAGGGGCAGAGAAGAAAGGGTGAAAAAGAGGAAAAAAGGAAAAGAAAAAGTGCACACACGGAGACATGGAGGAGGTCGTGCTCACCACCGTGACTTTTGGAGACAAGTTGACTTTCATGCTCCTTAAATTAATTTATTTCATTTTTTTAATGCATCTCCTTAAATTAATTTCAAGTTGTTTAACAACTAAAACTCTCACCGTTGGATCATTATTTAATATTAGCAAATTTTGTATTATCATCACAAATTGTACATTTGTTTCGAAATAGATGGATCAACCCGTGTTATAGATTTATATTTATATTTTTAAAGTTCAATTTAGTTGAAATGCATGAAAAGACCATTTTTTTTTAAAGTTCAAATTGTACATTTGTTTCGAAATAGATGGATCAACCCATGTTATAGATTTATATTTATATTTTTGAAGTTCAATTCAGTTGAAATGCATGAAAAGACCATTTTTTTTATTCTTTTAGATAAATAAAAAATAACTATTTTTGGATGGTCCCAAAATTTTAAATCAGGTGGTTTTTTTATCTATTTTTAAATAGAAAAGAAATTCTGAAAAAAAAAAGTGATCTTCAAGTACATTTTTATATAGAAATCATGTTTAACAGTTCGAATGACCTATTTGAATTTGAAAAGAAAAATACAAATGCATAAAACAAGTCGCAATCTCACTCATCCAAAATTTTATATTTGATTTGATAAAAAAAAGTTTATATAGTCTGGAAATGCTGAGGGATGGATCAGATCATCAGAACATCAGATCACCAAAGTTTATTATAAGCAATAATTTAAGATATGTAAGGCGATTGATCAGGAGCTATGGCTATGGCTATAAAAACGAAAAGAAGGAGATGGTTTGTTGGGAGAAAGTTCAGTCAACCAGTTTACATCACTGAGAACTTGTGAATTTCTTCTGACCAGCCAAAAAGAAAACCCTTTCTCGGTCCAATCTTCTCCATTTCTACAGAAACTGGAGAGAGTTGTGATTTCTTTTTAGAAAATAATTTCCAAATCTGTAAATTTAGTCTATAAAATTTACTTATCTAAAGAAGTTTTTGAAATTTTGAAGAAGTTTAATTCAAGATGATTTACAAATTTTACACATAATAATCAAATTAACGAGCTACATAACTCACTTTCTTCAAGTATCCCTTATGTATCTATTTTTGAATCCGTATCACCCCAGGTACCTGTACTTGAGGTGCAAGTCATAAATATGGGCCGCTCTTTTTCATGTGGCACAAATCTCAAAGCACACACTCTACAATCTCAACTGTCTCCGGATTGAGTTTGGCTCAGCAGGGATTAATATGGGCCATCCATTTTTTTTAATTGTATTCAGGTACCTGGGGGACACACTCTATTTTTTCATTGATTAAACCATCCTAAAATGCACACTCAATTAGTATTCAAAATGAATGTTTGCATGTTTATATTGTTTGTGAAAAGTTGAAAAAAAAATAATGAAAGAGTATTTGGAATGAGAATTTGAAAGATAACTACGTATATTTACCATGATTTCAGTTATGAAATTTCATTATATTTACATCAGTATTAGAAAGAAAATAATCAACATGTGATATCCTTGTTAAGGGCATCTCCATTACTTGTTGGAATGGAGGGAAGAATTCTGCTTAAAAAGTGCAATGTGGGCCCAAAATAGCTGGTGACTTGGTAAGAGATAAAAGATCTTTTATGGAATTCTTTAATGGTAGTCCCTGTTACAAGGGTACTGACAGAGTAGGCACATATGAATTATGAAATAAACTTTTACAAAGGTTCTCGTATTATGTTAAAATGAAAGAGAGGTGATAATTATTATTCACAAAATTTCAGTGGATCTAATGCAAAAATCCCATTTAGACAGTTCGATCTGCATCAAAATTCGTATCGAAAATTAAAATTATAAACCACCTTGAATATTTAAGATAATGGGGTTTAGAAGGGCACAATCACAAATGAGAAATGCAACCACTTTGACTTGAATTAAAGTGTTTGTTTTTGTCAAGTTATCAGGGGCTTTTGTCTTTACGGAAAGGATTTCAGATTTGCCTTATGATGTTATATGCTTTCCGTGTTGAGGCAGAGATATCAATAAAAACAACCCAAACCTTATCATATCAATCAACCCAAAAATTTATTGTTTGGCAGCAAACTGAGATTTGATAATACTTACTTAAACACTGCCTCCCGTGAGTGTAAGGTTGACATGTATCCACCAAAAGCTCTCTCTGGAAGCAAAATATATTACACGGAGAGATGCTTTTTTTTTCCTTCATTTATCTTATCAGCATTATCACAGGAATCACACCTAATACTCTCCTCCTTTCTCAACTTAGACCAAGAATATGCTTTTAGGACTTATCTCTATCAGAAGCGCTGTTTTGACTATGTACAGAGCATAAGTCATATATTTGTGTCATTGTATGTGCACTGCATGAAGTTCAAGCAACACTGTTAATATCATTATCCATCTTTATTGGCTGTGAAATATCACTTCCCTTTCTCAAATCACACATGAATACATGATCCTATTTGTGTCCTAGTTACAAATATTAAAAAGGAAGGATAAATTAAAAATTGTCTAATTATTTTTAGTGGTTCAGAAACAAGAGAGATTTTCCAAAGGGAATAATTTTTTTTTTCTAATAAACTGATTTTTTCGGAAACCTCTGCAACCATTCTTTATTGTACGTAGTCATATGGTTTTGCTTTTGACTTGATAATTTTTCTTCTCGTGGTAAAAAGTAAAAACACATTTGATAGAATATGAATAAAATTTTGCAAATTCAGTGGGGGCATCACTGCAATTCTCACCATTTATTATTCTTACTTCGTAGTTTTGGAAGCTTGAAGAAAAAGAAAATACTTCAATGGAATAAAATATTAGCCCCTGTCATCGAATTCATATCATCTAAGGTACCTCACCGTTTGAATTTGAACCTGATATGTCTATTATTATTTATCAGCACGAATCTTGAAGAAATTCCTTGCATTATAGGCTTGGGTTGGATTGGCTTGGATTCTGTCGCATGGTCTGGATTCAAATTCAAACAACAGGTAATGCAGAGGAAAACATTTATTTAAAAGAGACATGATAATAGACTATAAACACTCATCATTTTAACTATTTGAATAAACAATAATAATAATAATAATAAAATTATTATCTAAACAAAAAATAAACAATAATCATCTAAACAAAATTCAAATGGGACTAAAAAAAAAGAAAAATCAAAAGACCTGTAACATTTTTAAGTCTTTAACCATTTGAACAGGCTTGAAAGGAAAATCAAAAGACTTCTTATTTTGTCTAGTTGCACTGATTGTACCACAAAATTTTATTTATACAAATTTATTAAAAATAATAATATTATATAAAATGATTTGGTTTCTTTATAAATAAAATAGAGCTAGGAAGAATTTTTTGTGATAAATTTGATTCTATTGATTATAATCCTGATTTTCAAAGTAATCAAAAAAAATTTTAATAAGTGAGAAATTTGAAATAAACTCTGATATAATAAATAGTAAGAATATGTGAAATGAAGCAGTACACTAAAGAAACCGAATTATTAATTTGATTCCTTTCAAAGTGCATAAAGTAATTTTAATTATAGTATTAAAATACCACCGTTATCCATCCATATTCATATCTTCTTCTCTGAAGTTTTTATTCTCAAATAAGTTGATGTAAGTTAGAAATAGAACTCAACCTGAATCAGCAACATAGAAACTTGCCAGGAGGTCACCCGTCCTAGTATTACACCCACGTAAGGGTTCCACTTCTATAAAGAGACTGTTTTTTCTTTTTTTTACAAACTCTCCTCATTTTTTCTAGTTTAGGATAGACTGTGTAGAAACTACACCGTCTTTTTTTTAGTTGCCACCCGAATAAATCAGAATTAATTAAATACCATCCGTTAATTCGGAATTAAGATTCCGCCACGGACTCTAACCCAATTCGCGCACAGATCTCACAATCGAACTCGTACTAAATATGCGGACCGATCCGCACTCTCCCTGGATCCGCGCACCTATTCGCACGTGTAACGGGTCTACGCACCAACCCGTCCGCACTCTGGGTAAGAGTTCCTGTTATAAGCTGCTATAAATTCATTCAGAAGGCAGCAACAGAGAGACAGCAACATAAGAAGTAAGTATTTTTACAATTTCATTCTTTTTTTTCAAAAAATTTATATTTTACAGATTTTTTAATTTAATGTAATTTTTTAATTATTAGGTTTGTCCACTGGTTATTTCAACCAATTATGATTGGAATTGCTTGTTATTTTGATGGTGAAGTATTACAAGGACCAAATGGAGTTCATTATAGTCACCAAACACCGAAAATGTTCAATATCGACAGAGGTTTGGATTTTAGAGGTATGAATAGGAAAGTGTATCAACAACTCGGTATTGACCACTGTAATTATGAACTGGTAATTTCTGCAAGAATTAATATTGTCCAAAGCAACCAAACATGGTTCCAGTAGTTTCCGGTACAGGACGATAGCAGTTGGGGGTTATATGTCGAAATGACAATGAATATGACCACTCCTTTCAAGTTCTTAGAGTTGTACGTGGTAGCCAACCCCAGACAAATCCCTAGACAGAACACTAGACAATTGTTCCAGTTGACTCAGGGTTTAGGGCTCGAGCAATCTATAACGGGTCCTAGTCAGGTCCTATTTGTAGCAGGTCCTAGTCGGGCACCATCTGTAGCGGGCCCTAGTAGCGTCCAATCTAACAAGGGTCGATCTCCGATTCCATCCTCGTCCTCTAGCCGAGTCCAATCTGTAAGGGACCGATCTGAAACCCCAGAACGACTTTATTATGTTGACTGATACCTCGCATATTTAGCCTATATTTGACTTGATTTCATACCAAATTCACGTTCTAAATTGTCAAAATCACGTGCATTTCATTGATATATCCTTAGAATTTGGTACTGCTGAGAGTTTGTTTGTTTTCTGCAGAATTGGAGCAAAATACACGAAGAAACGGCGTTTTTGGACTCTCTGGTACGGCCCTTACCAGGCTTGGTACGGCCCTTACCAGACTTCGTACGGCCCTTACCAGGCTTAGCCGATCCAGCCTCCCTTCCATCTTGTACGGCCTAGCCGTACCACTTTGGTACGGACCGTACATAGATGCCGCCTGACAGAATTCAAATCTTGGCAGAGGCTATTTAAAGCGAGGGATCTCTCCATTTTCGATATACACATTTCATTCCAGATTGAGAACTGAGAGAAAGAGAGAAAGAGAGCAAAGGAGCAAGGAGAGAAGAAGAAGGAAGAGGAAGAGACAAAAATCGACGGATCAACCTCTTCTCCACATCCGATCTTCGATCTAGTTCTATCATGCCTCTCTTTATCTCTTTACTTGTATTTCTGGACAGATCCATGACTAGTGAGTAGTAGATCATTGTTTCTAGGGTTTGTAGATGGATTTTCTTGATTTGTGTTGTTTTTCTTGATTTGGATCTTGTATGAACTCTTTTGATTGAATTGATTGTGTATTTGCTTGTCTTGATTGCTTTGTCTTTCTGTGATTGCATGTGGTGTGCCTATAGTGGTAGATCAACCTTAACAAGGTCATGTGACCATTGTCTTCTCTCAACCAAACCAATCCCTTTAGGTAGACTTGTTCGAATTGAAGCCGAAAGGTTGAATTCTCCTCTAATTGACAGATTAGAGGATACCTTAGATCTCCAATCAATCAACTAGAGGATCTGGACCAAAACACGAGAGTTGAGGTTTAGAAACCCTAGAAGGTGAAGAATTGACTCCAAAACCTAGATCTTGAACCAACAAACAAGAGTTGAGGTTTAGGAACCTTAGGTATGGTCAATTGAACCTTTATGAAGAGTTTAATACGAGGTACCAACAAGAAATGCATCAACTCGAACTTGTAAGCTCTGTACTGGTACATCAGTACGGGTCTTACAAGAGTGGTGCGGTCTACCTGTACCAAGCCCCACTCGGCTTGGTCGGACCAGGTTGGTGCGGCCTAGCCGTACCAACTTGGTAAGACCCGTACCACTAGAGGCAAATCAGAGATGAAGTCTGAAATCCTTGAAACATCTTTTATCCCAAATCAAAACACAGTTTATACCTTTCCTTGCACATTTACTATTCTGTTACATTGTTTGATTGCTTGAGTTGATTCTTTAGGAAAACTAAGTACCAAAACTCCCTCTTTCTCACTTCTAGTCTTTAGTCGAGATAAGTAAATATCTAGATAAAGGAACCGTCCCTATGGATCGATACCCGATTATACTCCTCGATAGGGTTGTGCACTTGCAACCCTAATCGGAAGGTGTAACCGCAGTTTTAAAAGGTACGCTCCCAAGCTTACCGAAACTTGCGTTGCGCTTTCATGCGAACATTGACAATACGGACGAGGATCCTGAAGAAAGGGAGGCATAGGCTAATTGGGATGATAATGGGAATGGTGGGGTATCAGATTACAGTGATGAGGATACTGGTATTCCTGTGCTTAGTAGACGGAAGTGGCCTTTATTGGGTCGTGGGGAAAGACATCTGTTTGAGGAATTTAATGACACATCAGGGTTTGAAAAGGCTAATAGCTCTTTTTTTGCGACATGTGAGGTATGTATATTTAATTGAAATTTAATTTTAATTTAATTTAATTATTAAATTGTTGTTGTTTTTTTTTGTAAATTAAAAGGAAGAAAGACATCAATTGTCTGAGAGGATGACGTATGATAGCAAGGATAAGATGAAAGATACAATTAACCACTGGCACATCAAAGAAAATAGGGAGATAAAAAATACACACAGCGATACCACCAGGCTGAGATACAAGTGTGTTAGAGCCCGGTGCAGGTGGGCGTTGGTTGCGAGGGCTACAGGCTTTGGTAATACTTGGACCATCACGAAGAATGTGGCTAAGCACACATGCCACGCATCAGCATCCAGGTTAGATCATGCACAGTTGACGTCTGCTATGGTTGCTAACTATATAAAATTGTCATTAGAAAAAAAATGCTAATATTTCTATCCGGACAGTCGCTGATTTATGTGCTAAAAGGTACGAGGGCATCGTTCCAAAGTACAACAAATTATGGCGTGGTAGAGAGTTAGCAATTACTCGGGCCTTTGGTAGTTAGGAGGGGTCTTACGAGCTGATTGTCCCTTTGTTGGAGGCAATAAAAAGGACAAATCTGGGAACCCAATATAAAATTGTTTCAAAGCCAACCAGTAAGGCAGGGTATCGTTTTTTCATGAGAGCAGCATGGGCATGGGGACCTTGTATTGCCGCAGTTGGTCACCTCAGACCTGTCATCAGTATCGATGCTTGTTTCTTGTCTGGCAGATACAAGGGTAAGCTGTTAATTGTAACCGGATATGATGTAGAGAACCAGTTAATCCCGTTAGCATTTGGGTTGGTAGAGAATGAAGATTTTGAGAATTGGGGATGGTTCATGAAGTGTGTGCGGGAGTTTGTAATTGGGCGAAACAGATACATGTGTGTTGTATCTGACCGACATAAGGGCATAAAAAAGGTGTTTATTCAAGATGATTTGGGTTGGTGTGAGGAGAAAGGAGAGTGTGCTCACCGCTACTGCTCTCAACATGTGTTTGAGAATTTTGGAAAGCACACTAAGGATAAGGTTGCCTCCACTTTTTTCAAGGTTATGGTTAAAAAGAAGAAGAGAAGAAGATTGCAAGAAGGACTTGATTCAATTGGGAGGCGAAATCCTGCTTGGTTGGCTTATTTGGATACATGTGGCAAATATAATGAAAATGACGAGGAAGAATTGCCTAAGCCATGGAAGGTGCACTCTCCTCTGGTAGTGGCTCATCCTGTGTGTAAAACTGAGGAGAGGGGTAATGCTAAGTGTATGCGGTTCCGTACTGAGAACCTAAGTCGAACTCAAAATCCTGCTGAGTCTGTTGAGTCTGCTCATTAAACCGCGGCATATCTTGCTGAAAAAAATGGTTAATAAATAAAGTTTTGAAGACTCAATAAGTTATTATAAAAAAACATGTACCACATTGTTTCCAAATCGCTGAAATGTTGCGTCAGGTGTCGGTGCAGACAAGATCTCTGAAAAATCTGGCTCTGGTGTGCTCATTTGCTCTGCAGAATCTGCATCATCCATATACGCCAAATCCTCGTATTTTGGAAGATCTGCTAGCCTCAGGATCTTGTCTAGCTGGTCCTTATACCCGGCAACGACCACCGGGGGTGCAGACATGCACAACATAATCTTTCCCATCTTTTTCCAACCTCTTGTGATTCCATATTTTGCACTTCTCAGAACTTGCTTGATGTTCATAAGTACCTGTGAATAAACCATTTGATCAATATTCTAAATTCCAAGTCAAGAGATGATCACTTGTAGGTTAAAAGGGAGATAAGAACTCCTAAACTTACAATATGTGCATCAGGACCAGTGCTGGGAATGAAGCCGTACTAAGTAGATGTCGCGTTGCATGGTATATGAAGTGGTTTCTCATTAATCTCTGAGATCTTACCAAACATGTACACCGTAAATGCACAATTTTCTTGATACCACTGGCGATATTGCTGGTCGTACTCCTCGAAAGCATAACTCTGAAACATGTCAGGAACCATGTCGTCCAAACTCATAGCCTCCAGTCGCTGGACATGCAGGGTGTGCTCCATCCTCCAATCCTTCATCACCGTAGTGCACAGATCCTTGTGACACTCGTACCAGGTATCCTTTGTGATAGGATCCGGGACTGGAAAATACTGAGCCATACCAAACTGTCTCATTACCCATCCAAGGTAATGATGCTCAATAACTTGGTAGTAAACAAGCGGTACCTGCAAATCATTTCATAGTTCAAGTGAATATTCTAAACTACAATTTTTTAAACTAGAGAAATAAAAAAGAATAACTCGCACCTGAACAAACCAGTATAGTCGCTCGCATCTGCAGATTGAAGGAAGCTTTGTTAAGAAGGAGTGAGGCGCTTCATCTTCTTCAAAAACCTCGACGCGAAAATCACACGGCCTCCACTCGACATGTCGATCTGGAGTCATCTGCTCGAACTGAGTTCTAAAAAATTGAACTCCTGAAGGCTTACCGTGCGGAGTTGCGACATAGGTCTTTCTAGAGCAGAATCTCTGAGCATATGTAGGACATGTCTCCTCATCCGGCCTACCCCAGTCTGGAGCCCAACCGAGATATCGTGGTTGCGGACGACCAAATGGAAATCTCGTCCACGACCAATGCTGAAGGAGACCAATCAGACCGTATATATTTTTCTTGTCGACCTATTTCCAATCATTTGTAGTTATTTTTAATACAATAACAAAAAATAATTATTAATATTACAATAAGAAGAGAAATTTATACCCGGCATGCAGTGCATAAACCTCGATATAACACGCCAAGACTATCGCACCCCAATTCATTTGTGGAGGGTCTGCCAGGTCCTTCAGCCACTCCAGCATACAAGCAGGGACGGTGTTTCCAGAGGAATCTGGAAACAACCAGCAAGAAAATAACTCCATGATGTAAGCCCTTGTCCACCGATCAACCATCTCCAAAGGTGCATTTTCTCACAATTTCCCTCTATAAGTACGATTTAATTTTTAGTACAAAATATGAAAACTACAATCAAATAATTACTATTAAAAATAAAGCTTACTTGAATGCCGCACGCAAATAAGGAATGCTAATATCATTCTTAGATACACCCTTCGACCTCTTGAGTGTCATTTCCTTCATCAAATTTAGGCCTAACAGGTCTTCAGCTAACCGTGTAAAGTCCCCGTACTCCACACCTGTCACAGCTCGTCCAGTAATAGGCAGTCCCCAAAGACAACTCACATCCTGGAGAGACACCGTAATCTCTCCAATAGGCAAGTGGAATGTGTGTGTCTCCGGCCGCCACCTTTCGACCAATGCAGATAGAAGCGCGACATCTACAACAATGAGTGTCAACTGTGAGACATGCCACAAACCCAAACTCTTTAATGCGGGAGCGTATCGATTATCGTAGAGGATATTCATCTGATTGTTTCACGTCGTCGTTAAGGTATGAGTTTGCATTCAATTTCATAACAAACAAACATATAACTTATCTATTTTATCAAAATAAAAATTTAAACAAACATATAAATTATTTGCTCAAAACATAAACTTACATATGAGTTTATGATTTTGTGCTCCTCGAATTTATACCAGCAAAGAGGGCTGATACTCTCTTTCGTTATATTTGGAAATATGGTACGAGCCAGTGATAAATCTAACTGTAAATCATCTTGCGTGCGATTTTCATTACTAGCGTTGGTTGACGCCATACTAACATCAATTTTATCAATTTTTCAGAAAAATTATACAATCTACGGTAATTCAAAAAAATAAATTTTTGATTTGATGCATTTCTACTCAATTTTGATATATTACAATTTTTGGACACTAGTCTAACTTTGTAATCTAAATTGGTTTAAATTCAAAATTGAAAATTGGTGCCTTTCTAAATTGGTGCATTTCTAAATTGGTCTAAATACAATAATTGGTCTAAGTTCTAAATTAGTCTAAATTATAAATTATAAATTAATTAATTTTTAAATTGGTCTAAATAAAATAAATGGTCTAAGTTGGACAATTCTAAATTTGTACATTTATAAATTCTAAATCATAAATACAATTCTATTCTAAATTGATTTAAATACACAAATATTACAATATACTACTATTTTGGTACCCTAAACCCTAAATCTAACTAAACTACTAAATAAAATAATTAAATAAAAACTTTAACTAAAAAAATTAAAAAAAAATGTTACGCGGCTCTGTTTTGCGCTGAGGGAGAGGGGACCAGCTGGGATGGTGACAATCACACACCGCGCGGGTTAAATACCAAATTCACCACGAACTCTTACCCAGGGTGCGGACGGGTCAACGCGCGGACCCGTTACGCGTGCAGATAGGTGCGCAGATCCAGGGAGAGTGCGGATCGGTCCGCATATTCAATACGAGTTCGGCTGTGAGATCCGTGCGCGGATTGAGTTAGAGTTCATGGCGGAATCTTAATTCTGAATTAACGGATGGTATTTAATTAATTATGATTTATTCGAGTGGCAACTAAAAAAAACGGAAAACTACACGGGCATAGTTATCTATCCATTTTCATATATTATTTTTAATTAATTTATATAAATAAAAAAATTTGATTGTACCATCTCCACAAAATAAACAAGTTTTGTTGGATAAGACTTTGATTTATTCAGACCTACTTCCACACGCATAGTTGTAAAGCATCCTTAAAAAAACCAGTGTATGAACTGGCAGGAGGACTTTCCAGCAGCAGAAACCTCCTGCTATCATGCAATCATGCTAAGTAATGTACTCCAAAAAATAAAAGACTGACTGCCACGCTGTCCCCTCTTATGACTTCACACAAACTCTGTGACCTCCTCGTACTATACATCCTGGCTCTGCTATTAACTGCACCTCTGTTCAATCCTGTGCAAAACAGACCTGGAGGCTGGAGGTACATATTTGCCTTCAAAATTATATATCTTTCCTTCTAAAATTCATAACATTGAGTTTATCCTTCTATATTTCAGAAACTCACAAATTTATTCAATTAATTGTCTTTTATGTTAAAACTAATTTTAACTTTATGATTTTGCTATCTTACCATTTAATAAAAAAAAAAAATGTAGTATGTGTACAAATGTTCAAGTTTTTAACTAGCATGTTTGTGAGGACAAATTGCACACAAGTTTATTCCTCTACTTCTGATGTATGTACAATGACAAAATACATATGTCAGAAATAGAGAAATAAACTGTTTGTTCTCACAAACATGTCAATTAGATCTCATACCCATGCTACATTTTTTTTTTATTTTTTAATTAAAGGTAAAATTGATATTTTTTTTAAAATTAAAGTGAGGCCTACTAAAAATTTTCAAAAGAAAAATAAGTAATTTCAAGGTTTTTGAGGGGTATACATGAAAACTGCCTCTGTTAATTAGTAGAATATGTTCCTAGTCATTATTAAAAACTAATATTGTAAATACATGCTAGTCAGGTCGTTCTATCTGGTGGCTAACTAATTTGGGTGTAATAATTTTCGCTAAGAAAAATTCAGTGCAATGTGAGACATACATGCAACACACAAACACTACAGAGGAACAGCATAGACCTTGCAAAAGTACAGAAAGTACAATACGATCATGGGGGCCACTGCTTTGAAATGAGCGCCATCGGTTTCACGGTCGCAACCAGGGCCCACGGCTTGTCAGCTTCTACATCAAGGCCCTTGATAAATGATAAGGCAGTCAGAGCAGCTGGCTTTCCTGCCTGCCTATGATAAGGCACTGGTAGACTGGTAGTGGTACCTTACATATTGAATACAATTTTTTGAAGCCTTGGATTGTGCGATTCTGTTGTAAGTTTGTGTAGTAAACAATGGTCAGTTCATGCAATAATAAAAGACGGCCTTAACTTGCAATGATTAACATGAGGTACATTTTCTAATCTCTTCATTAGATTAGATTGGGACCAACTCATTTCAATGGTTAACATGCCTCCCTAAGAAAACATTTAAACATCCTAAAAAAATTTATAGTTGATATGATCATATCAAACTTGGTGATAATTGGGCAAATAAAGCAAAACTTTTCGTGTCACTTACCACAAGTCCACAGAGTATCCTGCGCAGTACTACCAGACTGCGTAGACTATAGTCATTTTTTTTTTATTGAAACCAAAATCATTTCGAACCTAACTGGAATATGAGAGGCCCGCTTTAAAATTCGTCGCAGAATAAAACAGCAACTCAGATCTCATTCTACATGGTCCAGTACCGCATTGGATCTGGATCCAGTTCCACAAGTTTGCTTTCTTTACAACTTGGGATCTTTTATTTCTCATGCCTTGTTCCACTTTTCCCTTTTTTCTTTCTTTTATCTTTATCCCAATAAAATTTTTAGTAGGCACTAGGCTATCCGCCTACAAAATAACTCCACAGCTCTCCTAGAAACACCACATCATCCATAAGACATTCAAAAACTCACGGTGATCCGATCAAAATTAAATACGTGACAGGACAGTGAAGTCACTCCAATTTCCAAATTAACATTAGAGGAACTTCAAATTTATAACAAAAAACTCAAAAGTGGATTTCAGTTCGGCATTTTACTTCTAAAAAAACTTAAAGACTATAAGACTTACTAGTTACATAACTGGATGTTTCAATATTAGCTAATTTAGCACAGAACAAATTTTGATAGTACTCCCACAAGATGTGTACAACATGATATACACGGTTAAGAATAAACAAGGCAAAAACAAAGCTCTAATATTCTTCATGCAAAGATGTTTCTTACTCCTTCAACCTTGATGAACGATCCTTCTTATGACCACCAAGAATACGCGAAATCTGGAGACCTCTACTGAAGGCTTGGTTGAATAACATGCGAGTTTGAAACTCCGACACAAAAGGAAACCAAGCGAAAAATGCTATTGGAGTGAACAAAATGAGGCCCATTACTATTTCGTACCCCCGTGCCATTGCACGTATAGATCCCCACAACCCCGCCCACTTTATAATGGGTCTACAAGCCTGAGCAATCTGAAAAAAAAAAAAAAAAAAAAAAAATTGAAGTAAAAACACTAAGTATGTGACATTCAGTCAAAGAAACAGAATAAAATAAATAGAGAACAAGAGTGAGGCTATGGGACTATGCATACCGCAGATTGGTCCGTACTACGGATCAATATTTTCACTTTCAAAGTACAAATAGTCAATCCGAACCTTTCAGCACAATTTTTATATGAAAATCACCACTTTTGAATGGTCTATAATATCTAAATCAAGTGATTTTCTACCTATCTACAATAATAGCAAAACAATTATAAAAAAATTTAAAATTTGATCTACAAGTACATTTTCATTTGGAAATCATGTTGAACAATTCAAATTGATTGTTTGAACTTTGAAAATAAAGACCAATATGCGCTATGCATAGTACCATTAGTCTCACACAGAGAACAATCAAGAGATTAGAAGAACTAACCAGAAGCAGTCCCCATCCAGTAGGCATGAAGGCAAGGACACACACTACGATATCTAGCACCGTCATGTGTGGCAGTGCAACCAAAGTGATCACTATTGATATAAAAGTCACAAATATTAAAAACTTGAATAGCCTGAAAACGAGCTGAAATTTTGCACTGAATCTACGCCTCCCAACAGAAACAGTCTGAATGAAAACAAAACAATAGCCGTGTTTAGTATTTAGTAGGAGGTTCCGTAATGCATATATCAAAGCAAGAAAAAACAAAAGATCAGCGAATGGGACCAGTGCCGCAAGTTCAGGTTCAGCATTAGTACCGCAAGATTGTATGGGAACTGTTGGCAAACCAGCTGAGTGAGGCTACGGTAATATGCATAGTGCCACTGGTCCGTACTATGGCTACACACCTACATATCTCTATTTGCAAAGTCCAAACAGTCTATCCGAACCACTCAATATGATCTCTATATGAAAATGTACTTGAAAATCAAATTATACATTTTTCAGATTTTTTTACTATTTTTTATATAGGTAGAAAATCACTTGATCTACAGATTCTGAACCATTCGAAAGTATTAATTTTCTACCTATCTAAAAAAATGTTATTCAAAAAATGAAAAATATAGTCACCAAGTATATTTTCATATGGAGATCATATTGAGAGGTTCCAGTCGACCTTGTGGACTTAAATATATATATATATATAGAGCCAGACGATATGTGCTATTCATAGTACTGTAGCCTCACTCAAACAGTTTGTCAATAATTTGTTCCTTTTTGCCCTTTTCGGTCATTGGTTTGTAATAGCACTTGTACGGAGAAGCTTCGGGAATGAAGTTTAACCAAATTCAAAACAAAGACCGAATGCTTCGACCTACCTTCATGACAAGCAAAACAGCCAAAATTACAAGCCATGAAGCTCCATAGACCTAACAAATACAACACACAAAAAAAAAATATAAAACATATAAAGAAGGCAAAACAAACATTTTACTTGGTATTTAATTACGAAACTATGTATAAAAAGAAAAAATAATGGAAGAGAAGAATACCGAGACACTTTTCGTCTTTTTGGTGATATTCAAGTGGTAAACAAGCCCATACTGGTACACAAAAAACCGAGAAGCCAACAAAATCTCCAATAACACCCCGCGTTTCCCTGTATACTTCAAATGATCCTGTTCTCTATCCCACCATGACTCCCAGCTTTTCTCCGGCGACACACCAATGCCACCTCTATTCGTAATCCACTTATTCCAATCAGTCCAATCATCGACGATCTTTTGCCATTCAAAACCCGAGGGGTTGAACAGAAAAGGTGCAAAGAGCCACGTGCCGACCATGAACCACATAGTTATTGTGATAAATATGTAGGCAGCCGACGATTTGTATGATTGGCCAAAAATTTGGTATATTATGAGGAGGATTAGAAGCTCAATGCCCTTGATAAAATGGCTGCGGGAATAGAGGCGGTAGTTGTCAGCAAACTTGGCATGAAAGACCACAAAACCACGACCTGTACCCCTGTGAGAAGACAGATGTTTGCTTTCTGTTTAGTAAGAGAATTGAATAATCATGCAGTGATCAAAATCAAAACCTGCATGCAACCTTGCAAATTAGAAGTTACTTTTGTGTATACAAGCAATGGATACATAAGAAGTGGGAATTCCATACCAAATACATGACTTTTAGATTACCATGACATGAAAACCTAGCCCCAAGGCATAAAGGCAACTCCATTTCAAAGGATGACACACAAACAAGAAATAAAAAACAAATGCGGCATAACATGACAGAAAAATGCAACACCATAAACATCAAGAACAAATAACGTAATCAGGACAATGGCAGATTGGAACCAGCACAGACCAGTAGGCAGGTATCTATTCATTGGTATATTTCAAACCAGATCACAACCCAATATTGAAACCCTAAATATACCAAATCAAAAGTCTTATAGTTTGGTCTAGATTACAACCAGCCCTTAAAATATTATGCTTAGATTTCATCAGTAATTGCTCTAGAAAAGGCACTTGATGCCCAACAATCAGGTTTATATTTCATTCATACCTATACTCAGCACCACCATGTAGCAGAGTCCTTCCAAAATAATGTGTCTTAGTGCCCAAAGAAAATGTGAAGAAAACAGATGCCAGTTGCAGTTGCATCAGCACGAATTCGCTGACTGCAGTTCGAAACCCTCTTTCAAGGCCAATTTCCATCATCATCGGTAAAGCCATCAGAAACCCTAATTGTACAAATGATTGCGAGGCTAGAGCCACCTGGAGTGGCTTGTTGTGAATGAATCTTCGACCCATTGCGAGGCCTTCTTCCAACCCGCTTAGTTCAAGATAGAGTCGCCCATAGAGGAATACATATACAGTAAGGACTGTTACCTAATGAGAATAAAGACAGAATTATGATAGAAATGATGCAATCTGTATTAAAAAAACTGAAATATTAACTGTAGAAGAGTGAACATATCCCTTCTGGAAAACTTCAATGGATCGGTTCTTTTATCTACCTAAAAGGAGAATGCATGATTTTCAAGTTCTCTCGTTCAATTTGGATGCCTTATTACGTGTTAAATATCTTATATATATCCGCTTCAAAGTATTACACTTTAATGAGGTGACAATATACAAAGATGCTAAAGTTGCAGTGTTCCTCTAATCCTCTTTACTCTCAGCCTCAACACTAAGAGTGCTCTGGAATAGGGGAGAGGAGGGGTGACTGGGCCTGACAGACCCCTGTTTACTTGATCCACAACATTAAATTTTGAGGGGAAGAGGGGAGGGGAGGAGAGGAGGTGAATTCTATATACAAACTATTCAAATTTTGTAACCCTCAAATCGGGGTGTAGAGGTGAACTCTTTACACTGCCCCTCTCCCATGCCCTTCCTTTCTCTCCCCTTATCTGGAGCACGGCCTAAGGATTATGGGAGAAGAAGTCAATGACCATACCAGGGTACTGAAGTAGAAGCCCACAGTAGTATAATAGCAAGACAGCATCCTGAAGAAGTCAAACCGGTGGCCTAGACGATATATGTCACGGCTCAGAGTTTGCTCACCATTTCCATTAGCTAGCCTTGCCTCAAATAGTGAGATCTGGTTTAGACCAACATCCCTTCCCTTTCCAACTTGCAAGTACTCGTGATGTGTTACACTGCCTTCACGCAAAGTTGAATTGAACCCTGTAAAAACCCATCCAAACTGCGCTGTTAGCAGGTACCGTATTATAAACATTAGTGCACAGAATTCAAGTGTAGTTGTTAAAACAAATTCAGATGGTTAATAAGCGCATCTATTAAAAGAGAAAAATTACAAAACTAGAAAGAACAGAAACATACCTGCAAAAATACCTTCACTAAGGTTGATAATCCTTGAAGCTTTGCTAACACCACCCCTTGTTAGATGAAAAACTCTATCAAACACATCTGGATGACCATAGTGAAAGCGAACCCTGCGAAAGAGGAACCTTTTTTTACTTCCGTTTTAAACAAAAATTAGTCATTTTAAAACCAAAGAAACGTGAAGAAAAAAAAAAATGGTGCAAGACCAAAGTAGGGCATATGGATTGAGGTTCCAAAGGTAGCCATCTCACTCACCCTGAATGCATGTTATAGGGCCATTAATTGCGAAGGATGCACATTTTTTAATCAAAGATTTATCCATTAGGAGTTACTCCCTCACGGTATTATGGACCTGCTAGATATCCAATCGAAATTATTGTTCCTATAACAGTACCTTAAAGGATTGGCAAAAACACGTTGTCCAATAGTCACAAAGCTAGTCTCTTGATTTGACATGAACCATGCAAGAGAAGATACACTGCATATAATAGTGTCAGAAATACACACATCAAAAGAAGTATGGACAATTTATAACAGTCTTATAAAATAGCTGAGGGACATTCACCCACCTGCCCGTGAAGATGTGCTCCCTGACCCCAAGTATTGATGGATACCTCAACCCATCATGCATTTTCAAAAACTCTTGCAATAAGTTTCTCATCTTGAGTGCTTCCTCCATATAATTATCCTAAAAATTTGTGGTCGTCAGGATATTCAAGTAGCCAAATACAAGAAGTGCACCCACAGAAAATAACCTATAATAGTACCTGGTTCATATCTATAGTCTGTAAACTTTCACCACGCGTAAAAATAATGGCATGGTTCTGATTTTCAGGTTTTCCTTCTCCAATAATAGCAGGGCCTGGCAGCTTTATACGATAAATAACCTAAGCAAAAGCAAGTTAAAGAATGATCGCATCAGCTACTTACGAAATGCAGATTTATTTGCCGGTTGTAATAATTAATGTGATCAGCAACACCTGGTCAACATTTTGCACCACTCCGTCAGAACTGTCGGCCTTCGATATGGCAGCCTTAACCAAAACAGAGTAATAAACCTTCTCTGTTTTCTTATCTTCACTGGGTTCTTCAATCTCGTCTAAGTATGCCACGCGGAGAGCAGGATAACTACAAAACAAATCAGGACAACAGTGAAAATAATAACAAAAAGGACCCTGAATATTTGTCATTCCGCCAATTTCTTAGCCTATTATAAAGATAAAAGGTAATATACATGTACATACTTAGTCATTAGTTTTAGGATATCTTGTGCACGGGGATCCCCACTCCGTTTGTGAAGTCCATATTCTTGGCATGACACAACGTAAGTGAATTTCATGTCAGCTATGGCTTGGCATTGTCTCCACAGTAATCTCTCTGGTTCAGATTGCTCCTCTGACATTAACTTAGCCGCTTTATAACCTTCCAAAAGATCTGTAGTGAACGAAAAAGATAAGTGTACGGTTAATGAATATAGAAAAGAAAATTTATAAAGAGTAAAGTCAGCATGTGCTATGCTCAGCAAGAGAGCTTGGTGAGCATAACTCCAAAATCTATCAGATTGGCATCAAATGATTAATCCAAACCGATGAAACCGCTCTACTTCACAAGTGATGCATGTACATATAAATTTTTGATATTTTCAAATTTATTTAGTAAAAAGTTCAGCAGTCAAAAAAAGAAGTTTTCTAAGTTTCTTTAATGCATTCATTTTTCATCATTTTTTTACTGCCATGTCAGGAAATGCCTGAAGTAAATTTATAAAAGAAAAAAAAATGATGTGCAAAGAAGTACCATCATCTTCTGCCATGTCAAGGAATGCCTGAAGTTCCAAAGCTTTCCTATAATACATCATGCCTCTAACTGTAAAGTTCCAAAGCAAAGTTATTAAATTTTTCAACAAAATCAAATTTGTGTTGTTCTTGTGATATAGTTACAACACTCCACTTCTTCTTATATTTTAGGAAAAGCAAACCTGATAGAATTTTCATCCTAAAGCAGTTATTTCATACCAGTTCGGCTCAAAGTCTGGCCCCTGTGCGAAGCCCACAACCGTAGCTCCTCTTCAAGTTCACTTGTTCCGCGAAGTTCTTCTTCTGATGTGCATTTGACACGCTCTAGGAAGTTTGTCCACTCATCTAATTAAAAAATAAAATAGTACAAGGATGTCAGAATCGGTGTGAAATATGAGAAGGAAAAATTACTTTCTGAATAAACATAGTCACCAGGATATATCTTCTGGAGATAGAAAAGGATTGAGACCCCATCCTCATTTGGCTCCTCAAGATTTTGTGAAGAGAAAAGAACGTCTTCATTGTAGTAGGGTGTTAAAACACTGCAAAGCATGACAGTTTAAACACAAGTACTTGGTACAATATTAGCCTGCTTTGCTTTTTTGAATTATTCCTTCTTTGCTTTTTTGAATTATTTATGATTATTTTTACAAGTATTATTTTAATAAAAGCAATTTACAGATAAGCAGTATTATTACAAAAAAATCAAAAAGACTATTTTTATAATAATACTGATTAAAAATATAATAAAAACGATTTTTTATTAGCTGAATTTTTATTTGCAAAGGCCTCGTAGGATTCAATTGTTATATTGGTTCTGTCACATCAAGATCACTATTATCGCCAGCATCAAACATCATGAAGGGTTAACAAAGTAATCTAGGGAAACTTTATATAAGAAAACCTACGAAAAGGAAAGCATGTTTCGAACTTCAGGTGCGTCAGGCATGTCCATAAACAAAGAGTTACTGAAAAATGATATCCGCCTCCTTGCTTCCAAGTTCATAGGGACATCCATAGCCGACTCTTTAACCGTCAGCAACAGATAAAGCCTCTTTATCTAGTCACAAGTGAAAAGAAAGACTTAACTACATCATTGATATCAGATCATAGTAAATTAATCACCTCACAAATAGCCTTTTATACTTTCTTTATTATGACCCACCGTGCAGTTAGAAAAACAAATAAAGTTTAAAGGCAATAACAGCTAAAATAAAATGATTTTTTTTAAAACAAAACAAAAAAAGAGTCTCGTAGGATTCGTACAAGTACACAACAGCTGAATTAAATATCAACTCTATCTCTGTTTTTTGTACATTTCCAAGAAAAACTTTGAAGCGTCAAATGCAATTAGAAGAATTTCATATAAAAATATTATCCAAAACCTTACACAAACATTACAGATACTATACAAAATATAACCAACTTTTCTGGTGGTTAAAATTATACCTTCTCCCTCCAAGCTTCAGTGTTTGGTACAGGAAACTTAATAGCACCAGGGGATGCAAATAATGGGCCAGTGTGCGGATTATCATAGCTTGGCTCTAGAATACTGCTCAAAGAAAAGTCAACAGAAAGTATAATACTTGCTATTAATTGAATTAACAAATACCATAATTTATCAACAATATAAAATAAGTTACTTTTCCATTATATCTTTTGATACTACTTCGTGCATATCTTGGAAGAGAATCACAACTTGTCCCCTGTCTTCTTCCTTGTTATCCATCTGAATTAAGATTTGGGAACAAAAAAAATTTGTTGTTTGTCTGTATAGACTCAGGTACAAAAGAAAATTTAACTGAGGATATCACAAAATAATGCATACCAAATACTTTATCAACTTAACAAAATGTTCATAAAGGTCCGGCAAAGCCCTCATGTTAAAATCTGCTATGAGTTTGTTATTATTTATGTGCTCTTCGACTTGATCAAAGATAATGTTAATGACACTGCAGATGCAAAAAGAAATACGCAAGTTAGGTAAACTAGAAGGGTGTTTCATGGGTAAAAGTAAACAAGCAGCGGAATAATTTGATTACTTTTTTTCTCCATCACCAACAACCAGGTAATTAATTATACTCTTCAAAGAAGCGTAGCATTCAAGAACTGCGGCAAACATGTAGTCATCATAATCCAGTCTCTTTCTAAGTTCACGGTCCCTCCCATTGCTGTCCTTGGCCATGTCTAGCGCTACTGGGATCTAATTCAAAAAAAAAAAAAAAAATCAAGGTCAGTATGTTTGAAAACCGCGAGTGAAATTTGAATAAGGAGAGGGCATACCTTGCTAGCGAGTAAAAAAGGAGGCCACTGAATAAAGTCCAGATGTCGATCAGCACAATAAGGAACGAGTAATAAATCCATCTCCCTGTATTTCCATAAGATAACTTCAATTTACCAGGCCTAAGGGTGGGGGTACTATAGAAACAATTTAAATTTAGCAAATCAACGTTTTCTTTTATCACAACGAGGGAAACCAACAATAACCAATTCCATGGTGTTGTGCTAAAGCTCAATCAATCCAAGGCTAATAAATCAAAATGAAATCAAGAGAAAATAGCTTCTGTCATGGCATTTCAAAAAAAAAAAAAAAAAATCAAGAGAAAATAGGAAGAGTTTAGATTCCTCCTTATAAAAGGAGGGAGTTTGGATAGCCTAAAGGGTAATCCATCCAGACCAAATTGGGAAAGTTAGATTAATTTTGATCTAATTTATCCAAATAGTTCATGGCTCTTCATAATAACTTTCAACTCCTGCTCACTCTATTAATTAGTTCTAGTCAGATAACTCCCAAATTCTACCAACTGTAATTAACTCTACTTGTCCATTTATTTCTACTTTGTGGTCTTGGATTGTTAATCATAATGATTTTGTTTATAATTGCACGCATGTATCTGATCTATGGAATTTTGAGTATTGGATACCATTAAAGGATGCATTATTGGTTGAATTAATTAGGGCAGCTGCTTTGTGGATTGTTTGGTTAACTAGAAATAAAATTTGTTTCCAAAATACTCAAGTACCATCTATTAATTATGTGGCATCTTCTATTATTGCTATGACATCATATTGGTGTAAAGCACGTTTAAATAATTCTTATTTCAAGTTATCATTAATTTTGACTTTTGATGTTTCTTCTTTGACTCAGATAAGCACCATGATAGTTCTACCAAACTCGGACTCACAGGACAGATCCAGTCCTCAGTTGGATTCAGACATGGACCCTTCTCTTGGTTTAGAAGGATCGTCCCTTCTGAGTGACATGGCAATATTTGATGCCATTGACGCGACAGCTGGTTTACTCTCTCCTGTTTTGTCCTCTTCTTCTAGTATTAGTGATATTAGTGACATTTAGTGGATTTTGTTGTGTCCTTGCTCTTATGTTAGTTTTGTATCTTAGGGATATTCTTTTATGTTCTTATGTTTTGTGTTATGTTTTGTGTTTTGTAGATGGTAGTTCCTAGTGGTTGAGGTTCCACTAGTTGGGACTATATTCGGTGCTTTTGCACTAATTTTGAATGAACTTTGTAGTTTCGCAATGAAACTGGTGGAATATTTCCCCTTTTACCAAAAAAAAAAAAAAATCTACTTGCACAAAAAATAATGAAACAAAATCACTCTCAAGTCTCAACTAAATCCTCATTGTAACGCATAGCCATTTACAAGTTTACTAATAATATTTACTGATTACGTGCCACAATAATGTAGGTTTCATATCATGAAACTACAAATAAATATCAGCGGTTTAATAGAATTAACTTCTAAAAGGAACGATGAAAGACGGGTAAAAGTGTAAACAATTAGAAAAATGTTTATGATAGTTTTGTGTAAATATCAATACGAGGGGCTTATAACCAACCAGTACAAGTTCCACTAGAAGTATATAAGGAGGGTTCAAATGCCTCCATTTTTAGTGCCTCCATCATGCCTCCATTTTATAAATTGTAATAATTCAAAATATAGAACTTAAATGTACGTTAGAAATGACCTACATCATTTTCTCTATGCACATGTAAAAGATTATGACATTTCAACTCTGTTTTAATTGTTATCAAGAGCTTGCAGAAATACATTGATGTGGATAATTTCTGGACATCAATTTTTCAACTTATTAATTCACATAAAAACAAAACCAAAAAGTGATAGTTTTTTATGTGCATATAGAGAATAGATCACATCTAACTGTTTTATGTGGGCATATAAAAAAAAGTGATAGTTTTTTATGTGCATATAGAGAATAGATCACATCTAACTGCTTTATGTGGGCATATAAATTTTATAATTTTGTTATTAGAAAATTAAAAAATGGAGGCATTTGAACCCTCTAATTATACAAGTATTTGCAAATACTCTTGCTAAGCTGACAAGTGTTGGTATTCCTTATGGTTTTCCATGGTCCAAAGAATGTAAGAAAATCAATTAAGCACCTGTCACTAATGAGATCTTCCTTTCTGAAGCTAGTTATTATTTTGTTCCACATTTGTGCAAATCTTGCATCCTGCCTCTCCTTGTTGACAGCTGGCATCTAAAACCAAATTGTAGAAGCATTTAAACATCCATTATCCAAAATTCTGAAATTAACCTTAGGATAAATAGTAAGACGGGAAAAGAGATTCTTGGACCTGTGCAAATTTACGAGATATTGATGCTCTGAGCCCCTTTTTTCTACTCTTAGAGTTTTCCCTAGGGACCAAACGGGCATTGAATGCACTATGTAAAGACTGAAACCTTGACCTGAACATTCCCAATGTTCGAATCTGTTTTTACAAAATAAATAATAAATACTAAAGATCAGATACTCATTGCTGATAACTCAAAATAATAAAATTTATTAACCTCCCCAAGGCGACGGTAAGCCCCATAAATGCCACCAAGTGCTGTCGAGAATATGGTGTACCAAATTTGTGCATCCATGAAATAAACCTATGATAAAACAAATGAAAGATTACTTATGATTGCTCTAAAAGGTAATAAAACAGTAACAACTAAACCAAGAGGGGAAGAAAAATACAAGAACAACTGGAGCCCAGAGAGCAATCACGACACCAATATTATTCTTAGCTGCAACAGGCAAAAGGATAATAAAATTTCTAGGTCAGATCACCCTATAATAAGATGTGCCACTAGATATCAACAAAGAATGCAAACACTTACCTCTA
This sequence comes from Carex pumila, assembly GCA_033356055.1. Taxonomy (NCBI): domain Eukaryota; kingdom Viridiplantae; phylum Streptophyta; class Magnoliopsida; order Poales; family Cyperaceae; genus Carex; species Carex pumila. Next base: position 105,879 of record JARJHM010000571.1, on the reverse strand, counting down.
GGAAAGAACTCATGCCATTCAAAAGTAGTTACGGTGTTCTGCATTATATATTTGGTGGGACCAACAAGAGGCTTAATCTGAAATCATAAATATTTGTAGAAATATGTTATGATAATGCAAGTATTGATTGCAGAAGTAGTTCTACAAAACTCATATACTAAAATAACAAACAAGGAGTAACGAAAACAAATACATACTATCAGAACCAAAAAGAAAATTTTCACAAGATGGAAGTCCAGACCTCTAAGTAATAACTGAAGGCTAATTTTGCAAACAAGAGAACAACCCAGAACAAAGTGTACCTATAAATGAAAAAGTAGAAAGGTAAGGAGCTCAATAGCAATAACGTAAATGGGGGAAATTAAAATGTTTCATGCAACTAGCACTAAAAGGTGGTGCATATCAGTAAATTAAATATGAGACCTCAAAATAAATGGAACTTCATAAAAATCCCCAAAACAGTAAACCACCATAGTTATTAGCTAAATCTTTTAAGAGTACTGATCTGGCAAACAATGAGAAGCACACAGATATGATTAGTACTCACATGAAAAGTGACAAAGTACTCTCATGTAACCCTCTTCCAACAAAGAGATGAGGCTGCGGATAAATAAGCCAGTTAGTCAGACAATAATACAAGTTTAATTTTAAGACTTGGGTTTTATACAGCTTGGGTTCCAGGTATAACCAAAACCTAACAAAGATTAAATGGTTCATCAATAAAGTAACACTACAGTCTGTATGATCGCAGGTAAAGTTACATAAAAACAGCGGAGTACCTGAGACCACCACATCAACAGCCTCACGATCCTGTAATTTGACCTCTCAAGAAACCGCCTCAAGCATGGCAACAAAAATAACAGAAAACCAAGAACATCAGGTGTCTCATATATGATCACAGCCACCAAATAAAGTGATGGCTGGGACCCGCCATTTCCAAACCAGCTTCTGATTGTTTTTGATATACCGTTAGGAGTCTCCCACATGTAAGCGTATGTGATGGGTAGTATTATGACCCATATGCAAGCAAAAGCAAACTTCAATACATATCTCAGCTTGACAGGAGAAGACATGCTCCTCCTCGCCTTCCAACCGAGTATAATGTCAAGAACAGCTAAAACACATAAATGAACAAGGAATCAATATCACAAATAAAATTGTGAAAGTGGTTTCACGTGTCTTGTTCCTTTTTATTCTCATATAAAAATTGGAATCTATTTGAAGATAAGAGGGTAGATTGCAAGTGAAGAAAGATGTTACTTTAGGCGGCCTTGATAGCCAACTTTAATTGTGCAAGACCAAATATATTTGGAACAACACCTAACATAGTGATGCATGTAGTACTAATGAAAAAGCAAATAGTGCGCCATTACCTTTACAAAGTTTGACCATTGCAGCAGTGATGAAGATGCTCAAGACTTTCTTGAACACATTAAGGTCAATTATATCAATTGGTGAACCGCCATTCCAAGCTAAGATGATCATTGCCTAGTTTACAAACAATTGCAAGTCAAACAGACAAAGAAAATTAATCAAAATTCAGAAAAGGTACACCAAAATAGTATGAACAAAATTACCTGCAGCGCTAGGATAAAGAAGGTCCACATCCGGTCAAAGCTTCTAAAAATATGCCAATATGATCGCACCTCTACAAAATTGACCTTACCAATCCATCTGTCAGCCCTAAGTTTCTTCCCCTGAACCAAGATAATACAATTTTTTTGCTATCAGTATTGTCTTAGAAGGTTATGCTATGCATGATTGACCATGTGATAAAAGAACAAGAATGTAATTGAAGCAGAATAGTACCAAAGAGAACATTATTTTTACTGTTTAGCAAAGTTTTTCTTATCCAAGGACTCGAACAATAGACTCAACCACTAATGCAAGGGAAACTGATCTGACCATATTATACAAACTTACATCATCATTATTTCTCTCAGAAATTGAATCAAAAGCATGACAGAAGAAGTCAGCATCTGGTCGCATTGGCCAACCCAGGTGGAAACAGTCCACAGACCTACACTATCAGAAAATGTATTAAGTATTAACCAGTGTATTAAAATTCGGTCTATGCGGCCACATAATCGTAATCGGTTACAATCTGAATAGAAAATCTGTATTTGGTCAGATATGTGGTTCAGCATTTTTGGCCGCATATTCGGCTGCATATTACCACATGCTTGTTTGTATGATATTCCATATTACTGCATACTTGTTTATATATATGCATATTACCGCATACTTGTTTATATATATATGAATTCTAATTTAAAATCCGCATATACGAGTCCACATAAAAATCTGCATATGCAGCCGTATACTGTATATACGGTATGCGGTGGGCTCCCGCATACCGCATAAAAACCACATTTAAAAACATTGGTATTAACAATGTACTCACCATTTCTTTCACGCATTTTACAGGAATGGAGTATCTATTGCTTGGTCTTGTTATTTTTCTAAGATAGAATCAAAATATTACAAGATGGAGTGAGGCAATGGTACTATGCATAACAGATTGATTCGTACTACAGATTATATTTTCGTTTTCTAAACTGTTCAACATGATATCCAAATGAGAATGTACTTACAGACTAAATTTTACATCATTATAATTTTTTTACTATTTTTTTAGATAGGTAGAAAATCACTACTTTTGAATAGTCCAGAATATTTGAATTATTTTGTACCTATCTAAAAAAATAGTAAAAATTCTAAAAATGTAAATTTTGATCTCTGAGTACATTTTCAGATGGAGATTATGTAGAATGGTTCAGATCAATTGTTTGGACTTCGAAAATGAAGATGTTGATCCATAGTACGGACCAATATGCATAGTATCGTAGCCTCACTCCACAAGATGATATAAAGGGGCAAGACAAGTGTTGCTTTTGGTTTCAAACTTAAGAAGAGTTTTACCAGAAGTATTCGTTTAAGTCATCGTAGTTTCTCCATTGAGAATGCTTGGATTTCTCTCTTTTGCACCTTTCAGATTCCTGTAGAGGAGTACAAATAATAAAAAAAAATTTAAGAAAAAGCTTCCACTGTTAAGCAAAAACTAGAATAAAGGATATTAGGTACAGACCTTGGCTATAGTGTTGTAAATAGGTGTAACGACCTTCTTAAGAAATGCCTCATCGTCACCACCATATGCTGGTTTTATATAGTCACCTGTCACTGGGTTCACATTCCCTGCTAGCATCTCATAAAGCTCAAATGCCATCTGGAAAGAAGTTAAATTGGATTCAAAAAATGTTCAGAATTAAGATTGTATCAAGGGTGTTTTGTTAAAAGGAGTAATTAGAGACTAGTTAGGGTTCTCTATGTAATATGTACTCTACATATATCCCAACTTTGAGAACTAATGAATTAGGTTTTGATTTGCAATTAAAAATATATCATTTTGATGAGGTCTAGGCACTCATTCAATCATGTTTTGTTTGGAAGTGAAAGCAAGGACTGCTGCACGAGATTGAATACCATGCAAAGACTGATACCAATATTAGTAGTCCCATGGATACCAATACTATGCAGGCTCTTGATTTCAATCCAAAGTTTAAATTATATTTCTATAGGTTCCTATTGTGTCGGAAAGTATATTAAAAATTATGTAGGTTAAGATGTACATGATGGTAGATATAGCTCAGGCATTCTGGCATGAATCTAAGGTTTGCAGCTTCACCCCAAATAAGAAGATACAGCCCCATGTATAATAGCTTCCTCTGTTGCACCTCATGAGGGACAGCTGGCAACCTGATATATTGTTTTTAAGATGAAAATTATATAATAATTCTTGTAGAGATCTTTTTGGATTTCTTTTACTCAAACAACTCCCAAGATTTATTTTGTATTTGATGTTTGAATCTTATGGATTGGAATTAAAATTCAGTAAAAACTGTCAACCAATTAATCAAATAATAAGGGATAACACTCACCAAAGGCTACTCTTGCGATTCAAGTACTTGCACCATTTCTTGTAGTTCTCAAACAATTTTTTCATGACATCATTCAATGCAGTCTCATCCAACTTGCAAAGATAATTACAAGTCAGTGCATTTCAAAGACTAAAGAAAGCAGAGATGAGAAAAATAAATAAAAACAGACATTCAGCAACAAAGAGGAAGTGGCATATGTGCAAACCTTAGGTTGATTATCAAGCTTTGGACAATTCCGTACATGCACATTTGCAAGTAAAAGAATCAAATGTTCTCTTTGGTTTGACACATTATCGTTCTGCACATAAATGCAACACAAGTATCAATGTATAAGAAGATACTTCACAGAATATATCTACAGCAAAATTTTCAGGTGTCGTATGCTGATACCAACAAGCTTGACAAGTTCCCTACTAATACAGCAAAATTGTGAAAATTTTGGTTACTTGGCGATTTATTTCCAGTAATGAATGTTTAGACCAAAGAAGACTCACAGAGGAACAAAGAAAACATGCAAAACTCTAAATTACCCAACAACACGGTAGTAAAAGCTCAGACGCGCTGTAAAGTTGATACCAGCACAATAATGGGTAAAATCTGTACTGTACATAACTGAGGCAGTTTCAACATACTAACAGTTGACACCAAAAATAGAGATGGTCAGGATGCAAGTGACCAGTCCATATGTAAAGAACTCAGATTAGTTCGCAAACTTGCCTGAAACCCAAACATAACTCCTAACCAATCAAGAAGGTCTACATCAGCTTTGTGTATATGATCGTTAGGCCATGTTAAACCCCTTATGTCACGAAGTGCAATTACAGCCGCTTTAATCTGAAATGTTCAAAGGAATTTGAGATCAAAAACCTAATCAGGGAAACTACTGATCTTTGGAGAACAGAGAAGAAGGAACATCAGAAGAACCTCAGGAAATTGCATAATAGCCTGATCCGCACTGGCAGGGTCAAGAGGGAGAATATTATATGGTAGATATATCTTCGTCTTTTCCTCTACCTTTTTATGCTTTTCCAAAATCTAATAAAATGTGATAAAAGCCGTTATGCATGTAACATCAAAAGGAAAGCTGAAATTGAGATTTTATGAACAAGTACCTCGTGATCAACTTCAAGCGAACTGGAGTTGGTGAGAATTACTGCTTTTAAAACTTCAAAAAGAACAGTAGCCGTTTGATATGCTTCGGTAAGTCGGGCACTACAAATTAAGAAAATTAGTGCTATGATCTATGTTTGCCAGATCCTTGGTCTGCAATTTTTTACAGTGTAATGTGCCTTTCAAAATTTTAAAAAGAAAGAAAGAGAAGTCTTTGCCATAAATAGAAGTGATGTATAGTTTTACTTGAAAGAGAAAATAAAGCATACCGGTCAGCTTTATCAACCACATTTTGCCGAGCTTGTATGTAATCTTTGTAGTACTGCTTGTAGAAACTTTTCATTAACCGTGCATCGCTTTCTCTGACCTTGCCCGCAAGAGAAGGATCACTCTCCTAATCAGCAATTCAATGCAAACAAGTTTAATAGGTCAGACAACTCTTCTTTTATATATAATAATATAATACAACTTATATGGTTCTGTTCATTCAAGCAAAGAGATAATGCAACCGATTAGTATCGCTTATCCTTCAAAAGGTGCAATGAAAACAAGGTTTCAACCACTGATCCCATAATAATTGCACTGAACTGGTGTCATTTATGTATCAGCCAGGTGACCAAATAGTACAACTGCCAAAAAATCGATTTAACAATTAAAAAAAAAAAAGCACATTCAGGCTTACAAGCCTTCTATTTGGGCCAGTAGTGAACCAGGAGAGTGTACCAGAACACCGTCCATAGGCTCTTTACTAATGCCACTTTGTCCCACTCAGTGCAACTCATACGTCATATTTAGTTGTGGAGTAAGAGGTGGAGTAAACCCCTTACTTCGCACTTAAGCTGCCAAATTAGGTTTAAATCAGGAGTGAGATGGAGTTACGACAGAATTAGTTAAACCACCTCTCCAAGAAATTTAACTTACTCCACACTTACTCCGGCTGTAGGGCCCACTGTCATGGACAGATTCATTTGCCAATTCCTCTCTCCTCCACACAGATTAATTTAAGCCAGGACTTAAAGTTGCCAAACAAGATGTAAAATAGGAGTAATATGGAGTACGCAACTTAATCCTCCTTAAATTTAAGTAGCAACCAAACATGGTCATAGCTCTTATCAAATAGATATTTATTCGTTTTGCAAAGCTACCTTTTCTAAACGTTGCCGAAGTGCTGTTTTGAACTGACGAACACCACGACCACTTGATGCAGGATCTAATCTATTTGCTTTCTCAAATGCATAAAATCGACCTATACAAAACGTTTGAATAGGATAAAAAAACAATGAGTACAAACATCCCCACATGATTGCCCCAACAGTAAGTATTCAGTTTGGTTAACAATTGTGACTGGTAAGAAGAACCTGATTGGGAACATCTGGTAATGAACCCCAGAGATGACTGGTACATAGATAAGAAAAATGTAAAGTTCCACTGCTCAAAAACCTTGGTTTTAACACAAACAATCAACAGTATACAAACTCGCAGCTATTCAATGTCAGGGTAAACTCGCTAGTTTGCTACCTTGAACCAAATATTGTGAAATTAATAGCATAGAGAAGAGCTTAAAAACTCACACAAGTAAGCTACGCGAGGATTATTAGGTTCCACCTCGTTCGCCACACGCAGGATCGGAGCAATTTCAGACAGGCACGATGGCACAAGCTCACTGTCATTAACCGGGTCACCGATGTTTCCCATTGTTTGGCTCCGACTCAGCCGCCTGTCCAGAAATTGCCCCGAACCAGAAGACGAAGAAGCCATGAGCGCTTTCTTCCAACCTCACACCTCAGTGTTAGAGAACAAATTTGAGAGAGAAAAATTGGTGCGGAAAGAAAAACCTAGCTAGGGTTTAGTGTTCATGCCGCGGTACTCGAAGAGAGTGACGACAATGGTACTGTCCGTCAGTGGGGTAAAGAATAGATGGCAGTGAGGGAGAACCTTTTCGTAAAGAGAGATGCGCGGGGTTGAGAGACTTCAAATAAGGTTGGGTTTTTGCAACTATAACAAATATACCATTGGGCGAAAAAGCACTTGTAATTTCGTTATGGGCGACTTGAAAATATTGCTGAAGTCTATGGGCTTGATTATGGATACATTTAAAAATGCGGGCTCCCGTAATGCGGTAAGAATTTTGGAATTCGGATCCTCTGAGATACCTCAAATATTGGATGACTCTATGGAAAATCCTAACCGTTTAAATACCTTCTGCACGACTCTCAAAGCACACGTAACACTGACCCCCTATATCACCCCCGAATAGGCACCGGCCACGTCGGTCACGCAAAAGTTGAGATATCTCACATGATACGCACTCAGAATTTTGTGGGATCCACATCCTATAAATTCCGATTCTCTCCAATTTAACCAAAAAATAATAGTGCTTGGTAGTTGGTAGCCTGCAACGTTAATCTCAGATCAGACGGTCCAAATGACGAAAATCGGCAAAAGAAGTTTCCAGTCAGTAACTGATATTATCCTGCGATTTAGAATTAACGATCAAGATCTGTTCTTAGCGGAATTCCTGCAGCGAGAATGAATCCCAACAGCAGGTGGTGATCGAAATGAATCGAATCACACAAAACAGAAGTGGAAATGGGAAAATTGAGAATACGAAAGAATGAAATTTGGAATAGAACAAGGAAAAATTGACTTTCTTTACTATGTTTTTTCATGCCTTCTGCTACACATATACAAGCCTCTTATATAGACAATGAATTCTCAAAAGGAACGAATACAAAAGATATACTAAATTGTCCAAATGAATCTACGTTTACAACTCAGAAGCCACGTAAGCTAATTCTGTTGAGCTGTTACAATGACCAGTTCCCATTAATTAATCTGGCCTCCAGTTCCTCTCCATTCTTGACAACTCGGGACCCTTTCCTTAGCTACTGCTTTCTTCATTTTAATTTTCTGGGACCCAGTTGCAACAGCCTCCCATTTTAATTTCAGCTGCCCTTTGCTATTGACCGTTCTGCCCTCAACTCTTTCTCCTCTTTGTTCTTCTCCAACGGTTGCCCCCAAATTCATATCATCTTGCTGCACTTCTCCCCACCTAAACAAATTTGTGTCCTCACGAATCAAGTCTGGAAATTGTTGAGCGATATCTTCATAATACTCCCAGGTTGCATCTTCACAAGGTTGATTTTGCCATTTCACCAAAATCTAAGCTGTTGCTGCATTACCTCGCTTAACCATTCGTCTTGCCAAAATCGATTATGGCATTGGAGCTGCAATCTTCTCTGGTCCCATCACTGGAAGCTTAGGGAAAGGTATTTGATTCTCTCCTAACCTTGCTTTTAATTGTGAAACATGGAAAACTGGGTGAATGAGCGAATTGGGAGGGAGGTTCAGCCTATACGCAACTTCACCGATTCTTTGTAGCACTTCAAAAGATCTATAGAATTTCGAATTGAGCTTCTGATTATCTCTCCCAGCCACCGTTATCTGACGGTATGGTTGCAATTTGAGATAAACCCAATCCCTTTTTTCGAATTTTCTCTCGCTTCTGTGCTTGTCTTCCTGCCTTTTCATCCTCTCTTGTGCCTTAACTAAATTTGCCTTTAACTGAACCAAAGCTGCTTGTCGATCTCATAAGAATTCATTCACTGATTCTACTTGGCTCCTTGGTGCACTACCTAGGCCAAGCCGAGAAGGCGAGTACCCATACAACGCCTCGAAAGGTGACTTATTTATGGCACTATGGTAATTTGAATTGTACCACCACTCTGCTAAAGACAGGTACTTCATCCACTGTTTTTGCTTATCATATGCCATAGCACGTAAATAGTTTTCTAAACACTGGTTTACCTTCTCCGTTTGACCATCCATCTGTGGGTGGTATGTTGTACTCATGTTGAGCTTAACCTCTAGAATTTCCATAAACTCTCGCCAAAATCTGCCGGTAAAAATCGGATCTCTATCCGATATGATGTTGGTGGGGAGCCCATGCAACTTGTATACTTGATCTACAAAAGACTTTGCCACAATTGATGCTGAAAATGGATGTGATAGTGCTATAAAATGTGCATATTTTGTTAAACGGTCAACCACCACCATTATAACCTTACATCCTTTTGATTTAGGTAAACCCGTTATGAAGTCCATTCCCACACTACTCCAAGCCTCTTTAGGTATGGGCAAAGGTTGCAATAGCCCAGCAGGTGCAGAAAAATCAGATTTGTTCAACTGGCAATTATCACAAATTTTGATGAACTGGTGCACTGATTCCTTCAAATTAGGCCAAAAAAATTGTTTTTTAACCCTCTGGTAAGTTGTAGTAATACCAGAATGTCCTCCAATAGTAGAATCATGTAAAGCCTTTAGAATGGATTGTCTCCAATGATTATGGTTTCCAACACATACCCTTCCTTTATAGAACAACACCCCTTCATGCTCAGAAAAATGGTGAGTTGACTCGGTACCATCATGTTCACTTAACTTTTTCTTTAGCCCTTCAATCCACTCATCTCCAACATAGCTTTCTCTAACCTCTTGCACCCATTTCGGTATTAGTTCACTCACAGCCGATAATTCTCCTTCTTCAACATTCTTTTCTCCAAAAAACACTTCCCTTCTAGATAACGCATCTACCATATTGTTTTCAATTCCCTTCTTATACTCTATTTTATACCTTAGCCCCAAAAGCTTACTCAAACCTTTGTGTTGCATAGGGGTATTCACTCTTTGTTCTAAAAGGTATTTTAGACTGATCTGATCAGTCCTAATGATAAATTCCCCTCCAAGTAAATAGTGCCTCTATTTTGAAACGGCTGTGAAAAGAGCAAGTAGTTCCTTCTCGTAGGTTGATAGAGCTATGTTTCGTATTACCAACTTCTTGCTTAGGAAGGCTATAGGTCTACTGTTTTGTATTAGGACTGCTCCTATGCCCAACTGACTGACATTTGTTTCAATTACAAACGGTTGACTAAAATGGGGTAATTTCAGCACTGGAGCCTCCATCATTGCTTGTTTTAGCTGAAGAAAGGCCTGTTGAGCATCAGCATTCCAATGGAAAGCATCCTTCTTGAGCAGTTCAATAAGCGGTTTGGAAATGATGCCATAGTTTCTGACAAACTTCCTATAATAGCCGATAAGGCCAAGGAAGCCCCTCAAACTCTTGAGATTCTTAGGAATGGGCCAGTTAGTCATTGCCTCCACCTTGGTTGAATCTGTGGCAACACCTTCTCTGGATATGACATGTCCGAGGTATTGGATCTGATGCACACCAAACTCACATTTCGATTTCTTCATAAACAGCTTGTGCTCTTCTAGGGTTTGTAGTGCCAACTTGAGGTGTTCAACATGCGAATCCAAGTCCCTGTTATACACTAGAATATCATCAAAGAAAACTACAATAAATTTTCTGAGAAAAGGCTTGAAAGTACTATTCATGAGCTGCTGGAAGGTGGCCGGTGCATTTGTGAGGCCAAAGGGCATGACCCGAAACTCATAGAGCCCTTCACGAGTACTAAAGGTCATTTCTGGATATCATCTTCAGCCATCAGAATTTGGTGGTAACCCGAACGTAAATCCAACTTTGAAAAGTAATGTGCCCCATTCAATTCATCCAACAGATCCTCTATTATTGGAATATGAAATTTATTTTTCACTGTATCCTCATTCAACCGCTTGTAATCGATACACATCCTCCATGACCCATCTTTCTTTTTTACTAACAGCATAGGAGAAGAATAAGGGCTTGTGCAAGGTTGAATAAGAGAGTTTTGCAATAATTCTTGCACTATCTTTTCAATTTCCAATTTCTGAAAATAAGAAAAATGATACCTCGCATATTTAGCCTATATTTGACTTGATTTCGTACCAAATTCACGTTCTAAATTGTCAAAATCATGTGCATTTCATTGATATATCCTTAGAATTTGGTACTGCTGAGAGTTTGTTTGTTTTCTGCAGGATTGGAGCAAAATACACGAAGAAACGGCATTTTTGGACTCTTTGGTACGGCCCTTACCAGACTTGGTACGGTCCTTACCAGACTTCGTACGGCCCTTACCAGGCTTAGCCGATCCAGCCTCCCTTCCATCTTGTACGGCCTAGCCGTACCACTTTGGTATAGGCCGTACATAGATGCCGCCTGACAGAATTCAAATCTTGGCAGAGACTATTTAAAGCGAGGGATCTCTCCATTTTCGATATACACATTTCATTCCAGATTGAAAATCTATAGCCAACATTCCTTGCCTCAAGTTCATCTTAACAATACCTAGACTTGATATCCAATCTACTCCCAAAATAATATCATAGCCTTGTACTGCTAAAACTCTTAAATTTGACTCAAAAGGATGACCTTGCAAAGGTGAACACCACACCCTTACATTCCGTATCGGAAACTGCTCTTGGACCTATAGCTACTCTTACAGATAAAGGTTGAATGGATACTGTTGGTAATTTGAGCGCTTGAACTAGATTTGGATGAATGAAAGAATGTGTAGCTCATGTGTCAATAAGGGCTAAAATAGGAATATCTTTGAGTAATCCTTTAAACTTCAGTGTTTGGTTACTAGAAAAATTATTGATGCTGTTTAGGGTAATAGTGTACCCCTCAGCCATCTCCTCCTCCATTTCTCTTTCATCCATGGCTGAATCATGCCCCACCTGATCATCACCTTGTTGCTCAACCAACTCCTCTTCTCCTTCCATAATATGAACACTCTTATTACACCTATGCCCCTGATACCACTTTTCATCACACTTATAACACAGTCCCATTTTTCGCTTTTGCTTGAGTGTTAAGGTAGAGGATAGGTTATTGCTTGAAAGATTTGGTTTTGGTGCTTCATTCCATCTATTTGAATTCTGGTCCATAGGCTTGCTGTTTCTGAAATTTTGAGGTGGTTGCAGTCTGGTTGTGATGATTGTTTGAGCTTTAAATAAGCTTATCTTCCTGTCAGTTGGTCCCATGGCTACCTCTAAATCCAAAGCAAGATTGAAGGCATCACTCAAGGTCTGGGGTTTGAAAACATTTATGGTATTCTGCAACTCTTCCCTTAATCCACCAATAAAATTCCAAACAAAGAAATTTTCTTGCTTGATACCGGTCTCAGCTACCAATCTAGATTTTGCTCTTTCAAATTCTTGCATGTACTATTCTACTGATCCAGCCTGCCGTGTCTTCCTAAACTGTACTATGGGGTTGGAACTGCTTCTTGGTTTAAACCGAACAAACACTTCCTCAATCAATACCGACCATGTCGAATTCGGGTGTTCTACCCGATAACAGCTGTACCATTCCTTTGCAATGCCAATAAAATTCATAGTTGCCATTCTCGTTTTATACTCATCAGGAGTTTGATAAACTTCAAAATAAAACTTGCATTCTTCTACCCAATCGATTGGGTTCTTCCCTTCGAATTTGGGAAAATCGAAACGAGACATGTGTACCTTTTGTGTACCGGTATGCTGATCAAGTTTCTTTCTTGTTTCATGCCTCCCAGGAGACTTGCTTCTATCCCGCCTATTGTTTATGTGCAAAGCAGAATTACTACCCTCATCAATATCTCACTGCTTTCTCGAGATGGCATCAACTAACATCCTAGCCATTACCGCAAATCGGGCATCTAACCCCGCAAACTGGGCATCTAACCCTTCCTCCAACTGATTGAACCTCTCATCTTGGGCCTGGATGGAAACTTGGGAGTCTCTTGCAATCTGAGTGATCCTCTCATTTATCGCAACAAAATCTAACTGGTTTTCCTTCTCAGGTGGATCGTTCCTCCTGGATCTCGGCATTTCTTGTAATTCTTGATTGCTCGAACTACAACTTCCCAGCTGAACAAACCTGGCTTTGATACCAAAACTGCAGCGAGAATGAATCCCAATAGCAGGTGGTGATCAAAATGAATCGAATCACATAAAACAGAAGTGGAAATGGGAAAATTGAGAATGCGAAAGAATGGAATTTGGAATAGAACAAGGAAAAATTGACTTTCTTTATTATGTTTTTTCATGCCTTCTGCTACACATATACAAGCCTCTTATATAGACAATGAATTCTCAAAAGAAACAAATACAAAAGATTTACTAAATTGCCCAAATGAATCTACGTTTACAACTCAGAAGCCACGTAAGCTAATTATGTTGAGGTGTTACAATGACCAGTTCCCATTAATTAGTCGGGCCTCCAGTTCCTCTCCATTCCTGACAACTCGGGACCCTTTCCTCAGCTACTGCTTTCTTCATTTTAATTTTCTGGGACCCAGTTGCAGCAGCCTCCCATTTTAATTTCAGTTGCCCTTTGCTATTGACCGTTCTGCCCTCAACTCTTTCACGTCTTTGTTCTTCTCCAACGGTTGCCCCCAAATTCATATCATCTTGCTGCAATTCCTTACTGTGAGAGAGAATTCAGATTTGAGACCCATCCATTGAGAAACCGGAGTGCAACCTACGCAGTCTCTGCCAGGATTAAAAAAGAAAAAAAAGAAACCGGAGTGCGATCTCATGAGATATCTCATATTTTGCGTGACCGACGTGTCCAGTGCCTATTCGGGGGTGATGTAGGGGGCCGGTATTATTTGAGATTTAAGATTCGTGCAAAATTTATTACAACGGTTGAAATTTTTCAAAAATTCACGCAAAATATGAGATACCTCAGAGGATGCGCATTCGAGAAACCGATGGGACACAAGGAACCGGATTCTCTGGTGCTGAGATGCTTTTTATATGGTGTACCAAGTCCAACCTAGGGGTGTTTAAACTTCAAAGTTCAAATGATTTAATTTGTTTGATTTTTAACCGAATCGGAAAATTTCAGTTTGAATGGATAAGTTGTTCATTTAATTAAATTGGTAATTTTTTTAATTATTTAAGTTTAAATAGATCAGTTCGATTTATAATCAGTTTAGCTGAAATTTAAGTCAGTAGTGGACAGTGACATTAACAACTCAAAATGTATCAAAGTATTAAAGTACATATTAAAAAACTACAAATTGCGTTGCATTGAGAAATTTGAACTTTACGGGACAAATAAATTATGAAGTAGAGCAACAACTCGATACAATATATGAGTTTATAAAATAAAATTTCAAAATTCATAGTAGGGCATCTGCCTAACTATGCACAGATATATGATGGTTCGACTTTGAAATGAACTGATTCGATTTTTTTTTTTGGTTGAAAGCCCTTAGGCAACTGCATTTCATTGAACAGAGGAGATTACATAGTAGATGTAGTGATACATTCACTTGTTTATATTACAAACACAGTTTAAAGTATCCTAGTCTACGGGTCTTGCCTCTGATCCAATCTTCTTGTCATTCCGAGAATAGGGGGTAGGTGTACCCCGTGTGGTTGAGTCGGTAGACTTGTGCCCAGTTAGCAAGTTTGTGGGCTTGTTCGTTCTCTTCCCGTTGTGTGTATGCACAGCAGTGTGAGGATGTGTAGCAAAAAATTGTAAGTATGATCTCCAATCCGCCACCCGTAATGGGCTTTGAACTTGTCGTGGTTGAATGGTCTTCTAGCAGCTTCGAGTCTGTTCTGAATCTGCAAGCTTCAGTGCCCTAGTTTATTGCAACCTTTACAGCCATTAATAGTGTCATTGTTTCCAGATAGAAGGGAGATGCCACCTGTTCTCAAAAGTTGATTTCATATCTGACCAAGTTTTGATTCCTGAGCAGTATGACCTTTGCCCAGACTGTCAAGTAAGTCATCTATCCATACCTAATATTCATTGTCTTCCCTGGGGTGTTGCCTCCATCACTGCTTGGTTGTATTGCTTTGTATTGGTGCATAGCCAGTGCCTCTTTAATTGTTCTTGGTCCCTTTTTTTTCTCTTGGAATAGTTGTACACACCTGGATTACCAGATTTTCCCTGCCAAGTTCATAAATAGAGCTATAAGGCTGCTATTTAGATTTTCTCATAGCATTAGGAGGACGTTTTTGAGATCAATGTTTACTAGTTCGGTTGTTCGAAGGCCCAAAGGTGAAAGGAACCATGTAGCTCGTGCATGAGGGCAATGGAAGATTGCATGAGCAGCATCTTCAACCACATCTCTGCAAGTGTTACAAGTTGGTTGAATAGAGCGAATTCTTCGGGCAATTGCAGCAGCTGTTGGGAGGGCCCCCCTGTAATATCTTCCAAAAAAAAATTCTCACACGTGGCATGACCTTCTGAGTTTTCCATATCCTTTTCCAAAGCTTCTCATTTTCCGACAACGGTGCAAGGCACACTAAAGGTTGCAGTTGATCGACCATGCTATAGGCCGCTTTGACATAAAATGCACCATTCGATGTCCATGCATACACCAGCTTGTCCTGAACCTCTAAATTGAGGACCGTCTTAGAGTGCTCTCTGAGTATTTGGTTAGCCACTTCCTCTCCTCCAAACTATATCAGTGCTTCCCTATTCCAAGAAAGATATACGTTATTGAACAGAGATTCTACTCGAATGCGATACTGTGCTTTTGTTGGTGATTACATGGAGCGCCATTGTTGAAACCATGGTTGACTGTATGCAGGGCATATCTGGCCATTTCCAATCACCAGTATACATAGTTGTCTAACATATCATGCTATTGCATCATTGCTTGCTAAAGCCTTCAACAACCTGTAGTGCGTTGTGAGCTCCAGAAAGATGTAGAATTGTGGTATTTTGCAGCCATAATCCGAATCCACATTGCTTCATGACCCGAGATCAATAACCATATATTATTTGTTTGTGTTGGTATTTGTTATGTGCTCTCTTTTTTCTCCTTATTCTCTCTCTCTTTTATTCTCCGATTTGATTAATTATCTTCTACGACGAAGTCTGTTAACAAGACAAGCTTTGCACACATAGAAAATAATCAGTAGGCTCGTATCACTTCTATCGAGCAAAGATAACCATGTTGGCTTTCGGGAGCCCTCGACTTATCTGTTTTACTGGATCTGCAAAACATATATAATTGTATTTTACAGTTTTTCCTCTTGAGTATCTATGCAGGTTCATGACAAGTGAAGGACTAGTAATTACACATCAAGGATGAATTAATACACTGCAATACAACATTATGGATGTGGTCATGAAGGCACAAGACACTTAATAACTAAAGCATTAATTCAAGATTAAGGATAATGTATATGTAAGAATAGTAAAATAAGCTTGAGATTGACCTAAGTGAGACCTACCATTGTCACGGTCGAGTGACCGTGATAATGGAATAAATAAAACGTGATGTTTAAAATAGTTTTAGCGTCACCAAACACTAACTCTTCCAGAGGATTTTCGTGGTGGGAACCGTTGTCACGGTCATCTACCGTAATCAACAGTAACCACCGTTACACTCCAAACCACTCCGATTGAACTACTGTTGTAATGGTCCCCCGTACCATTACAACGGTCAACACCATTTACTTCTTCTTTATCAGTTCTCTATAAATAGAAGCTATACCAAGGTCTGGAGTATCACTCTAGCCGTCTCCAACTTCAATATTTCATATTTACATATCTAGAGAAAGCCGTTGTTGCTTGTGCACTACAACTTCAATATACATAATCAATATCAAGCTTATTCAATCCATCAACCAACTCCTAGAGTGATCATGCGTGATCAAATCATTTACCACTTCAAGCTCCATGCTCACCTTGCAATCCTTGAAGTCCTTGTGACTCAGATTGTGTTGTTAGGGCCGTGTGACTCTCCAGAAGAATTGTAAGGGCTCACCAGTTCCACCTTGTACTCCTTTCTCATTGGGTAAAGAAAGACGCGCCATCTAGAAGGTTGTGAGCCCCGGAGACGTAGACATTAGTGTCGAACTCCGTAAATAATTCTCGTGTCAAGTGTCTCTAAACTCTACTATTTACTCTACTTACTTTACATTTAGTTTAGAACAAAGTTATTATAGTTTCCGTCAAGAATAATTTATAGACACGTTAGAATATTATTACTTAGACCAAAAATAGAAAAATGCCTATTCACCCCCTCTCTAGGTGCCTTTAGGACCAACAAACCAAATTTGCATCCACATAGTACATATACTTTTGTGTGTTTTAAATTTGCTTACAACTGTATATTTTCTAAGATGTTAATCATCTAATTTTATGTAACAACTACTCTACAACTCTTTAAATAAATAAAATTGCATGTAGGCATGATCTGAATTGGCTTATTATCCTGATTATCCGCGAGCAATGATGAAAATTTGTATCCTCTGCATTAACTCAAAAGGAAATCTTTTGAGTTAATGAATAATTACTGTTTGATATGTTTCAAAATGGATGCAAATTAGATCTGTATTAATATTGAAAAACCACTATGTTATAGACATAAATTAGATTATCTACGGTTGAAATTCATTAACTAATTTTTTTTTTCTTTTGAGTCAATTCAGAGGATATGCATTCGCAGTGATGATCAATAGTGTTAGATTGGTATATCAGAGCAGTTACTTTCTTTTGTAAATTTTGAGTGCTATATAGTTAACTATCACAGTCATTTAATTAATATTAAATTAATTATTATTAACAATTAACTAGTTATAATAAAAACAAAATAATCTTGGAATAAACATGAGCAGAAGCTTACTTAAACGAAGAAAGTTCTACATTCATAAGATTAAACTGAAATTATAATATAAATAACTTAAAATTAATTTAAGGTCAATTTAAAAAATACAGCATTCGTGTCGTGCAATTAATTTTGATTGATTTTATCGTTCAGAACTCGAAAAGAATATTCTCATACATCTCAAAAACTAATTTTTAATATAGATAAGTAAATATAAATTAATATTTTTTATCAATATTGTATTTTGATAAAAATATTAAAAGAAATAATATTATTTAATTTTTAAAATTACAAATTGTCATAAAAAATTTGAATCGGATGCTCTTTAACTGCGAGTCCGCATCGTCTGCATTAACTCAAAAGAGCATCATTAAGTTAACATATATTGACCGTTTGATTTGGAATGAAGCCAGTCCGATGACAGCCTATAATTCAGGGTCTCTTTAATATTAGTGTAGATCTAGTTCACATCGATCTTAAAGCATATCAGACGGTCTAGATGCATTAACTATAAAGATTCCTTTTTCGAGTTAATGCGGAGGATACGAACTCCTTAACTGCAGCCTGAAGGCGTGCGGATCACGTGCTCGGACCCACCTCCTCCCTTCCCGCTCCCCTTCTGGCGCTCTGCCATTAAACGGTTTCCATTAAAACCCCATAAGCGCCGACCGAAGAACCGGGAGAAACTTTCACGATTTCAGAAATTCGTATTCCCCCATTTTCCTCTTGTTCTCTTCCCCCACAATGTCTCCACCTCAATCAATACCCTTTCAATCCAACGCTACACCTCTCCGGTTGAAACCTTATCCCATTCTCTCCACAAACTCTAACACAAGGCCTAACCATGACTTCTCTGAAGGAGCTTCTCGCTTCGGAAGGTTGCAAGAAAGAGAGAAAGAGATCGTCTGTAGCCGCAGATCGTGGGCCTGAAAGAAAGGGTGCGGCGTGTGAGTACCGATTGGTGAGTAACGAGAGAACGATTGATATCTACGAAGAGGTGAGTTCTAATAACGCCCGGGGAAAATCTCAAAAAGAGTTAAGATGCAAGTACAATAAGAGTTACAGAAATCCGATTTACGAGGATGAGATAATTTATAGTAGATGTCTTGAAAACACTGAGAAAAGTTCTTACTGTGCGCCTTCACTGAAGGAAGCTGCGATTCAGGCAGTAATACTGATTCTGACTGGACATGTTCAGTGCTTTGCCACAGAAGGGGCATTCCGTTCACTGCTTCATCAAAACTGTGCTGTTTGCTTAGCCAGTGATGGAAGATTGTTTGCTGATCTTAAGGAAGTTATAGTTTTAATCGAAAGAATAGTTTCATTCGGTTTCGATTTGAATCAACTAAACAATGCTTCTTTGAAGCTCAAAGAACTAATCTCTGGCGCTACTGATTCTCGGTTACTCACATGTGCTAATCTCTATCTTGGCATAGTATATAAACTCCTGAAAAAGGAGAAGGCTTCAGCTAAGCATCTTTTAAAAGTTTTTGTCTGGTCCCCATTTCAAGGTCGAATTTATATCCTTCCTGAATTGTGGGACCAGCTGTTCGCACCTCATCTTTCTCATTTTAAGTTGTGGTATGACAAGGAGGTAGGTTCTCTTGTTGTATCACCCTCCTGGGAGAAAAGGATGAAGTCTATTTATACAAATTACAATGATTTAGTCAACAAGGGCACACATGACCTGGCAATGTATTATCTCCAGTGGATCAAAGGCGAGGAGAAAGGGTTGTTCGAAATTCCTTATCTGCATGTAAGTTGTCGGTTTTTTATTCTGAGGCATTTATCTAAGGGTTGTGCATGCATTAGAGTTAGATGCATATGGGTATGTTAGAATTAAAGAAAAATGATTGCATTTTGGGTCTGTGAAATTTTACTGTGACCATACCAGTACCTGTTGTAATGGTGCTTATGTGAAACATTTTGCCGCTGGTTTGGGTAATTCTTTTGTTATGTGCTCTTTTATTGTTTAAGCCTTAATGAAGCATTAAGCACACAACGAGCACAGGGAATTAAAAAAGAAGAAGAGAGAACTATGATAAACAGATAGCAGAGCGGTCAAGTACAAGCAGGGACAGTCATTCCTGGCCTCTTTTAATTTAACAATTAAAATAAACTTCTTATTTCTTAACATGTGAGTACACCCAAGCCTAACTATTAATGCATACTGTATAAAAGAGGAGTTTAGTCTCTTAGGCATTTTGGGCTTTTCATCGGGCCTGATTGGTTTGTTTCATTTGCTAGTATTCAGAAAATTGTTTTTGACAACACAAATTTGTTGATTCCAAAGATTGTCTGGCCTTAGTTTCAAAATTACAGGTATTTTTTTAAAGTCTGATCTTAACGTACCATTGTGTTCAGCTCAAATTTGTAACCTGATTAAGGAATATTGTTATATTGTCAAAATAGGTGCATCAGAAGCAGGCCATGCTTGTAAAAACCACAGTTCTTGGAATTCTTTGTTTTTTTTTGTTCTAGAGTATTAGTTTCAATGAATTTCTGTTTTCAAACATAAATATTTTCCCTAGTATTCGGCTCAAATTGGTACATTAACAGCTAAGATAACTTATATGCATTCAGTGACACGGATACTTGTGCATCTATTAAACTTTTTTTTTTTGTTGATTTCACTCCGTAGAAGGCTGATTACATTGAGGAGCTGCGCTATCCATACCGAAATGATATTCCTCAGGTATAGGAGATTGCTATATTAACAATGCATTTGTGAAGGGTCCTTTGGTCTTTCTATATTCTAAACTCTCATTTGTTTACTGTTTTTCAGGGAAGGGAGAATGAGCTTCTTCTGAGAAAACTAGCGCGAGAGAGTTTTGAACCACAGCAAGTGCTTCATGGTTTGAACTGATAGTTTCATGAGCAATTGTAGTTGTATGCACTAAAAAAAAGTAAGAATAGAATAATTTTAGGAGGGAATATGAGTGATAGCTTGGCAGCATTTGTTGTGTGCTTAGTGTTATCTAACAGACGACTATATTGGTGTTAGGATAGCTATTTATTTGCATTGCGGGTGTGTGTGTGTGTGTGTTTTCTGATTCTGATGATGATGATGACTGATGTGTGCTTGTCTTGATTCTAGAAACAAAAAAGTATGCACTTTCCTCAATCTGTGGTAACTGATAAATCACAAATTCAAAACATTAAACGGATTCGTGATCTAATAGTAATCATGTTTATTTATAATTAATGTTTCAAGTAATAGTAACTGCATTTTAAAACCTAAAAAAAAAAAATGATATCTGCATTCATTATGTTTGGAGACTACCGTACAGAGGGGCCGGATCGTAAGTCAGGGAGTAGTTACCTCACAAATTTAGAATTTTTAATCATGTATATTAAAATTTATATATAAATCATTTCTTCATAAAATATTAAATTATCTGTTATTTGTTAATATTTAATTTTAAAATCGTGAAGACTTTGAATTCAAATCTTATAGTTCTCTGTATAAATTTTTCTAGTTCTGTTCCCACTTGTACATCTATGGTGCATGTTCTGTCGTTGTTGTTGATATATCATATATGCTATAGCTTGTACCAGCTGCATCCAATGGCGGATCCAAAATGAAATTGGGGTAGGCAAGTATCTATTTTTTGGATTTGGATTTTTATTTTCGATCCAATACTAATTATTCAGTTCGATGTAGTGCCTATTCCTGGCCTAAGCTAGTATGATTCTTGAACCGATTCTTCCCAGTTTGGTCAATTTTGCGTATTTCGTTTTTTTTTTTTTCAGATCTGGTTCGTAAATAGAATGAAAGAGAATAAAAGAATAAGAGAACAAGAAAGGCCTGACGGTGGGATCTATCATTACAATTCTAAGAAAATGAGCCGGTCGAACTTTTTGGACCTGTTATTATTCAATACATATATTTATGTTAAATTGTTATCAAAGCTTGCCTCCCCCTGAATTTGGATTTTTATTTTCGACTCAGTACTAATTGTTCAATGTGCTTACTCCCGACTTGAGCTAGTCTGATTTTTAAAATGAATCCTTCTGAGCTTTGGTCTTTTGCGTATTTTGTTTTATTTTTTCGGATCCGCGATGCTTTATTTTGTAAATAGAACGAAGGAGAAAAAGAAAACAAAAAAGATATGATAGTGGGACCTATCATTATAATTCTAAGAAAATGAGTTGGTCGAACTCTTTGAACCTGTTATTATTCAATACATATATTTTAGTTAAATTTTTATCTGAGTTTTGGCTTCAATTTGCTAATTTGCTAAAAACATTCACTTTGAACTGTGCCAAACGAAATTTTAATTAGCTTAGAAAAAAAATTTCAATATTATAATCATAACATATTTTTTTAATAAGCATAGTTATAAAAACTGAGTTGTAATTATATATCTGATTAAGTTAATAAATTTAGAGTAGAACTAGGGTGCTCTTAAGCTTACCAAAGTTTTGGTGAGCTTAACTCTAAAACTCATTAAATCGATTTCACATGACGAATCCGAACCGTTGAAACCCGCCTACCTTACGTGTGATGCATCTACATGTGAAATTTTTAAACATTCGAATTAATTTAGTATAAAATCAAGCGGTCAAAAAAGTTCAAAAAGTGAATGCACTAAAATTAATTTATTAATCTTCTAATTTTGATCGCTTGACTTTATACTAAATTAATTCGAATGTTTAAAAATTTCACATGTAGATGCATTACACGTAAGGTAGACGGATTTTAACGGTTCGGATTCGTCATTTGAAATCGATTTGATGAATTTTAGAGTTAAGCTCACCAAAACTTTGGTAAGCTTAAGAGCTCCCTAGTTCTACTCATAAATTTAAATCAAATTAATATCCCGCCGACTGCACCAATTCCTTTCTATATATAAAAAATAAAAAACGTGTACACGTTCCTGCCGGTCATAAAAAGGGTTGACAGCACCTGTATTGTCCCAACTTTAGACTGACGGTATTGGAAATGTCTCGTTGTTAGTTCAAAAAAAAAAAAGAAGTTTTGTTTATCAGGAGAGGATGATCGGTTTTGCCGCATCCTCTGCATTAACGTACCGTTTGATTTTAAATTTTGTCCGATTAAAATTTAGTTTAATCATCCATATCTGCATTAATTCAAGTGTTTTTAAATGCAATCGCATGTACTGTATTACCGTGTTTATACAAACTATATACCGAATTTTTTATTAATATCCAAATTTAATATAAAATTTCTAAAAATATCCGCATTGCCGGGTTTTTTCGAAAACTACCCATTCCGTAAAATTTTTTTCCGGAAATGGCTCCTAAAACCGGAATAATTTTTTCCGGAAACACGGTATCACCGGAAATTCTTTTTCCGGAACTATCTCAAAACCGTAAAAAAAATTTCCGGACTCAATGTGTACCCTATATACTCCGCCCAAATATGGAAAGAAACAAATCAGGCGTCTCTTTCACAGCAGCACTGTTTAAGGTAATTTTTTTTTATTTATTTAAATATTAAAATTTAGATAGTTTAGAATAATGTCCAAAAAAAATTAGAAATTTAGAAAATTGTGTAGAATAATGTAGGAAATATCAAAATAGTCTACAATAATTTAGAGAATACCAAAATTGTTTAGAATAATTTAGAAAATACCGAAATAGTCTAGAATTGTTTAGAAATTACCAAAATAGTGTAGAACAATTTAAAAAATACCAAAATAGTCTAGAATAATTTAGAAAATACCAAAATTGTTTAGAATAATTTAGAAAATACCGAAATAGTTTCGAATTGTTTAGAAATTACCAAAATAGTGTAGAACAATTTAAAAAATACCAAAATAGTCTAGAATAATTTAGAAAATACCAAAATTATTTAGAATAATTTAGAAAATACCGACATAGTCTAGAATTGTTTAGAAATTACCGAAATGGTGTAGAATAATTTAGAAAATACCAAAATAGTCTAGAATAATTTAGAAAATACCAAAATTATTTAGAATAATGTAGAAAATACCGAAATAGTCTAGGATTGTTTAGAAATTACCGAAATGGTGTAGAAAATTATCTTAGTAATATAGAAAATTGTTCGATTAATTTAATTTTTTTTAAGAATCTATTATACTTTTGGAGCTCTGATTGTCTGATCGATCGGATCTGCGATTCAGGTTTTTATATTTGTATTTTTTTAATTTTAATTTAAAATATAATTAATTAGTTCATTTTAATGGTTTAGAATATTGTCTGATTAATTTGGAAAATACCAAAATGGTGTACAATAATTTAGAAAATTCCTAAATGTTGTAGAATAATTTAGAAAATACCAAATGGTGTAGAATAATTTAAAAAAAAATACCAAAATAGTCTAGAATAATTTAGAAAATACCAAAATTATTTAGAATAATTTAGAAAATAGTGAAATAGTCTAGAATTGTTTAGAAATTACTGAAATGGTGTAGAATAATTTAGAAAATACCAAAATAGTCTAGAATAATTTAGAAAATACCAAAATTATTTAGAATAATGTAGAAAATACCGAAATAGTCTAGAATTATTTAGAAATTACCGAAATGGTGTAGAAAATTATCTTAGTAATATAGAAAATTGTTCGATTAATTTAAATTTTTTTTAGGAATCTGTTATACTTTCAGAGCTCTGATTGTCTGATCGATCGGATCTGCGATTCAGGTTTTTATATTTGTATTTTTTTAATTTTAATTTAAAATAGAATTAATTAGTTCATTTTAATGGTTTAGAATATTGTCTGATTAATTTAGAAAATACCAAAATAATGTACAATAATTTAGAAAATACCAAAATGGTGTACAATAATTTAGAAAATTCCTAAATGTTGTAGAATAATTTAGAAAATACTAAATAGTGTAGAATAATTTTAAAAAAATATCAAAATAGTATAGAATAATTTAGAAAATACCAAATGGTTTATAATAATTTGGGAAAATTTAAGGTGATGTACAATATTGTTCGAATTTTGTAGTATGACAGACCCAGTACTTAAGCATAGATTTAGCCCCCTGTTGTGGATAGTTCACGGTAATCACAGGATATTTGAAGCGTCTAAGGAGGTAAACATTTACTTATTTTGTTTTTCATAACTCTATAAGTAATCAAATAAATATTGTAATTAATTTTTTTCTTATTTTAAAGTAAAGAGATTTTAACTGTGAGACATTATCGGCACAAATGTGAGTATAATGAGAGGTACGCACCATTTTTAATTCGAATGGGCTTATATCAGCTCGCGACATTGCCCGATATCGCCCTCAATGCGGTCCTCATTCATGGACTTGCCGAGCGGTGGCGTCTGGAGACGCACACTTTTCATCTTCCATTCGGAGAAATGACAAGTATTAACTAATTTAAATATTTTTTTTTATTCCTTACTGACAAGTCAAATATATTGTAGTTACTCTGGAGGATGTGAGTTGTCTCTGGGGTTTGCCTATTACGGGGGAGCCGGTGTCGGGATTTACAAACTCGACGAGTTTTCATGGCTGACTTTATGACTTGTTGGGCGTGGAAGATAATGAAGTGAAGGGGTTTATGAAGAAGAGGGGAAATGATACGAACGACATGCTTATCGCTAAAAAAGCTGTCCGTGAGCGCTTCAAAAAATTACCAACAGATGCGAACGACGAACAATTGAAGTGGTTAGTATTTTTTTATTTACAACCCTATTCGTATTTGATATTTTGAATAATGTACTCACATTTTAAAATTGACGGTTAGGTATGTCCGTGGATTTCTCCTCGACATGCTAGGGAATACCATGTTTGCTGACAGTAGCGGGGACGGAATACCGCTGTGGTATCTCGGCATGATTGAAAACTTGGACGAGCGGAGGAATTACAACTAGGGCGGAGCTGTTCTCGCTTATTTATATAGAAATCTGTGCCTCGCATCTAGTCCTTCATGCCACTCCATGCATGGTCCCACCATGCTTCTACAACACTGGTCGTGGACCCGATTTCAAATTAACCGGCTGTTACCAGGATCTCAACCGAACTGGGGCGCAGAAATAGAAGAGACATGCCCTGCCTTTGCTGACTTATGGAAAGGCCCACACAATTGGGAAAACTCGTCCCATGGTGCAACCTCCGGTCCAAGTATCCCTTGTGACCAGATTCAGAAACTGACGGATAACATGGTCAATTAGCAGCCATACGCATTTGTTTACCATGACCTATCGAGAACAACCCGGGCAGACCAGGTACATTATAGTAAAGTCATATTCTTTCTTTTATTCATGTCATCACATTTATAATTTCTACCTAACATTGCAACTCTAAATTTGTCAGCCGTTCTACTTGTACCGCGGTCCTCTTATTTTTTATTGGATTGTTGAGCATCACAATCCTGATCACTGCATGCGACAGTTCGGAAGATGGCAACAGATAGAGCCACCGCTTCCCCAGGATCCGCTCGAGCACCAAGAGCTGCACAAGTAATATTCGCAAATCATATGTAGTTTACTTATTTTAAAGTACTTATTTACTTATTTATTCTACTAACCTTGTAAACAGGTTGAAATCGGGCTCAAAGAAAAATGCCAACTGGGCGCAACTGCACCGTCGGCATGTAAACGAGGCGACACATTATGCAGATCATGTGTACGAAGTAGGTCGTCCGTGGGATATAAATGACCTCCTAAGATATCGTAAATGGTACTAGAAGAACTGCATGGCATCCGTCTACCTGTTTGGCCAGCACGTGGTGGGGATGGATCGCAATGTTCCGGTTCCAAGAGACGAGCACTCCAAGTCTGGATACATTCCCAGCGGATCGACATTCGTTCGAACTGTAAATATTTCTAACTCTGAATTTTATGATTGATTTATTATATATCATTTACTATACTCCGAATATATATACAGACTTTGCGTGGGATAGGAGAGTTAGCACATGGCACACGGACATTTTTCACGAAGGGTCTCCGTGCAATTGGCAAGGGCAAAATGAGACTAGGTTTGTGTCTCTGCAGAGATAATGGTTATGGAGACCGTGCTATTACCATGCTGGAGGATGCGGGGGTTCCACCTAACTGGGAGGAAATTCCATCTGACGATTCTTATCCTTTGGGAACGGAGCCGATGCCAGCTGGCCCCGTATTTGAAGGCCCAAATCCAGTGACGGGCTGGTTATATGATGGCTCATAATGGAGGGATTACATCCGTCCGGGAGAGTTCGCAGGGCATAATCTATCATCACGTGCCAACGCTGGCCAGGTATAAATTGAACTTACAAGCTGATTTAAAATTTAGTTTGTAGCTAAGAAAAACTATGTATGAACTAAAGGTGCTGATGCAGACGCAGGAGCCGATGCAGGAGCGGGAGATGACTGGTGATGAATGGTTGTAAGAACTATTCGGCGATGAATTGGGCCTGGTATATAATACTTTAATTGAGGTAATTTTGTTTTTTAATTTACAATGAATAAGTAATAAAAAATTTCTTATGAAATGCAGATGTCTCAGGATCAAGCAGGTTATCGTTACTATCCAGGACTATCTCAGGAGCAGGCGAACGAGATGGAGCAAATGCAATTTGACCAGGCAAGGCACGAATCAATGATGTCTCATATGGAGGCACCTCCGACTCCATTCTCCGGCCACGCATTCGGTGATCGTGGGGCATCGTCATCTTATCCAGCAGGTGATCCTGGGGCGTCGTCTTCTTATCCACCTCCTGCAGAGGATCCGTCTCAGACACCATATGCAGTAGATCCCACTGACGGACCGCGCCGCTCACAGCGTGCTAGGGTTGACACTTCTCGCTTCTCACATTCGCAGTATCCTGACCACCATGTATATTCACAGCGTGGCCAGTAGGATTTATAGATTTTATCTTGTTATTTGCGTTATATCTTGTTATTTTTGATTATCTTGTAGGACTCCTCGTATATTTTTTTATTTATACATTTGTTTTATGTTTTGTTATTTTTGATTTATCTTATCATGTGTGTTGCATCGAAACCATATCCTATAACTTAACAAAATAAAATAATTTTCAACACATACATAATAAAATAGTTCTCAACACATAAAAATAAAATAATTCTCAACACATACAAATGCTTCACAAAATAACATACAAATGCTTCACAAAATAACGTACTTAACAATGCTAGGCAGACTTTTTTATCTCCCCCAGACGACGTGATAGCCAGGCTTTTTTATCTACAAAATCATCATTAGATATTTCAACTCGCATATATTCTTTTATCTGCACACATCTCGGACAGTCATTTTTATCTCTTCCAGTGATTTGGCATTTGTTTTTATTTTCTTCGGTCTTTTCTCGATTGTTACTGTCCATCTTGATCGTCTACAATTTCATAATCAGCAACATTAGAAAATTACAGAATCAAATAGTTCTTAACACATAGAAATAAAAAAAACACACAAGTTAATTTCTACGACGCAAACTGAAATGTTGTGTAGAGCATGCATTAGATTGTGAATTTAGTTAAAAAAATCAACAACAGTTGGTTGATCAGTTATACCTGCAGCATTTCGATCAATTGTCTCACGATGAGCCTGGTGTCCGAGTCTCCGACCACGCATTCTGTCCATTTCCATCGGTATGCGGTCGTGCCGTCTCCTTCCTTTTTTTTATCAGTCTCGACTCAGGTTTAATTTCCGGGCCCTCATACACAGGCCATTCACATTGGTTGCCTTTCGGTTCCCAATGTCCACTCCATGTCTGTGCCACTATTGACATACGGTACAATGGGTTGACGTATAAATTTTCATTATATCTCATTTCACGGACAACGGCCATGAAATGAGAACAAGGTATGCCGGTCAATTGAGGCTTCTGACATTCACATTCAACCTTGTTGCTGTCCATAACAACAACCCTATACCCGAAATTCCTACAAGTATACTCGAGTCTCGGTTGATTACGCCTTGCTGGTATTTTTTCACCCTTAACCATGACCTCAAAAAGACCATGTCTTCCACGGTAAGGAATCACATCCATTTTCCTTCCTTTTTCAATTCGCTTTTGCAATAACTTAGTTACCCTGTCGGACCACACCTGACCATGCTGACATGACATTTGAGCTTTGTTACATCGTTCAAAAAACTACTTATTCAACTTATAGAACGTGTCCTCCACGACCGCTGCAACCGATAATCACCGACTAATTTTGAATACGGCGTTCAGTGACTCTGACCCATTTGTTGTCATTATCCCCCATCGGTGGCCTCCGTCCAAAGCTTTATACAACTTCTCTGGACATGGAAGCTCGTCTTCATCGTTAGGGTCCCTCTTACTCACTTGTTAAGGTAGTCGATAGCCTCCGGACAACCAATTTCAAAGTCTTGTAACATCTCATGCAACCTCCTAGGTTTTCATTTGTTCACTCTAGCTATGAACCTGTCGCTAACCTCTCTCTTACGGCCCACGTGCTTGTAGAGATTTTCGGCAACATGTTGGGAGCAATACCGATGCACACATTGATCGGTAGACTCATCCCATCCGAGATTTGGATCCTGAAACACGGCTTTAATTCCCAAATGTCTATCTGATATGACACAAAAGAATTGATTATCTCCAATTACTTCCAACCTTAACCATCTCATAAAAA
Source organism: Carex pumila (assembly GCA_033356055.1). Lineage (NCBI taxonomy): Eukaryota > Viridiplantae > Streptophyta > Magnoliopsida > Poales > Cyperaceae > Carex > Carex pumila. Next base: position 76,777 of record JARJHM010000571.1, on the reverse strand, counting down.
AACCCTAGTTGTCAGCGCTTTCTTTCTCCACAATTGCAAAAGCCACTAAAAGCAATTTGTTTTCAGCATCGTACATACATGCCATTAGTAGCCTACCTTGGTACCGTCCCGACATGAAACATGCATCGATACTAATCACTGGTCTGAGGAACGGTATCGCTGCAATACACGGTCCAAATGCCCATGCCGCTCTGTGGAAGTGCCTATCAGTTTCTTTCTCAATCGGTTTCGAGATCACACAATACTTAGTTCCTGGATTGTTTCTCTTGATGGCTTCCAATACTGGAATAAGCAAGTTGTACGAGTTCTCCCAACTTCCAAATAGATTTGCAATAGCAAGCTCACGGCCTCTCCATAATTTGTTGTACTTGGGGGTTACCTTATCATATTTCATCATGAAGATATCTCGAATATGATTTATAGAAGAGCACACGTCCCTTCTAATGGTTTTATCAATCGCAAGGGCAACCATCTCTGCTGTCAGCTGACAATGATCAGTATGTGTTGCCGATACTGTGCACGTATGGGGAAGTGCTTGTTTGGTAATAATCCAAGATTCTGAAAGACTGTTCTGCTTTGCGGACACCTTAAATTTACAAAAAGCATCTCTGCACCCCACCTCGTAACGTCTAGGTTCGCTCCTAAGAACCCTGCACTCACAATTATTTTCAAGATGAAACTCATTGATTGCTATCTTTAGAGCCATTTTCGACTCATAAAATACACCTTTAGCCAATGGATTATCAAATGTTTTTTTTGATATGCCGAAAAAATTGACATCCGCAGGCCGAAAACTAGATATGTCATTGAAACTGTCAATCGGATGTGTCATATTTTCCCGACCAGTAATCGGGTACTGTAATTGACGGGATTGTATTTGACGGGACTGTGGTTGTGACTGGTTGGGCTGTCCGATATCATCATCGGAACCTGACGACTCACCGGAGAGCATCTCATCTCCACTCGCCAAACTATCAGAATCAATTGCATCCACAGGTACATGGGAATAATCACGTACATGTCTGCGGACCACACTGGAACTGGGTCGGGATCTCATTGGTATATCCACAGAGTGCCGACCAGTATTGGGTCGGGATCTAACTGGTTTTGGGTCTTGATTCTGACTGCTACTGGATCGGGATATAACTGGTTGATCCACAGAGTTGCTACCGATACTGGATCGGGGTCTCATTCTTACATCCATAGAGTACCGACCGGTGCTAGGTCGGGATCTAACTGGTATTGGGTCGGGTTCCACAGGAATCCGACTGGTACTGGGTCGGGATTGAGGTTTAGGTATGTGACTGGTATAGTTCGGTTCCAATTCTACATATAACTCCAGAATCGGTAACCTTTGTGAAAAAGACGACACAATTCCTAAAATCATTTCGAATGATTGTTGGTTCATTACCGGTACTAATTGGTAGACACGTTGGCCATCAGTGGCCATGTTAAATCTGGCCTGGATTTCCAGATTTGCATTGCTAGAATTGTACCCAACTAATTTATAAATCTCATTCAGAAGATAATGAAAATTGTGGTCCACGGTTAGCGGTAATGAGTATTTAGCTCGGGTACTGTAATAGACCCCGTCATCATTATATTGGATTTCCCCTCCAATATAAATTTTCACACAAATAGTTGTCATTTTTATTTTCGATTGGTCTGACAATTTCAAAAATAACAACATATAAGTAATTAAAAATTGTGTTGCCATTAGTAAAAATATTCTAGACAATTTACAATAATTATTCTACACTATTTTCGAATTTAAAGAAAATAAAATTACCTCACTCGAAAACCGATCGATCTGATTGTTAGAGCTCCGTAAGGAATCCGAAAAGCAAAAAGTTCCTAAAACAATTCTAAATCATTTCATAATTAATCAAAATTACGTCCGAATTAATAAAATTATTTTAGAATTAATAAAACTTTTAAAATTATTCTGCAGTATTTTTTATTTTTTTCAATTAATATGACAATATTCAGAATTTAAATAATTTCAAATTAAATAGTTACATATTTAAATAATTACAAATCAAATACTTCTAAATTTAAATTATAAATAAAATAAATTTAAATTACAAACAAATGAAATTTAAATTATAAATAAATGAAATTAAAATTATAAATAAATAAAATTATAATTATAAATTACAAATATATTAAATTAAAATTATATATTAATTAAATTTAAAATATAAATAAATAAAATTAAAATTGTAAATTAATTAAATTAAAATTATAAATAAATAAAATTAAAATTATAAATTACAAATAAATTAAATTAAAATTATATATTAATTAAATTTAAAATATAAATAAATAAAATTAAAATTGTAAATTAATTAAATTTAAATTATAAATAAATTAAATAAAATTATAAATTTAAACTTACTGTGAGAGAGCGCATTTCGTGAAAGCGACGACACTCTGCGGATTTATAAACGAATTCAATGGAATTCTGGAAAAAAAATTCCGGAGATGGTTCTAAAACCGGAAAAATATTTTCCGGAAATTCTCTATTTTCGAAAATTTTTTTTCCGGAAATAGAGAATTTCCGGAAATTTTTTTTACGGAATGGATACTTTTCGAAAAAACCCGCCAATGTGGATATTTTTTAAAATTTTATATTAAATTTGGATATTAATAAAAAATTTGGAATTAAAACAATTTTAAAATATTGATTATATCAGATGGGCAGATACATAATTGTGTGGTTTCTTTGGATATCTCTTCAATTAGAATTGTGCGGCTGAAGTATTTTCTTATTATAAGTTATAAGAACATCTACATCCTTAGAATTCAAAAGGATTTTTAAATAACTGTTAACTACATTTTAGAAATTATGGTTTTTAAAGTTTCTAACTCTCACATCCCTGAAACTCATTTTAGAATTTCAATTAAGCCACGTCAGCAACAAATTAAAAAGGAGAAACAATTTGAGCCAATCATTTGGCCAACATAGAGTTTATAAACAACTTCTTAATAAAAAACTTTTCTGCATAGTTTCTAAATAAGAAACTCTCTCACATCCCTGAAACTAGATTAGAAACTGTCACATTAAATTAGAAACTCTAATCGTTTCAGAGATGTAGATGCTCTAAGTATCTTAAATTATATTTTTTTACAGCATGTTTGGGCTTTGTTAGTGCTCTTTAGTTATTTTTGGATTTCCAGCACAAGTCCATATATTTAGAGTTATTAACCATAGTTCTTGATTTTAAAAAAAAATGTTAAGCTATGGAAAATTTACATATATAAATTTGCATGAAAACAGCATACGCATCTGCATACCGCATATGCACATGCTATTGCATACTGCATATGTATACAGGAGCAGATTTATAAATTTTGTCAGGATATGGCATTATTTGGGTTTAAATGGCTAATTGAGTTCAAATTCATTAACTTATCTTTTCTCTTCAATAGAAGATGGGCTTCGGCCTTTTTAATAAAAAAAAATCCATTAACTTATCCTATAATCAATGTTTATTTAAAAATATGTTATAATTATAAAATTGATTGATGTAGTATTGAAATATTTTTTATAAGCTAATTAAAAATTTATTTGGCATAGTCTAAAGTGGGATTATACTTAGCAAATTGAAGTCAAAACTTAGATAAAAATGTAATTGAAATATATGTATTGAATAATAAAATGGTCAAAAAATTTGATCGGCTCATTTTCTTAGAATTGTAATGATAGGTCCTGTTGTCAGACAATTTTTTTCTCTTATTTTCCTTCATTCTATTTACAAAATATATAGAGCATCACAAATCAAAAAAAAAAAATACTCAAAATTGACCAAAGCTCGTAAGGAATCAGTTTAAGAATCAGACTAATTCAAGTCAAGAGTAAGCACAACATCGAATTGGAGATAAACACGTTGAACAATTAGTACTAGATAAAAAAAGAAAATTCAAATCTAAAAATAGACAAGTTTCCCTAATTTCTTTTTGTATCTGCCAATGTATATGTATGCGGTACGCTTATGTATGTATGACAAACTGTATTAAAAAATATTATGGTACTGCACGGGCCTTTAATATTTGTGGGATGTCCGGACCTAAACTCAAAATTTGAGTTAACTCAGAGCATACGAATTTGATTTTGCGTGATCCCGAAAAGAAACGACTAATGAAGTATTAGAAGGTGAATGGTACAGCTAAATATTTTCTTTGAGTAAGGTGAATGATACAGGTAAATATTTTTTTTGAGTAAGGTGCAGTTAAATATTAGAAGAATCTCAGAATTGGAAAATTGGGACTTTCAGTTTTGATTGTTAGGTGGCTTTCTGTAATCCTCTTTTTAGTTTTGATTGTTGTGCTAATTTTTGAGTTTAGAAGGATTTTCAAGAGTAAAAATGATAGAAACTGACGGAATTTGCTGTTGTCCAGAAAACTGCAGCAGGTTGTGTCAACTTCAGAAGCCTCAAAACTAGGGCTCCCTGAGACGTATGACCATAAAATTTTGTGGGCAATTAGGGAATAAAGTGAAGACAATTATCATCTATTTCTTTGACCTAAAATGATAACTAAATTTCTACTGGTATGGGTTTTTCCTCGACAGGTTCAGTTTCTAAGAAATTATGGACACTTGAAACTTTGCACAATAATAGTAGACATATAGTATAGGGTTGTATAAGTTTTTTAGGGGTCATGTGTGGAGAAACATTGAGAAATATGCCATATAAATTGGTATACTGGAAGCTGCTAATTTGGACAGCAGAGGGTCATTTTTGTAAAGTTGTTTAAAGTATGTTTACGCTAGGAAATTAGGACAAGACATTACTTGTGTTTTGTCATGCTTCGGGCTTGTCAATTCATTGCTTCATATATGTCTTTTTATTTAAATTTTCTTAGATCAGTTGGTGAACGATCAAACGGTAGCAGCGAGAGACGATGGCAGTAGAGATAAACGAGACGGTAGACAATAGTGGCAGAGTAAATTTCACATGTCATTTGTGTTTCCTTCATTTGTATGATGCCTTGTGATGGCATGAGGGCTTCGACCCTTTGGACTCCTAGGTGAGAGATCCTTGATCATTTTTGATATTTTCTAAGGATTATAATATTTAATTAGTTACCTACGATGATGTATTTTTGTATCACTTATTTTGAATCAATTATGCTAATTAAATGGTATGAATTTAGAGGATTGTTAATTTATGCTACTATGATTTATACTATTGTGAAATATTAATCTACGTGCATCTAGAAATCGGACCAATTTATGTATTTGTAATTTGTATGATTTATTTTGAAATTTGTTATTAAATAGTAAAAAAATATTTCGAAATTAAATTTGTGTGATATTGTTTAATTAAATTTTAATTGTGATTAGATTGAAGTATTATTGAAAAATAAGATGCTTCATATATATTTAACAAGCCATTATAAATATAAAAGTTAGTTAAAAAGATAAAAACAAATAAATCATTATTATATTCTTTCTCTCCATTATTATTTTAAACATACAACTCAAATTACATTTCTACTAATTCAGAATAGCCAAAGTTAATGTTATTTTTAAATACCTTAAGTTAGTACTATTCTCAACTACTAATTTAAAAATAACTATTCTTGCACTAATTATTGCACAGTCTAAACGTAGCCTTAAACATTTAAACATTCAATGAAAACTAAATCCAACGCCAGCTCATGGCAGCCTAGTCAACGGACGTAAAGTATGCTTTCTCGTCGGCTGCACAAAAGTGCAACCATCCTCTTAAATGAGAAGGTTCCGGTACCACAACATTTTGACATTATTATCATTTTTTTAGGGGAATTTCATGCACATCCCTCCAAAAACTAAAATTACTTATTTGTCCCTTTATAATTTAGAATATGATATTTATCAAAGTTTTAAATAACGATTATCGCGCCATCATGAAGATGTTAAAAAAAAAAGTTACCATGAATAACATAACTATAGCGAAAACTATGATACATGACATTTATTCCCTGCGCTAGTATTATTCAGCTGATATGCATGAAAATTTGGGATTTGAACTAGCGGAGGGGCAGTATCATCAGGCTTTGAGATTCGTGCCAAGTGTAAAAAACGGTCCATATCTACTAATTGTAAAAGATTCCTTGATCAGGTAACGAAGAGGATGTGAATTCAGGTAAATTCATAAAATCGGTGGAAATAATTTTAAAATTTTAATGTTCCTTGGGCAAACTATATCTATCTAATAAGCAATATTCACGTGGTCGCTTGCACAACTTGTAGCCGTAGGTAAGTTTTCCTGAGTTGTGCAATTGCTGAGTGTCTCTGTTTACTTTTTGATAACAAGTCAATTATGGCTAGGGAGCTGGGAGCCCCATCCCATGCCCACGCGCTAAATTGAAAGGGATTGAAGTTGATGGTTGCTTTATCCGGTATCCACTAAATACGGCATGTGAAATTTCACCTGCTCTTTAAAGCAACCGTTTTAAGATAAGTCGGCTCTAGAGGTAGAGGGGTGAGGATTTGAATTCATATCCTCTGAGATATCTCAAACTTTGCGTGATTTTATGGAAAATTCCAACTGTTTGAGGACGTTCTGCACAAATCTCAAATCACACAAAATACTGACCCCTACATCACCCCCGAATAGGGACTGGACACGTAGGTCACGCAAAAGTTGAGATATCTCAGAGGATACGGACTCGTGAGGATTTTGGGTAATGATTTTAACAGAGTAGATTTAGCTTAAGACAGCAGACGGACTATAGAATCTAAACAGCACCGGGTATGGTTAGTGCGCTGCATGAAGTAAAAACTATTCTGTTAATAGCTTTACCCGAGGATTCTAACACCTACAATTTGACTCAATACAGGCAACAACACTGGGAGAAATTTTTTATTTCAACCATTATGTTCACGTTTTAGAAAGGAAATTAATAAACAACATACAAGTGTAGTGTGACTTTTTGCATTAATAGAGCATCATCTCTGTAATATAAATATTTTCTTCAAATAAATTCAAAGATATACGATGAAATCTGGAATGTTGTGTTATTTTTTATTGTTAAAAAATCGGACTATTTTTTTTTTATAATTAATAACATGTTCATTTTATATTAAATATTGAGTTTCTACATTTCAAATTTTGTTTGCTCTGTTTTTTTGTCAGCTTCATGTAACAACAAATCCGATTTTTATTTTTATTTTCATTTTTGTACAATTTAAAATTTATATGTGGACATTGTTTTCTTGTCTTTTCCTTCTAACCATGAAGCAAATGAGTTGATTTTAAAAAGAGGAGGGTTCAAATGCCTCCATTTTTTGTGCCTCTATCATGCCTCTATTTTTAAAAACTTAAATAACTCAAAGTTTAAAACTTAAACGTCAAAATAAAACCGTTAGATGTGATCTGTGTTATTTTCTCTATATGCCCATAAAAAATTATCACATTTTTATTTTGTTTTTATGTAAATCAATAAGTTGAAAAATCAACGTCTATAAATTATCCACATTACTATACATTTTTACAAACTCAAGATGACAACCAAAACAAAGTTTAAATGCCGTAATTTTTTACACGTGCATAGATAAAATGATATAGTTCATGTCCAACGGTTTTATTTTGAATTTTAAGATTTAAATTTTAAGTTATTAAAGTTTTAAAAAATGGAGGCATAATAGAGACACAAAAAATGAAGGCATTTGAACCCTCCTCTTTTAAAAATGACATTTACTACTACAAGCCTTTTATATCAATGATTAGTTTAATAATAGGTCAACCAACATATCGTGTACTGATTTTGAGCCACTACAATTTGTAATGTAATAGCATAAAAATAACAATTATTATTCTTAAAAACTTTATTTTAACAATAAAAATTTGAATAGAATTTCCGACGAGTAGATCTTCCTGAGTTTCGTAATTGAAAATGAGTACTTCAAGTTTTTGGGCTCTTGTTCAAATAAAATTGTCGATTCATCAATATCCATCTATTAAAAAAATGTAAATAAATAAAACAAACAATCAGATGACCCCTTAAAATATTGTAGAAAAATATTTTTTTCTTAATGTGCTATACTTTCAAGCATCAAAACTTAATCAAATCTGCTTAATAAATAAAAGTTCTTGTCCACGTTGATGAGAGACTGACCTTTGTTACTTTTGAAAATAAAATTAATTAAATATTTATAAATTACCTTTGATTTAAGAACTGAATAACAAATGATTGTTGTTTAAGAAGAGAGAAATTATTTGTTTTTCTCTGGAATTTTTTGGAAATAGGAACCTTATTATTCAACTAAAAAAACTAAACAGAATTGGCCAATTAAAGAAAGGATTATCAATTGATTGTACTCAATTAATGAGGTACCTATCAATGAAGGAGTAAATGGTCATTTCTAAACATTTCTCTCATCTCTTCGCTGCTTTGAGCAAAAACTTTGATGTTAAAATCTACACCCCAAGGAATTTTTTTTATAAACCATAATTAAAAAAATTATGAAACCAACATGATTACTTTTTTTTTTACAAAAATCATAAGAGCTGAAATGCCATTTCAGTCCTGAAATATTATTATTTTTTAACTGAAATGATAATTCGGTCCTAGGTTTTTTCACTATTTTTCAACGTCTTTTTTTCTCGAAATACGTGAAAACAGCTAGGACCAAAATGACAATTCGGAACTGAAATGGCATCTCGGTTCTTATGATTTTTACAAAAAACAAAGCAATCAAGTTGATTTGGTAAAATTTATGGTTTCTAAAAAAAATTCAGAGCCTGCATGCAATTATTTTTTATTTGAAGAAATTAAAAAAATATTTATCAAAAATAAGTTTTTATTTTTATTTTTTAAATAGATGGAATCGATCTAATGGTTTGAACTTATAAGTTGGACTATGGTACATTGTAATGTATAAACTCTCTCTTGCATTGGACCTTAAACTATTGGATTTGAAGTTCAAACAATTGATCCAAAACCGTTAAACTTTATCTCTATATTAAAATGTGTTTGGAGCCCAAATTTTACATTTTTAGCAGATTGTTTGCTATTTTCTTTAAAAATTTTGAAAATTGTTATTTTTCATATATTTTTGGACTATAAAAAACAATGATTTTCAAACTAAAAAAATAGCTAATAATTTCCATAAAAATGTAAAATTTGATCTCTAAGCACATTTTAATATAGAAGTCGAGTTGAACGGTTTGGATCAATTATTTAGACTTTAAATCTAACAATTTATAGTTAATACACAAAAGTATCTGTATATTGCATTACACTATCACCCAACTTTAAATTTATTGGGGAGAGGTGAATAGAACATTAGAACTAAACTATTGATTTGATTCTGTTGATTTTCTCCCGATTTTTTTATTTATATCCAAAATAAAATATAAATTTAAAAAACTAACCAACTAGCCAATGAAATTGCATAACTACCCAAACCGGTTAATCATTAACCGGACTCAAATCAAATTTCCGGTTAATGGTTAACCGGACTATTTCAATGGGTCCGGTTAACCATTAACCGGAAATTTGATTTGAGTCCGGTTAATGGTTAACCGGATTTGTGAGCTCTGGCCACAAAGTCTAAAAAAATAATGGTTTGTTTTCTCTGACCTCTGGCCAACGGGGGACCAGGTGGAATTGAGAAAATAAAGAAGAGAACAGAACCCACAACTTTTACAACTTCTGTGATTTAATCAATCAATTGTTCGATCTCGATATTTTTCAAACTTTTTTATACTAAGATACACTGCAGTTTATGGGAACTATTGGAACAAAATGATTAATTTGGTCCCAAAAAATATTTCGATGGAATTAAATCATTGATTTGATTTTATATATTATAACATTGAATTGAAAGAAAATAATTTATCTTGTTTCCCATAATCCATTTTTTTATTTCTAAAAACGAACAAATTAGTATGCTTGTTGGCTTCTTGGAAAAATAGTCTGCTAGAACCTAATAATTAGAACACAATACTACTTTAAGAAAATAAAAATAGTCTGCTTTAAGAAAATAAAATTGTTGTTTCGTAAATGTTTAAGTTTATATAAAGCACTGCAATTGTATCCTCAACTTTTTTTTGGGTATATTTTTGTATACGGGTTTTCAATAATATGAAGGCAAGTTATGTATATTTTAGGAGGTATTTTATGCATGCTTCTCAATTTTTTTGAAACTAAGTATTTTTTCTTTTAAAATTTGTAGTATTATATTTAAACCTTTAAATTTTAAAAAACTCACAAATATACTCAATTTGTTGTCCTTTTTATTTAAAACTCATTTTAAATTTGTAAAATACTCATTTAATTTTTATTAAAAAAATACGTTGCATGTGTAAAGGGATCTAATTGACCAATATGTGAGTAAAAATGGTTCATTTCTCTACCCTGACGCATACACAGTGAAATTTAAATATATGCTAGTGTTTACGTTACAAGTAAAGAAAAAGATCATTTGTTCTCACAAACAAATTAATAAGAAGACTAAACATTTTTTACACATGCAACATGCAACATGTTTATATTTTTTAAAATTAAAGATAAAATAGGATCTTCATAAATTTATAATGAGTTAAGAGAAAAAATAAATTGGATAAATTTCACAAAATGAACATGTTTATCTTTTTTTAAATTAAAAAATAAAATGGGATTTTCATAAATTTAAAATGAGTTAATAGAAATAATAAATTGGATAAATTTCACAAAAGGGTCAATATGATATTTTGAATGTTGGAAGGAAAAATACGTAATTTTGAAACTTTTGAAAGATATACATAAAATTTCTCCTGTATTTCACTAGTAAATAATATATTTGAAACATAACATAATATATATCTTTTCCAATCAAGACTAACGTGATGTTAGAAAACATTGTACATAAAGACTAATAATGAAAGTTTTTTTTTTTTCCTTTTAAGCTCCACAGAGGCTGCTAAGAAGCGAGAAGTGTTGCAATTTTCGTTCTTTGGATATCCAACTTATAATTTTTTTTAGTCAACTGTACTGTTGAAATAAACAAGCAGACTAAAAAGAAAAAAAAGAGAGGATTACTTACATTATATATATTTTTATTTTCAATCGAGACTATCGTGATGTTAGGAAACATTGTATACAAAGAACTAATAATGGAATTTTTCTCTCTCTTAAGAATTCACATAAGCTGCAAAGTAGTGAGAAGAGTTGGAAGTTAGATATTCAACTTAGGGTAATTTTTTAGTCGACCGAAATAAACACGCTGATTTAAAAAAATGAGGATCAGTTGGTGCTTGACTTTTGGAATTCACCAATTATGATTAACTCTGAAAAAAATATTCAATAAAAGATAACGCTGCTTTCAAAGTTGGTTGTACACCACTTTATAAATAATATAAATATAAAAAAAATAGGGTAATCTTATTGTGGGGTTCTCCCATTATTTTCCAAATAATAAGAAGTCGATCATCTGTGTTTGTTGCACCAATAATGTAATTAAGCGAGCAGTTCAGAAATCAACGGTCATGATTGAAGGGTGACGTTTTACGTCCTTTTTTAATTCGCTCTTAACACCTAATCCTGCAACGGGGTTAGATTTTAACAGAGCGGTTTTAGCTTCATGCAGCCGCACGTCGGCACGAACCATATGCAAAGTTGTTTTACTTTTAAGTCTGTAGTCTGCAGTCCGTACAAAAAACAGCTCTGTTAAAATCTCTACCCTCCTGCAGCGCACTTTCGGATAATAGCAAAAAGTAAAAACAGTAATAATTGATTAATTCAGTCTCCATTCATACATTAAAAAGGAGACAACACGTACCCATATATAAAATGAATGGATACTTCCAGTTTTTTTAAAACCGAGAATATTAACCACCAAAACAGCGAGCTTCGAGGAATCGCTTCACATGCAGACAAAGCCAGCCAATCACGACCCTTCCTTCCTTCCCTCCTGGGAATGCGTATCCTCTCCATTAACTCAGAAGGGAATCTTTTGAGTTCATGAATATTATCCATCCAATATATTTAAGATTCGCGCAGACTATATCCACACTAATATTAAAGGTCCCCTATATCATAAACAGGGGCCGGATTGGCTCCGTTTAAAATCAGACGGTTGAAATTCATTAACTCAAAAGATTCCTTTTTGAGTTAATGCAGAGGATACGCACTAACCTCCTAGGCTCCTTGCCCTTGCCACTCACTTAAAAGAGTAGTTTTGACTTTATGCAGCTCATTGACTATAGAATTAAAACAGTACTACATATTATTGGTGCTCTGCATGAATTTAAAACTGCTCTGTTAGATTTTTTTACCCCTGAAAATTGAAGAAATATATTAAAAATCAACGAGAAATAAGAAAAAATAAAATCACGATAAAAGAGAAACAGGATGTGATGAAAGAAGAAGCAACCATGAAGCCCCCTTCTCTCACTCTCCATCTTCCCTCTTTCCTTCTCCTTTCCCTTTTCTCTGTCCACTTGAGATAAATAAAGCCCCTCCTATATCTTTCGATCCATCCTTCCTACCTCACGCACTTCACCACTACTAGCGACAAGCGAGAAGTCAAAACCGGAAGTTTCTTCAAGGGTTCTCTCCCTTGATGCGAGCGGATTGCTCTGTTTCATGGGCAATACGTGCGGCGGCGCGTCTCTGATCAGGAGCAAGTACTTTAGCTTCGCTGATCGAACCGCCTCTAAGAGATCCGCATCAACTGACGACCCGATAACGAAGAAGCTCACTGACGAGCACGACCACGACCGTACCCAGACTGAGAACACTAACCCAAAACCCGCTATGCCTCCCAAACCAGTTTCAGCAGTGATGAAGCGCGGGGGTTTCGCCTTCGATCCAAATACCAACTATGTACTCGGCCACAAAACACCAAATATTCGCGATTTGTACCTCCTCGGCCGCAAATTGGGTCAAGGTCAATTTGGGACTACTTTCCTATGCACTGAAATCTCAACTGGAATTGATTACGCCTGTAAATCGATTGCAAAGAGAAAGCTCATTTCAAAAGAGGATGTAGAGGATGTGAGACGTGAGATCCAAATCATGCATCACTTGTCTGGTCACAGGAATGTCGTTGCAATCAAAGGTGCCTATGAAGATCAGTTGTATGTGCATATAGTCATGGAGCTTTGCCAGGGAGGAGAACTCTTCGATCGGATCATACAAAGAGGCCACTACAGTGAGAGAAAGGCAGCTGAGCTGACAAAGATTATAGTTGGAGTGGTGGAAGCATGCCATTCTCTTGGTGTTATGCATAGAGATCTCAAGCCAGAGAACTTTCTCTTGGCCAATAGAGATGACGACCTGTCGCTCAAGGCCATTGATTTTGGCCTCTCTGTGTTTTTCAAGCCAGGTATTGTCATGAAAATTCTAAACTTTTATGGGTATTATTGTTCTTTGGATATTTTATTTTTTGACAAGTGTTATATGTTAACTTAACAGTTGACAGCTGATTTTTAGTTTGAACTTCACGTGTCATAGGTCTGGTTTAGGTTTTGAGTGTAGTTCTGTTTGATTTACTTCAATCAACTGCTTACTCACAGGTGCTCATTTATTAGTTTGTTACTTGTTATGATGTACAATCCGACAGTTTTGCTTATTCTTGCCAATGTATAATGGCAATTTATTATCACATTTCATGCTCATCATAAATAATATATGTACAACAGAAAAAGATGCTATCTTTAAATGTTTAAAATGTTTCCTTGAATACTAATATTACTCTTTGATGATTGCTGAACTAATTATCTGACCTTTTTGCAACATTTCAGGTCAGGTTTTCAGCGATGTCGTGGGAAGCCCATATTATGTCGCACCTGAGGTACTACGCAAGCACTATGGGCCAGAAGCCGATGTATGGACAGCTGGTGTAATTATTTATATACTTCTGAGTGGTGTGCCACCTTTCTGGGCTGGTAAATCATTTTTCTTATCTTATCTTTTTAATTTTTTAATCTAATACTTAGTTAAGCCATCTGCTAAAACGTCTTTTTTGTTGATTTTCGCTTTCAGAGACACAACAAGGGATATTCGATGCAGTTCTGAAGGGAGCTATTGACTTTGACTCGGAACCATGGCCAGTGATTTCTGGTAGTGCAAAGGATCTTATTAGGAGGATGCTGAATCCTCGTCCGTCCGAGCGTTTGAATGCGCATGAAGTTTTATGTTAGTCCCTTAGCTATGTACCCTTCTGAACAAGAAATATGATATACGCCCTTCCAAAAATGGAAATGATTCAATTCATCTAGAAATCATAAGAAAGTTCCTATATAACGAGTAACCCTTACTATCTATCTGCGCATTTCTAAAACTTTGGAGCAATATTCATTCCTTACTGTTATCTCTGCAATGATGGGGAAAAATGGGTTATCTGGGCATATTTAGTGAAACAAGAAGAGGGGTATATATATATATATATATAGAGAGAGAGAGAGAGAGAGAGAGAGATGGGCTGACTTGCTTTGGGAATTAAAGAGGGTGTTTTACTTCCTGCTCATATCTTCGCTTTCAAAGTTCAAATAGTCGATTTGAACATTCCAACATGTTCTTCATATTAAAATGTGCTTAGTGACCAAATTTTATATTTTTTGGAAATTTTTTACTATTTTTTCAGAATTTTTGAAAACCATTGCTTTGCTGAATTTTTTATTATTTTTTTATTTAATGAAAAGTTGTGATTTTCAAAAATTCTGAAAAAACAGTAAAAGGTTTCCAAAAAAATGTAAAATTTGGTCACTAAGCACATTTTAATATGAAGGACATGTTGGAATGTTCAAATCGACTATTTGAACTTTGAAAATGAAGATATGAGCGGGAAGTAAAACACCCTCTTTAACTCCCAAAGCAAGTCAGCCCATCTCTCTCTCTCTCTATATATATATATTTCTACCTTTAGAGGGACACATAGGATGCTCCTCATTTTGAAGGGGTATACATAATATTCTCACATCTTATGGGAGCATAATTAAAACTTTATTTAATTAAGTTTTTTAATTAATTGGCAATGCTCTGCTTGTAGCTCACCCATGGATTAGTCAGAATGGAGTTGCTCCTGACCGTCCACTTGATCCAGCTGTTCTTTCTCGGCTCAAACAGTTCTCTGCCATGAACAAACTAAAGAAGATGGCTTTACGGGTAGTTAATCCTTCCAATTTATGCCACTTGTTTCTAATATGAGTGAGGCTACGGTACAATGTATAGCGCATATTGGTTTGTATATGGATCAATATCTCTATATTTTAAATCCAAACAGTCAAGCTGAACCGTTTCACCATTTTCTCCATATGAAAATGTACTTGTAGATCAAATTTGACATTTTTTAGAATTTTTTTACATAGGTAGAGAATCACTTGATATTCTAAACCATTCGAAAGTATTGATCTTCTTCCTATCTAAATAAAAAATAGTAAAACAAAATTAAAAATTGTTAAATTTAGTGTGCAAGTACATTTTCATATGGAGATCATGTTGAATGTTAAGATTGACAGTTTGGATTTCAAACAGAGAGATATTGATCCATAGTACAGACCAATATGCGCTATGCATAGTACCATAGCCTCACTCTTCTAATATTGTTCAGCAACTTTCTGTCTGTTTTAGTCTCTGCTAAGTACTGAGTTATTTTTTATTTATGAACAGGTAATAGCTGAGAGCCTTTCAGAGGAGGAGATAGCTGGGCTAAGAGAGATGTTCACAGCTATGGATACTGATAACAGTGGTGCCATCACTTATGATGAGCTTAAGGAAGGCCTGAGAAAGTACGGTTCTACCCTCAATGATACTGAGATTCATGATCTTATGGAAGCGGTGAGTTCTTAAATCCATCAATTTTTGACAGCTGCTATTCCAGCATATGCTAAAAAATCACATAAACATTTTTTTGCTGGTATTAGTGTATTACTATAGGCATGCTGTATCATTTGCCGACTTGCAGTAACATATGACAGCTAAGTACTCATTTATTAACTTTAGGCATGCTGTACTAATTGTAGGCTGATATAGACAACAGTGGTACTATAGATTATGGTGAGTTCATTGCTGCAACACTACATCTTAACAAGCTAGACAGAGAGGAGCACCTGGTTGCGGCCTTTTCGTACTTTGACAAGGATGGAAGCGGTTACATAACTATTGACGAGCTTCAAGAAGCTTGTAGGGAGCATAACATGCCCGATGCTTTTCTAGATGACACCATCAAAGAAATAGACAAAAACAATGTAAGCATTCTTGTCTTGAACTTTCACAGAGAAATATGATGCAGACCACCAACATAAAATGATATTCTATGTTCAATTGTTTGAGTGAGGCCATGGTACTATATTTTACATTTTTTACTATTTTTTTACAACAACAACCAAGCCTTTAGTCCCAAACTATTTATCTAGATAGGTAGAAAATCACTACTTTTGAATTGAATGGTCTAAAATTTAGATTGATATTCTACCTATCTAAAATGCTATACATTCTAAAAAAATATAATATTTCATCTACAAGTACAGTTTTATCGTGTTGAACGGTTTAGATTGACTATTTGAACTTTGAAAATGGAGATATTGATCCACAGTATGGATCAATCCGCACTATGCATCGTACCATAGCCTCACTCCAAATGTTTTGTCACTGTACAACATCTTGTGCCTCTTAGTTGCACAATAATGTGCAGAACTGTAGAATTCAGGGCTAGAAGAGTGTAGGTGAAATTCATATTTCATGATTCTTTGCGGGGTATTAACATTTTTTCAAGGTCATTCAGTGACATTTT
Source organism: Carex pumila (assembly GCA_033356055.1). Classification (NCBI taxonomy): domain Eukaryota; kingdom Viridiplantae; phylum Streptophyta; class Magnoliopsida; order Poales; family Cyperaceae; genus Carex; species Carex pumila. Next base: position 60,069 of record JARJHM010000571.1, on the reverse strand, counting down.
AGATAAACCCACTGGCTCTTTATGTGAATTGGTCATGTAGGAGGGATGTGAATGTGTCATCACTTAATCAGTGTCCTATACCCTGATTTTCTTAGATGTTATTTGAGAAAATACACCCTTATCGGTTTGTTTTGAATGTAGAAACTGTTGACAACGGACGGTTTTCCTCGATGTATTTTCAGACTAACCGTTACTAACAGTTTCTCCACTAGGAAATTGTGTTATGTATTATTTTTATTTGTTTATTGATAACAGTTTTCTATTTGGACAGGATGGGCAAATTGACTATGGTGAGTTTGTCGCCATGATGACAAAAGGTACCATGGGACTGGGCAGACGCACAATGAGAAACAGCCTGAATGTAAGTATGAGGGATGCGCCTGGTGCTCTGTAGAGTTCTCGATTGCCGTTTGTACAGATTTTGACTTTGCTTTAGATGGTTGATTCTTGTTTTAGACTCCCTTTGCTCTTGTTCTTTTCCTCTCTTTTTTTTCCCCTTTTATTTAATTCTCTGTTGTTGTATCTGATTTGTGCAATGTACGTGATGAGTGGTGCTACTGTGGAGCAATTAGGTTTATTGTTGATGTTTATTTCATGGAATATGCAATGACCACCGTATGAGAAAAACTAAATGCAAGCGGAATAAATGCAATCTGAGAATATGAAATGGATTTCTTAGATATGTTAGTCGTACCTAAATTTTTGTTTACGACACTTCTACCATTGTTCTGATCTAGATTTGCGATAATGTGTTTGCTCAATTAACATGAAGTGGCAAAACTTACATTGCACTCGTTTTACCGGTTGCTCGGCATGTAAAACGAGAGCAATGCATTACGCACAAGGCACAACAACCAAACATGGCCTGTAATCTCGTTTTGAAAATACAGTGTCGGAAGTAATAACATGCAAGCCCCTAGAAATTTCAAAATTATAGAATGACACCAACAATCTGTCCAATCACTGGAATAAATTACATCATAGTTCCCAGGAGGAGAAAGTGAGCCCTCATCTATAATCGAACAGATATTCTGTTCCAACTGAAGAGTTTAAAAAACAATATCTAGAAAGCTAATTAATCAAAATTAAAATACCATGTCCATAATCAACAACTCCAACTACAATATCTTTAGTAGTTAGTTGACAACATCAGCTCAGAACGTATAAACCAAGCTACCTAGACTAATCACCAGTGGTCCCCACAAGAGCAAACCCCTCCTCTAAAATGATGAAACCGAACAGCATCTCGAACCACAAGTTCTCTACCAGTCACGGTAGATATCAACTTTATCACAGTATGGCAGTCTGTACAAATTCTTAGATTTTTCATCACATGTATAGGCATCCACTCTGGTAAAGTCATCAGCCCATAAACAACTGCCAATTTCTCGCTATGATACATCGCCATCTCTGATGCATCTGTTTTGGCATATCCCACACCAACAATTTTTTCAATTAGATCCTTGATTTCTTTCTTAATTGCAAAAATCTGCGGATGGCTCCCGTCATCAGCTGTGAAAACATGGACCTTGTTCTGTACTTCAATCCAGCTGTTACCGGGTTTCTTTTTTACCCCTTTATCTCTCATCAATTTTCTTACTCCTGCTGACTCAGTGGAGTTTCCAGAATCAGCATATATTTTTGACAGAAGCATGTAACTGCCAGAATCCCTCGAATCTAGCTCAAATAAATTTCTTGCGGCTAATTCTGCTAGCTCGGTATTTCTGTGCAATTTGCAATTTGCAAGTAACGGTCCCCAAACTTTAGCAGTAGGTTTAATTGTCATACTATCTATTATACCCTTGGCTTCTTCTAGAAGCCCGTTACGGCCTAAGAGATCAACCATGCAAGAGTAGTGCTCTAAGCCTGGTGATATTTTGTGAATTTTGGTCATGGAATTAAAGTAATATCTCCCTTGCTCTAGCAAACCTGAGTGACGACAGCCGGATAAAACCGCAACATATGTTATATAATCAGGTGTGATTCCATTTTGTAACATTAGCTGGAAAGTCCCTATGGCATGCATGCCCATGCCATGGTGTGAATATGCTGTGATCATGGAATTCCATGAAACCAAATCTTTTAGAACAATAGATTCAAAAAATTGTCTAGCATCGGCTATTTTACCACACTCCGAGTACATTGTAATAATCGCATTGGCAACTGACAGATCCAAGTCCAAGCCCAATTTCACCGACTGATTGAATATTTGATTGCCGACCTTTATATCTGCCACATCAACACAGCCCTTGAATAAAGTTGCAAATGTGACACAATTGGGTCTTATCTTATTTTCCCTTAGCATTATACTGTACAATTTAATACCTTCTTCATAACCATGCTGTACATAAGTGCCTAATATGGCATTCCAAGTGACTATATTTCTCTCAGGCATTTTATCAAACACATCCCTTGCATGTATAACATCTCCCATTTGAGAATATGCAGTGATCATGCTAGTCCATGAAATTATATCTTTGACCAGCATTGAATCAAAGACTGACTTGGCACTACTAATGATATTGTACTTTGCATACATTGCTATAAGAGAGTTTGACACAACAGTAGCTGAAATTTGACCGTTTTTTAAACAGAGTGAGTGTAGCTGATTTCCTAGGCACGGCCCAGGTAAAGTATAACATCCACTAATTAAGGCTACTATTGTTATTTCGTCTGTGCTAAGAACCATTGTTCTCATTTGGTTGAAAAGTTTCACAGATTTGTCAATAAATCCGTGGAGAGAAAACCCACTAATAATGGCTGTCCATGAGGCCGAATTACGATCAGTTGAATAATCAAATATTCTTTCGGCTGATTCTAGTTTGCCACATTTTGCATAAAGATTAATTAATGCACTGTCTATAAATATGTCAGTTCTTGGCACAGTCTTTACAATTTGGGAATGGAGCTGCCTACCAAACTCTAGGTTAGGGGTACTAGCACATGCAGAGAGGGTACATGTATAGGTGGTTGAATCGGGTTGTATACCTTCTCTACCCATTTTTGAAAACAGTGCAAAAGTTTCTCTCTCACACATGTTTTTTCGTAGTATTGAAATCATTGTATTCCATGACACAATATCTCTTTCAGGCATTTTATCAAACAGTTCTAAAGTATGAGTTACACCATGCAGCTTTGAGTGAGCCAAAAGCAAACTGTTCCAGCAGGAAATATTGGGGCTAGGCATTTGACTGAACAGTTGAGAGGCAATGTGAAATGCTCCACAGTTGACAAACATATCGATGAGAACCTGTCTGACTTGAGGGTCCCATCCAAGCTTTGTCTTTTCAACAAAACCCAGAAACTGGAGGCCCAATTTACTGCACTGAAATGCACTGCAAGCTTTAGTAGCACAACTAAAGCTAAATAAATTCACCTCGCAGTCAACGGAAGAAAACATCAGAGTGAATAGCTTAACAGCCTCCCTGAACTTGCCATTTTGGTGGTAACCTGACATGAGAGTATTCCATGTTGTGATATCTCGTTCAGGCATTTCATCAAACACCTTTTCTGCTTCATTCAACAGTCCTAGCTTACAGTATCCATTAATCATCATATTGCCCGAGATTGCATTTCGGTTAAATATTTCATCGAACACGTGACGGGCATTGGCCAGTGAACCACAATTCAAGTACATGTTTAGGAGATTGTTCTGAAGGAATAGAGAAGAATAGAGGCCAATGGAGATGATTTGAGCATGAAGCATCCGTGCATTGGGAAGAAAGGGTGGAGCTGTGAAGGATTTCATAGTGTCGAAGAATTCTTGGCTTAGAGCCATGTAAGAGGACGAAGACGAAGAAGAAGAGGTGAAATTTTGAATTCGAGAGTAGAAAGATAGAGAAAGGTGGTTTACCCGCGGCCATGAGAGCTTTAACATTCAATTCAATGTTTTTACTTTCTACTCTGAGAAAATCTCATAAAAGAGCCTTTCGAACAATTTGCTCCTAATCTCCTGTCGTTTTTGAATTCAGCTCCAGTGGTACCCACACGGGTGAATGAGATCGCATCGTCCGTAGCACGAATATTAAAGAGAATCCGCACAAATTTGGCACTTTTCGTCTGGCTGGTACCTCATTCTACCGTGCGGTCCCCGGACTTCCAGAGGATGTACTTCCGTCGTTATTTTTTTGCTGTTAATCTTATAGAATAAGGACAAACTTGATGATTTTTTGAGGTTATGGTACAGCGTATATTAATCTGTATTATAATTTAAAAGAGTTTATTTCAATTATTTATTATGATTTCTATATAAAAATATATTTAAAGGATAAATTTTATATTTTACTTTTTATAAATTAGGTAGAAATTATTTGCTGAATGATCTAGAATCTTGAGATAAGGTGATTTTCTATCTTTCTAGAAAATAGAAATAAGCATCTAAAAATCTAAAATTTGATTTATAAATTATAAGTACGTTTTTCATATGTAGATCATGTTAAATAGTTTGTATTTATTATTTGAATTTTGAAAATGTAAACATTGATCTATATTACAGAACAATTCGTGTTATGTATAGTGCGATACATCGTTCTTAAAAATGGCAATGGACCAAGCCAATTTTAAAATCGATGATTTTAATAAACAATGAAAAACTTCTAGATTAAAATAACGATTTTAAAACTGACTTAATAAATAGTAAATCTTTTTTCCAAATATGTAAAATTTAGTCTCCAACACATTTTAATATATATTGAATGTTGAATGATTTGAATCAACTATTTGAATTTTGAAAATATTAAAATTGAACCATTTATTCCAAGGTCCAAAAACAAATGTTTTGATATTAACCAACCTCTTACATTGCTTTCATCACAACTATTGATAGAGCAAAGGGTAAATTAGTTAAATCCCAACTAAATTAATTATAACTTTCTAATTTTCTTTGGAGTGTCATTAAGCATTCTATTTTATAAGAAAATAAATAAAAATACAATTTTCAAACAATAAAAAATGAGGTTTCAATAGTTAAAATGATTCCAATATGAGAAATGTGTCATATGACCCTACAAAAAATTTATAAAAATTCAGCACAAAATTAATTATTATTAGGTCATTGCTTTTGAATTTTTATATCCTCTAAAATCTATCTGTTTTCAGTACATATAAAACAATTTTTACTTATTTCATATTTACTCGTGGATAGGTTATGCGCATCAGTTGTATAAAACAATTTTTACTTGCGTGTATAAGTATACATATTTATGTGCATCAGTTGTAAAGTTTTTCAAATATAAGTGGTTCCCCAGTTAATTAGCGGTCCCTCACATTATTAATGACTAATACACGTTTTATTTGTATTTTTGTACTGGAAGTTGTGGCCCCCTCATATAATTAATGATTGAGGGATGGATGAGAAAAATAAACTGGAGGAAATAAATCTTTATTCATTCTTTAATATACTATATGTTCCATAGTATAGAACTATAGATCCTTGCAACTATAATTAATACAATATAACTAATAGACATTTATTCATACAAATTCAAACTATAAAATTAAAAAACAAGATATACAAGACAAAATATAAAAATAAACTGAAAAGCATACGACCTAAAAGAGAAATCACTACTCCTAAAAAAATATTTTAACAACATAAAATTCAAATAGAATGTTTTTGACAATTTATGTATTTTAATTATTCAAATACCTTTGTTTGTCTTTTTTACCTCTGATTTTAAAAAATCAATTGATCTGATATGTTCCTGAATTCTTTTCTCTTTCATCTAGAGACACATCAAATGTATCACGATATTGTCAAAAAAAAATTCTCACACGTAAAAACAAATAAATTACATAAATTGACTCTTATAACATAAATATTGGTGCGTACATATCAAGATAACTTTTTACTTTAAAAGATTTGGATTCCTACAACTTTCTAATTAATCAATGTTGATTAGTATCCATTAATTGCTTTCATTTTTATAAAACAGAAAGTATGATTTGTAAAAAAAATGGAATCCTATTGTTTCCTTTTCGATGGAAGGACAGCTTGGTCCTAAATTTTTTTTCTTCGGACTTCATATCTGCACTAATTAAAATATTAGCTGTTAAAATTTATACCCCTCCAACAGTCTAACTGGCAAACTACTCTTGGTCTTGAAAAACAAAATTTATTAAATTTTATAACTTTAACAATTGACCATTTATGTAACTGTGTTAAATATAATTTACTATTAAAATACTTGAACAATTGACCATCTTACTTTTATTTGCATGCCTGATATTTTTTAATTAAAAAACATAGATATTTGTGTTTTGATAAAAAAAAATTTAGTTGGAATTAATTTTCATATTAGTAATTTGATTATATATGTGACAAATAAATGCTTCTTAGTATTTTATTTAATAAATAATAAAAATAATTATTATACAAGCATTAACCGTTATTTATACTCTACCGTTTTGTCATCCGACTACTACAACGGGTAAGACAATTTGTAATGGGTAAGGATAATTTGTGACGGGTATGAGTATGAACATACTTTCACTCGATCCTTACCGTACCCATTGACACCCCTAAAGAGTGGTTAGTCAAATTTTAATTTTTTTAATAATGTATATTGAAATTTAATTTTAATTTTTTTTAGAAAATTTTATATACTCCATCTCTTTCAAAATATTAAATGTATGCTTGAACTCTGACTATTAGAATTTCACAAAACTTTGTGTGATTATAAAGATTTAAACTCAAATTCTAACAGCCAGACATTATGTATTTGCCATTCGGCCCTTAATCTAATTTTAGTTCCGTGGATGCAAAAACAGCTGTGACCCCAAAGTCACCTACTACTAATTAAATAAAAGAGTAAGAGGGGTCACAAATTAGAGGCTTTTTGTTGAAGGTATAAGGTGTGTTTCCTCTTAGAAGAAGAAAGTTGACCAATTCATTCTCCGAACCAAAACTGTGAATTAACATGAAGAAAGAAGGATACATACATACATACATTAACAACTTTAATGGTTTAAATCACTCCATCTTATTTAAATACAGGCTAAAAAATAACTAACAACATTATCTCAAAGCACTGCAATGTCAAAAATTCAACACAAACTAATTCATTTTGGCTCTTGCACCGACTGCAAAGAACTCCGTGATAACCTCGAGCGGCATACCCTTCGTTTCTGGGACCTTCAAAAACACAAACACAAAAGCGAATACACAAACAACCGCATATATCCCGAACACACCAGCTAGGCCAATCGAATTAAGCAGCAGAGGCAGTGAGTACGTGACGATTATATCCCCGATCCAGAATGTCAGAGCACAGATTGCAATGCAGATTCCACGGACCCGGGTTGGGAAAATCTCTGCACACAGAATGTTTGGTACCGGTCCGAATCCCATGACGAATGTGCAGAAGTAGACAATCACACTCACGGTGGAGAGCACCGCATGTGGTATTGTGCCTAGGTCAATGAGGTTCGACAGTACCAGTATAATTAAAGATCCTATTAGAATTGGTATGGTGGCCAGTAGTAGAAACCTACAAACAGAATGCAAAGCATTCGGTTATTGACATTAAAGTTACTGAATTATTATCCTCAAGATGTATAAACCATAGAGGTGATTTTTATTTACTAAACCAAAGATAGGAGAAATGATATTGTATGGGAAAAATTTACCTTCTTCCGGAAATATCCATCAGTCTCATGGCGATCCCAATACTTGGGAGCATTAGCAAGGTTGTGACAGCACTAATAAGAATTGATGCTGAGTCAGAACTAATGCCGATATTTGACAGGAGTACCCCAACTCCGGCCTGTTCGAGAATTTGAGGTGTGTAGTACATAACTCCATTTATACCGGCAAACTACAAAATCAAAATTTAAAGGAACACATTAAGTAATAAATCAATAAAAATAACATTTAAGCTAAAAAATTAAAAAGGAAACTACCACACCTGTTGTAGAATCTGAATCCCAACACCGACAAGCAAAGCGTGTTTCACCCCCGGCTCAAAAAGACTTTTCCACAGGGAACCCTTTACAGCTGTCTCAGACGGATGCACCATAGCAGGGCCCACAGGATGCTGTTCAACAAGTCTTTCCGAGAAAAGCGCCGGTTGGCTTACGAGCGCTGCTGCATGCACAAACTCCCCTCCCTCGGCACCTTCTACTCCGGCCAGCGACACTATTGATCCCCTCCTCGACGCCTGGGTCCCGTCCTGGTGCAAATAAATCCTCTTAAAACCACCTTCTTTTTTACCATCGGGGCCATCCTTCTCTGTCCATTTCCATGCTAACTGCCAACCTCCTCCAATTCCCATGCTACTCACAGCATCCCCTCCCATGAGACTGCTATTCCGCCTGATGCTCAGTATACTGCCATGTGGACCCTCTTCCTTCCCCTCCACCTCAGTTGCCTGGCGACTGAGCAATGGGCTCTGCAAATTGTCATCGTAATCAGCACCAGCTGTATCCGACACATATCCTTCCTCCCCTTCTCCGTCGTGGTGCAAACTCTCTTCATCCCATTGCTCGGCTTTTATATGTTGCTGATCAGCTGCACCAGCAACACTGAACATGCTCCCAAAATTAGGGAACAGCGCGCTGCGCATGCTACCCATGGTTTCTGGAAGTTTCTCATGGACACTCCCAAAAAGGGTGACTAATGGGTCTATTAGACGCGTGCTGCCATGGCCTACTAGGCTGCCCTGGCGGGAGGCTAGCGAGAGAGCGCTTTGGCTGCCCTTCACTGGTTGGGCCACCCATGAGAGGCCATCTTCAGGTCCGTGTAGCAGTATCCTTTCCTCCCCTCCTGCCGCATGATCACCTACATACTCACTGACTGGACCAATTATGTATTCTTCAACTGATGTGTCCTGACCCACAGCCAATCCTTCCACAAGGAGAGCCATCTCACCTGTTGTATCAATTTCAAATCACAGTATGAAATAATTAACAAACTTCCTTTTTTACCAGTAGTTACTGAAATAGAAACAAAATCGATAAAAATAAAATAACTGACCTGACACGTCTTCTCTTCCGCGTAACTTCTGCAAGACGCATTTAGCCTCAGCCATGCGCCCTTTACTCACTAGCCACCTAGGCGACTCAGGCAAATAGAACACTGTCAAAAGAAAATACACCATCGAAGGAATAAACAAAAAACCCAGCATTATCCGCCAACTCGGTGAAGTCATGAGCGACATCCCGAATACCATGCAATAAGACAAAAACATCCCTACTGACCCACTGAACTGAGGCAGTGTGTTCAACAAACCCCTAATATCCGAAGGGGCGGTTTCGGAAATATACACTGGAATTAGTGTTACAGCCAAGCCAATGCCGAAGCCATCTATGAGTCTTGCCAGAAGCAAGATGTATACATTTGGGGACCACAGCATTACAAGCCCGCTGATGAAGTAGAGAAGTGATGAGGCTATTAGCATAGGTTTCCTCCCGACTGAATCTGACACTGCACCAGAAAATGTTGTGATGATTGTAGCACCGATTAGTGACATGGCGACGATCAGGCCTTCTATTGTTGGTTCACTTTCCAGTTCGAATTCTTTCTTTATGTACAAGACAGCCCCTGCGAAAATAAAGAACAATTGAGGTGCTTTTGTGAAAAAATTAGATGTATTAAAAATAGGATGTTGATAGAACCAAAGTAGAATTTAATGAAGGTTCACATCAGATTGGTTCCTAAATGATCCCATTTAAGAACTCGGTTCAAATTTTCTAGAAGGCTAGATCAAAAGGGGTAAGGGAGAGAAAAGGAGATTCTTTTGTAGAATAAATTCTGAAATGATAGGTACAAACAAATCAAGAATATACCAGCAATTGTAGCATTGTCCCATCCTTGAAGCAAATTACCAATTGAAGCAGCAATAGCTACTAGAACAGCGCCCGCCATGTGTTTGACAAAATCTATCCAACCAACAAATCCAAAAGCAAATATAAGCTGCTTGTAGAAAAGAAAAGAATTAACAGATAAGAAATCTTATCTATCTAACAATCGAAGCAAACCAATAAAATTAAATAAGAACAAAAGAACCATAAATAACCTTGCTGGGTACAAACAAACAACAGAGTTCTAAAATGCAAAGCCCTGGCAAGTGGCAAAGAAGCACACTTTACAATCTCCAGCTATCTTTCTCTCTTTACAAACTATTTTATATGTAAAATTTGCAACTTGCTTTTCTATTCAAAGGTGGTGTAAGAATCTTGACCGAGAAGAGAAATGACAAAAAAAGAAAAAGAAAAATATCGAGAGCCACAACTAATCGGAAGCTGTAACAGTCTGGGGTGAAAAATAAAAATACCTTTTGAGAGTAGTAGAATCGGAATCTTTATATCCTCCTAGTTAACCTCAAATTAGCACAAGAAGCCAAATTTGATTCCTGAAAGGTTGGGTATTTACCAGAAAAGATGGAGCAAAAGCTGTCATTGGTACTGTCTACACCTTTTACAAACTTAAATACTTTTAGAGAGGGCTAAATGGGGAATGCGCTCCGACCTAACTGTCAAATTGGATTGGAAGCGAAGAGGTGAGAAGAGAAGGCCGATTGGCGCATGCGCGTCAGTGCGTGTAGATTTCTCTGTGGTGAGAGTCTGAGAGTGCAGAAAGCTGAGCGCTATTCGTCGGGTCTCTATATGGAGCAGATACAGACAGACAGTTAGTGACAAACTTTTACGCTGGGTTTCGAGACTTTAACAGACTGGTTTTGCCTTCATGCAGCGCTGTTTTTATTCTATAGTATGCGCGCTGTAAGAAGTCAACAATGCTATGTTTAAAATGTTTACCGACCTTTGGTCTTTAAGGAAAACAAGGCTTCCGAAGGTACTGGAATGGCTGACTGGGTTGATATTTCTTGTTCTTTTGTTAAATTATTCAAATTCATTAGTTGTACAATTAATATTGAGTGTGTTCAAAAGCTCTGTATCTTTTCATATTTTATTATGTCTTATATTTTTACCTCTATTTTTAAAATATAAATAGTTAATTTGAATTCGAGCTTATTAACATGATATTCATATTAAAATGTACATCAAAATCAAATTTTATAAATTTAAAAAACTTTTTAATATTTTTTAGATAATTGCAAAATTATTATTTTTGAATGGTCCAAAATAGTAATTTTGTATCTATCTCAAAAAAAATATATCAAAGTTGATCTTCAAGATATTGTAACTATGTTGGATAGGTACAATATTAATTCACTGTTTTCATAGCTAATGATGATGTTATTAAATGCAATTTCTATATGGTATGCGGAAGGTCACTGCATATTGCATATGCACTATACAGACATATATATGTTAAAATGAGAATTCATACATACATACATACATACATACATACATACATACATACATACATACATACATATATATATAGAGTGGGGTTAAAATGCACCCTCCTTTTTGTGCTCCAAACGTGCACCCTCCCCTCGTTTCTTCATTTTTAAAATTCAAATAGTTGATTTGAATCTACCAATATGTTCTACATATTAAAATGTGCTTGGAGACCAAGTTTTACATTTTTTGGAAATTTTTTACTATTTTTTCTGAATTTTTTATTAAACTAAACAATAATAAAAAATTCAGCACAGTGATGATTTTAAAAAATTCTGAAAAAATAGTAAAAAATTTCCAAAAAATGTAAAATTTGGTCTCCAAGCACATTTTAATATGTAGAACACGTTGGTAGATTCAAATCAACTATTTAAATTTTAAAAATGAAGAAACAAGAGGAGGGTGCACGTTTGGAGCACAAAAAGGAGGGTGCATTTTAACCCCACTCATATATATATATATATATATATATATAGAGAGAGAGAGAGAGAGAGAGAGAGTAAGGCTACCATACATTGCAATGCATATACATTTTTGTACATTGAACTATAAATTATTGGATTCAAAGTCCAAATAACCGATTCAAACTGTTCATCTTGTTCTTTATATTAATATGTGTTTGGAGACCAAATTTCACATTCTAAAAAAATAGTAAAAAAATTCAAAAAAAAATATAAAATTTGATCTCCAAACTCATATTAATATGGAGAACAAGATGAATGGTTTGGATCAGTTATTTGGATTTTGAATCCGGTGATTTATAGTTCAATATACAAAAATGCCTATGCATTGCAATGTATGGTAGCCTTACTCTCTCTCTCTCTCTCTATATATATATATAGAGAGAGAGATGAGCTATGGTGCATTGCAATGCATGGAGGGATTTGTACATTGTACCATAAATCTAAAATTTAAAATTCAAATGACCGATCCAAACAGTTCATCTTGTTCCCATATTAATATGTGCTTGGAGACCAAATTTTATATTTTTCTGAATTTTTTTACTATTTATTAAGTATTTTACAAAATTGTTGATCCAACGGTGGCTTAACAAAACAGTAAAATCAGTAGCCACCGTTGGATCAACAATTTTGTAAAATACTTAATAAATAAAAAAAAAATTCAGAAAAATGTAAAATTTGGTCTCCAAGCACATATTAATATGGAGAACAAGATGAATGGTTTAGATTAGCAATTTGGATTTTGAATTTTAGATTTATGGTTCAATGCACAAACCCCTCCATGCATTGCAATGCACCATAGCCCATCTCTCTCTCTCTCTCTCTCTCTATATATATATATATAGAGAGAGAGAGAGAGAGAGAGAATGACTAAGTTCAAAATGTTTTTCCTAGCCCCAGGAACGAACGACTCGATTTTTTAATTTTTCAAACAGCCGATCCAAACCATTAGATGTTTAATATATATTAAAATGTGTTTGGAGATCAAATTTTACATTTTTTGGAATTTTTTTACTATTTATTAAGATGGTTTGAAAATAACTGTTTTTATTAAAAGTCTGCACCATTAAACAACGACGACTTTCAAGCCATTTTAATAAATAGTAAAAAAATTCTAAAAAAAATGTAAAATTTGGTCTCCAACCACATTTTAATATATATTAAATATCTAATAGTTTGGATCGACTGTTTGAACTTTGAAAATTGAAAAATTGAGTCGTTTGTTCGTGGGGCCAGGAAAAAAACGTTTTCAGCTTAGCCATTCTCTCTCTCTCTCTCTATATATATATATAAAGAGAGAGAGAGATTGACTAATTACTTTCGGTAGCACTATGGCCGTAAGTGCTACCGGTTCAAATTCTAAAAAATTGCATTCGAAACTTCGAATAAATAGCTCAATAAATTGGTTATATATTGAACTTGTAGAATACTAATTTTTACTATTTTTGATAATGTATAAAATATGGCAAAAAATGACCTAAAAATAAAGAAAATTGCCACTAATTTAGGCCATTTTTTACCATCTTTCATAAATCATAAAAAATAGTAAAAAAAATTCAAAAATAGTAAAAATTGGTATTCTACGAGTTTAATATATAACCAATTTACTAAGCTATTTAGTTCGAAGTTTTGAATGTAATTTTTTGGAATTTGAATCGGTAGCACTTCAGTCGAAGTGTAATATATATGCAGGAGATATGTAATAATATGCAGTATGTGGTAATATGCTGCCAAATATGTAGTAGTAATATACGGCCGAATATGCAGCCACATATAATAACCGCATACATATTTTTATGTAGATTACAATCGAATATACACATGCGGCCGTATGTATTAATCGGATACAGATTTTTATGTGGATTGCAACCGAATATGCATATGCGGCCGCATAGACCGTATTTTATTACACTAGCTAATAACGTCTTCAAAAAAATAATTAATTTACTATTTTTATAGATAGGTACAAAACCACAGTTTCAGATGATTCTGAACCATCCAAATAGTGATTGTAACTATCTAGAAAAGTAAAATAAAATTAACAAAAATAAAATTTGATCTCCAAGCACATATTAATACAACAACTATATTGAGCAATTCGGAATGACTATTTGAACTTTGAAAACTGACATAAAGATATGTAACATGGTTGGACCGCACACCGATTGTGCATTTTAACACTCTATTTTTAATTGACTTTTTGAGTAGTAGTTCCACAAAATTAGTTAAGAAAACAAAGCATCTCTAAATATTCTTCAAAAAAAATCTTAAATCTCTTTTAATGATTCTTAATTTCTTGATGGAGAAAGTTAAACGGCAGAAACAAAAACAAAAATTTTGTTGCGGTCCATATTAAGTGGTATTTGTGCTAAAAATATCTCATGGAATTACAAAATTCCAGTGACGTAGAAGGTGGAGGAAATGGGCGGCCATGGCCCCTTTGCGTTTAGGTCAAGTATTTTTTTTTTGTCCCCACAGGTTTTTGGCTCCTCACTGGTTCAATAATCATGCTTTGGTTGTAGTTTGCGGTATCAAATAATGAGTGGTGGAGCCACGTGGGCTCACGAGAAGCAATAAAGTATTTATTTATGACCCAATTTTTTTAAAATAATATTTTTTTCAAAGAAAAATATAAAAATATACCTGTGTTAAAAATAATACCGATTATGTTTTATTCTGAAAGTTTTGCAACATCCTATTCTATTTTCTGACTAATGTGAATAGTAGAGAAAATGTGAATTGCAAGAGTTGTAATTAATATCAATTAATCAGATACCTACAACTAGGGATGAAAACGGTATGGGTAATATCCGAATATCCGTATAGATAAAGATGTTGTTATGATTTTACATTTAAATTATCTGTATTCGAATAATAGATATATACCATATATTTTAATATATATTATGAAAAATTTATGTAATGCATCATTATAATTAGATAAATATTACAAACTTCAATATTTTTTAATATTCTTTTGCATTATTTTAATAAATATCTGATTTGATCCGGACCCATATCCTTATCTATCTAATATCCACTTCGTATCTATATCCGTATCCAAAAAATTAAAAAAAAGAGAGATAGAGATATAGCTTTATCATCTGCTTCATTTTCATCCCTATTCACAACACAACAAGCATCTCTAATTTATACTCTCTGATTTGATATTCATTTTATTAAAGAGTAGTATTGAATTGTTTATTTTCATTAAATTTGATGTAACAGGTAAATGTTGCCATATAATTACTCTAAATATGATGCCTATAATGTACCATTAGCGTTCGCATTGATTTAATCATTTTTCCACTAATTTCTAATTTCAAAGCAATGAATACTTGTAACATTAAGTGTCATGTTTTAGTTAAAATTAATTTAACTAATATGATGACAATTCATATTATAAACTAGTTTCCACTCATCTCTAGATCTTTGACTACAGAGTAAAATAGAATATGAAAGACCATCAATATAAGATTGAAGACAATTAGAAGAAGATGGAAAAAACTACTAAAAGATTAAAGACAACAAGTATGAGATAAAAAGAACTAGTAGGAGATAAAAAATAATTAGTAAAATATGAATAACAACTAAAAGAAGATGAAAGAAAACCAGTAGTAGATGAAAGACAACTTGCAGTATAATATGAATAACATCAGTAGTAGATGAAAGACAACTAATATAATATGATGAAAAACAACTAGTATAATATGAATGACATCAACAATAGATGAAAGACAACATGCAATAGATGAAAGACAACCAGTAGAATATGAAAGACAACCTGTAGTAGATGAAAGACAACCCGTAGTAGATGAAAGACAACTAATAGAAGATGACAGACAACGAGTAGAACATGATGTTTATTGTTCGAGCAATAATATTTTTCATCTATTTGACTAATTTGCAAAAATATACAATTATTGAATTTTACGATTTTGTCTATTTTTGAAAGATATGTAGGTTCAAGTCAAATGGAATTGCATTATGGAATACTTGGACTGAAGAAATCATGAAGACATCTATCAAGAATACAAATTGTAAAATCAGAAGCTAGGTAAAGTAAATTTGGTGCTGTTTAAACAAGCATCAAACGCTGGTAACGTTTGTAAAACATTGTAACATTTTAGGCCTGTCAGAAACGCTGAAGTAACAGATTGATCAAAATAAAAAACAACTTAAAATGTTATAATGTTTTTATAAATCTTGTAACATTTTAGGAATGTCAGAACTACTGAAGCACAGTTGTACATAATCAACTTAAAACGTTGTAACGTTTTAGGATTGTCAGAACTACTGAAGTATAGCTGTATCAAATTCAAAATTTAAGTTACAAACATTGTAATGTTTGTCAATAGTTACAACGATTTAATTAAATCAGCGTTGTAATGCTTTAAATAAATCTGAGCTTTAGAAATTCCCATTTTTTATCAAGATTTTATAGAGCAAAACGTTATAGAAACGTTATACAATCGCTGGTAACGTTTTCATCGATTAGTTGAGCTGTCAGAAAATTGAAACCCTAAATCGCATTTTGAATTAACCAATGTTTTAAGCCAAACAGCTCATTTTTGAGCTATTTCTATAAATAGGACTTTGGGCTTTCTTCCCAAAGCATCTGAGTCGACCCTAACCTTCAAAATCCCTCAAACAACCTCAAACCCATTTCACTAATCTTGAGTTAGAATATATTAGAGTGATCTATTGAGTGTTTCTCTTGAGTAGCTTGAACTAAGAGACATTGTTCTCACCTCTTTGAGTTGGTCGTTTGACTTCCCGCTTGGTGTGTAAGAGCTCAACGATTCACAAGTTGTAATCCTTTTGTATTGAGTAATAAAAAGGCATACCCACAAGAGGTTGCAAAGCCCCAGAGACGCAGGCCTTTGTTTTGTCGAACTCCGTTAACATCCCGCGTGTCAAATTTATCTAAACTCATCTATTTACTTTCAATTGTAATTTAATTTCAATTTTTGAGCAATTAGCTGTGCAATTAGTATAAAAATGTTATATTAAGTGCACCGCTAATCGCTTTAAAAATTAAAAAATAAATACGATTGAAAGTAAATAGATGAGTTTAGAGAAAATTGACACGCGGGGTGATAACAGAGTTCGCAAAACAAATGCCTATGTCCCCGGAGCGTCACAACCTCCTCTAGGTGCGCCTTTCTATACCTAACGAGAAATGATTACAACTTGTGAACCGATGAACCCTTACAAAGCAATGAGAAGTCACATGAATAACTTAAGTAGAGAACGAAGTCGCAAAGTTTAGATTCTCAAGAGAAACACTATAAATCTCACTCTAACCTAATCTAACTCAACATTAGTGAAGTGGGTTTGAGGTTGTTTGAGTGATATTGAAGTTTTAAGCTCAATCAACAATGGAGGAACTTTAGCTCACAAAAAATCAATTTTTAGAAAGTTAGGGTCGGTAGTGATCACTTGGGAACGAAGCCCCAAGCCTTAGTTATAGAGACAGCACCAAAATGTGCTTTTTAGCTTAAAATGTTATAGACGTTTGTTAAAACATTACAATGTTTTAACTCAGTTTGAATTTAGGTTTTCTTTTTATGTGAGATCGATCAAAACATTATCAACATTTATAAAATGTTACGTAACGATTTGCACTGTAAAAGCTTGCTCAAAAACAGGATTTTTGAAACTTAAAATTTAATTAAAACGTTACAACATTTTCAACAAACATTATAACGTTTTATGATATTTTTTGAGTTTTGATCAAGTCGTTGGTGTTTCTTTACAGGCTAAATCGTTATAACGTTTTACAAACGTTTGTATCTTGTTGAAACAACATCAAACACACTTTATCAAATTCAAAATGTTACAAATTAAATTTTTTATAAATGTCTTCATGATTTCTTTAGTTCAAGCCATCTACTTTGTCATTCTAATTGACTTGAACCTACATTGATCTAAAATAGAACAAAGTATAAAATCCAAATAACTTCAATCATAAAATTCAAATACATTGATCAAGTCATTGAAATTACCCACATCCCTTGCTATCAGGAGACACTACTAGAGTGCTACAAACAACTTCAATTGGAGTTTTGTATTTGACTTGCAACTACTCTCTTCTTTTGCCATCTAGAGACACTACCAAGAGTTTTGTAAAGACCTTCAATTAGAGCGTTGTAATAGGGATACAATTAGCCATTTCGCTTGCCATCTTTTGACACTACTGGCATACTACAAACACCTTCAATTAAAGTATTGTATTTGGCATTTAACTACCCTCTTCTTTTGTTATTTAGAGACACTACTAAGAGAGTTGCAAATACCTTCAATTAGAGTGTTGTAATAGGGTTACAATTGGCCACTTCTTTTGCCATTTGAAGACACTACTAGCATGCAACAAACACCTTAATTGGAGTGTTATATTTTGGTTGCAAATACCCTCTTATTACGCTATCTACAGACACTACTAGAGTGTTGCTAACACCTACAATTGGAGTGTTGTAATAGAGTTGCAATTACACACTTCTCTTGCCATCTGGGGAGACTACTAGGGTGCTACAAACACCTTCAATGGGAGTGCTGTATTTGGCTTGCAACAACTCTCTTCTTTTGCCATCTAGAGACACTAGTGTTGCAAAAACCATCAATTGGAGTGTTGTAACAGGGCAACAATTAACCACTTCTCTTACCATCTGAAGACACTACAGGAGTGCAACAAACACCTCAATTGGAGGGTTGTATTTGGCTTGCAACTACCCTCTTATTGTGCCATCTAGAGACACTACTAGAGTGTTGTCAACACCTTCAATTAGAGTGTTGTATTTGGCTAGCAACTACCCTCTTCTTTTGTCATCTAGAGACAGTACTAAGAGTGTTGCAAAGATCATCAATTCGAGTGTTGTATTTGGCTTACAACTGCCCTCTTATTTTTCCATTTAGAGACACTACTAGACTGTTGCTAACACCTTCAATTGGAGTGTTGTAATATGGTTGGAATTACCCACTTCTCTTTCCATTTGGACATACTACTAAAGTGCTACAAACACCTTCAATTAGAGTGTTGTATTTCGCATGCAACTACCCTCTTCTTTAGCCATCTAGAGACACGACAAGAGTGCTGCTAAGACCTTCAAATGGAGTGTTGTAATATGGTTGCATTGATCCTCTTCCCCTACAATTTGGAGACATTACTAGAGTGCTGCAAAGACCTTCAATTGGAGTGTTGTATGGGTTGCTACAAAGCCCTTCTTTTGCCATCTAGAGACACTACTATGAGTGTTGCAAAGACCTTCAATTGGAGTGTTATAAGTTGCAATTATCTACTTCCCTTGCCATCTGAAGATCCTACAAGAATGCTGCAAACAACTTCAATTGGACTATTGTATTTGGCTTGAAACTGTCCTCTTGATTTGCCATCTAGGGACGCTACTAAGAGTGTTGCTAAGACCTTCAATTGGAGTGTTGTAATAGGGTTGCAATTACCCACTTCCCTTACTATCTGGAGACACTACTACAGTCCTACACACATCTTCAATTGGAGTGTTGTATTTGGCTTGCAACTACCATCTTTTTTTGCCATCTAGAGATACTAAGAGTATTACAAAGACCTTCAATTAGAGTGTTATAATTGGGTTGCAATTAACCACTTCGCTTGCTATCTGGAGACACTAGAGTGCTACAAAAACCTTCGATTGGAGTGTTGTATTTTGCTTGTAACTCCCCTCTTATTTTGCCATCTATAGACACTACTAAGAGTGTTGCAAAAACCTTCAATTAGAGTGTTGTAATATGATTGCAATTACCCATTTTCCTTGCCATCTTTTGACACTACTGGTGTGCTACAAACACTTTCAATTAGTGTGTTGTATTTGGTTTGCAACTACCATCTTCTTTTGCCATCTCGAGATACTATTAAGAGTGTTGTAAATACATTCAATTGGAGTCCTATAATAGA
This sequence comes from Carex pumila, assembly GCA_033356055.1. Taxonomy (NCBI): domain Eukaryota; kingdom Viridiplantae; phylum Streptophyta; class Magnoliopsida; order Poales; family Cyperaceae; genus Carex; species Carex pumila. The sequence goes on along the minus strand of JARJHM010000571.1, from coordinate 40,374 downwards.
GTTGCAATTAGCCACTTCTCTTGCCGTTTGAAGACACTAATATAGTGCTATAAACAGCTTCAATTGAAGTATTTTATTTGGCTTCCAACTACCATCTTCTTTTGTCATTTAGAGACATTACTAATAGTGTTGCAAAAACCTTTAATTGGAGTGTTGTAACTGGGTTACAATTAGCCACTTCTCTTACCATCTGAAGACACTACTTGAGTGCTACAAATACCACAATTGGAGTGTTGTATTTGGCTTGCAACTACCCTCTTATTGTGCCATCGAGCGACACTACTAGAGTACTACAAATACCTTCAATTGAAGTGTTGTATTTGGCTTGCAACTACCATCTTCTTTTGCCATCTAAAGACACTACTAAGAGTGTTGCAAAGACCTTCAATTGGAGTGTTGTAATTGGGATGCAATTAAACACTTCTCCTGTCATCTGGAGACACTACTAGAGTGCTACAAAAACCTTCGATTGGAGTGTTGTATTTCTCTTGCAACTCCCCTCTTCTTTTGCCATCTAGAAGACACTATTAAGAGTGTTGCAAAAACCTTCAATTGGAGTGTTGTAATATGGTTGCAATTACCCACTTCCCTTGCCATCTTCTGACACTACTGTCGTGCTACAAACCCCTTCAATTAGAGTGTTGTATTTGGTTTGCAACTACCATCTTCTTTTGCCATCTCGAGATACTACTAAGAGTGTTGCAAAGACCTTCAATTGAAGTCCTGTAATAGAGTTGAAATTATCCACTTCTCTTGCCGTTTGAAGACACTATAGTGCTATAAAAACCTTCAATTAGAGTGTTGTAATATGGTTGCAATTACCCACTTCCCTTGCCATCTTCTGACACTACTATCGTGCTACAAACACCTTCAATTAGAGTGTTGTATTTGGTTTGCAACTACCATCTTCTTTTGCCATCTCGAGATACTACTAAGAGTGTTGCAAAGACCTTCAATTGGAGTCCTGTAATAGAGTTGAAATTAGCCAATTCTCTTGCCATTTGAAGACACTACTATAGTGCTATAAACAGCTTCAATTGGAGTGTTTTATTTGGCTTGCAACTACCCTCTTATTTTGTCATCTAGAGACACTACTAGAGTGTTGCTAACACCTTCAATTTGAGAGTTGTATGAAGGTTCCGATGACCTCTTCTCTTGCTATCTGGAGACATTACTAGTGTGCTGCAAAGACTTTCAATTGGAGTGTTGTATTAGGGTTGTGAGACACCTCTTCTCTTGCAATATAGAGACATTACTATGTGTATTGCAAAGACCTTCAATTGGAGTGTTATAATAGACTTGTAATTACTTACTTCCCTTGCTATTTTAAGACACTACTAGAATGCTACAAACAACTTCAATTGGAGTATTGTATTTGGCCTGAAACTGCCCTCTTGTTTTTCCATCTATAGATGCTACTAAGAGTGTTGCTAAGACCCTCAATTGGAGTGTTGTAATTGGGTTGCAATTAACCACTTCGCTTGTCATCTAGAGACACTACTAGAGTGCTACAAAAACATTCGATTGGAGTGTTGTATTTTGCTTGCAACTCCCCTCTTATTTTGCCATCTAGAGACACTACTAAGAGTGTTGCAAAAACCTTCAATTAAAGTGTTGTAATATGGCTGCTACCATCTTTTGATACTACTGGCGTGCTACAAACACCTTCAATTAGAGTGTTGTATTTGGTTTGCAACTACCATCTTCTTTTGCCATTTCGAGACCTACTAAGAGTGTTGCAAAGACCTTCAATTGGAGTCTTGTAATATAGTTGCAATTAGCCACTTCTCTTGGTGTTTGAAGACACTACTATAGTGCTATAAACAGCTTTAATTGGAGTGTCGTATTTGGCTTGCAAACTACCCTCTTTTTTTATCATGTAGAGACACTTCTAATAGTGTTGCCAAAACCTTCAATTGGAGTGTTGTAACAGGGTTACAATTACCACTTCTCTTACCATCTGAAGACACTACTGGAATGCTACAAGTACCACAATTGGAGTATTGTATTTGGCTCGCAACTACCCTCTTATTTTGCCATCTAGAAACACTATTGGAGTGTTGTAATAGGGTTACAATTAGCCACTTCTCTTCCCATTTGAACACACTACTAGAGTTTTACAAACACCATCAATTGGAGAGTTGGATTTGGCTAACAACTACCCTCTCTTCTTTTGTTATCTAGAGACAGTACTAAGAGTGTTGCTAAGACCTTTAATTGGAGTCATGTAATAGGGTGGCAATTAGCCACATTCCTTGCCATCTACAGACACTACTAGGGTGCTACAAACACCTTCAATTGGAGTGTTGTATTTGGCTTGCAACCACTCTCTTCTTTTGCCATCTAAAGACACTATTAAGAGTGTTGCAAAGACCTTCAATTGGAGTGTTGTAATTGGGATGCAATTAAACACTTCTCCTATCATCTGGAGACACTACTAGAGTGCTACAAAAACCTTCAATTGGAGTGTTGTATTTCGCTTGCAACTTCCCTCTTCTTTTGCCATCTAGAGACACTATTAAGAGTGTTGCAAAAACCTTCAATTGAAGTGTTGTAATATGGTTGCAATTACCCACTTCCCTTGCCATTTTTTGACATTACTTGCGTGCTACAAATACCTTCAATTAGAGTATTGTATTTGGTTGGCAACTACCCTCTTCTTTTGTCATCTAGAGACAGTACTAAGAGTGTTGCAAAGATCATCAATTGGAGTGTTATAATAGGGTTACAATTAGCCACTTCTCTGGTCATCTGAAGACACTACTAGAATGCTACATACACCTTCAATTGGGGAGTTGTATTTGGCTTACAACTACCCTCTTATTTTGCCATTTAGAGACACTATTAGACTGTTGCTAACACCTTTAAATGTACGGTTGTAATAGGGTTGGCATTACACACTTCTCTTTCCATCTAGACGTACTACTAGAGTGCTACAAACACCTTCAATTAAAGTGTTGTATTTCGCATGCAACTACCCTCTTCTTTTGCTATCTAGAGACACAACAAGAGTGCTGCTAAGACCTTCAAATGGAGTCTTGTAATATAGTTGCATCGACCCTCTTCCCCTACCATCTGGAGACATTACTATTGTGTTGTAAAGACCTTCAATTGGAGTATTGTATTGGGGTTACAATAAACCTCTTCTTTTGCCATCTAGAGACACCACTATGAGTGTTTCAAAGTTCTTCAATTGGAGTGTTATAATAGAGTTGCAAGTACCTACTTCCCTTGCCATATGAAGATACTACAAGAATCTACAAAGAACTTCAATTGGAGTATTGTATTTGGCTTGAAACTGCCATCTTGTTTTTCCATCTAGAGACGCTACAAAGATGCTAAGACCTTCAATTGGAGTGTTGTAATAGAGTTGCAATTACCCACTTCCCTTGCTATATGGAGACATTACTAGAGTGCTACAAACACTTTCAATTAGATTGTTGTATTTCGCTTGCAACTACCATCTTCTTTTGCCATCTAGAGACACTACTAAGAGTGTTGCAAAGACCTTCAATTAGAGTTTTGTAATTGGGTTGCAATTAACCACTTCTCTTGCCATCTGGAGACACAACTAGTGTGCTACAAAAACCTTTGATTGGACTGTTATATTTTGCTTGCAATTCCCCTCTTCTTGTCCATCTAGAGACACTACTAAGTGTGTTGCAAAAACCTTCAATTGGAGTGTTGTAATATGGTTACAATTACCCACTTCCCTTGCCATCTTCTGACACTACTAGCGTGCTGCAAACACCTTCAATGTGTTATATTTGGTTTGCAACTACCCCTCTTCTTTTGCTATCTCGAGAAACTACTAAGAGTATTGCAAAGACCTTCAATTGGAGTCCTGTAATAGGGTTGCAATTAGCCACTTCTCTTGCCATTTGAAGACATTACTAAAGTGCTCTAAACAGCTTCAATTGGAGTGTTGCATTTTTGACTTGCAACTACCCTCTTCTTTTGTCATCTAGAAACACTACTAATAGTGTTGCAAAAACCTTTAATTGGAGTGTTGTAACAGGGTTACAATTAGCCACTTCTCTTACCATCTGAAGACACTATTGGAGTGCTACAAATACCACAATTGGAATGTTGTATTTGGCTTTCAACTACCCTCTTATTGTGCCATCTAGAGACACTACTATAGTGTTGCTAACACCTTTTTTTTGAAAACTGTGTTGCTACCACCTTCAATTGGAGTGTTGTAATAGATTTACAATTAACCAGTTCTCTTCCTATTTGAAGACACTGCTAGAGTTATACAAACACCTTCAATTGGAGTGTTGTAATTAGCCAGTTCTCTTACCATCTAGTTAAAATACTAGAGTGCTACAAAAACCTTCAATTGCAGTGTTGTATTTGGCCTGCAACTACCCTCTTCTTTTGCTATATAGAGACACCACTGAGAGTGTTGGAAAGACCTTCAATTTGAATGTTGTAATAGAGTTGCAATTAGCTAGTTCTCTTGCAATATACAGGCACTACTAGAGTGCTACAAACACTTTCAATTGGAGTGTTGTATTTGGCTTGCATCTACTATCTTCTTTTGACATTTAGAGACACTACTAAGAGTGTTGTAGTAGGGTTGCAATTACCCACATCCCATGCCATCTGGAGACACTACTAAGGTGCTACGAACACCTTCAATTGGAGTGTTGTATTTGGCTTGCAACTACCCTCTTATTGTGCCATCTAGAGACACTACTAAGAGTGTTGCAAAGACCTTGAATTAGAGAGTTGTAATAGGGTTCCTATTATGCACTTCTCTTGCCATCTGGAGATAGTACTAAAGAACTACAAACACTTTCAGTAGCAGTGTTGTATTTGGCTTGCAACTACCATCTTCTTTTGTCATCTATAGACACTACTAAGAGTGTTGCAAAGACCTTTAATTGGAGTGTTGTAATAGAGTTGCAATTAGCCACTTCTCCGGCCATCTAAAAGACACTGTTAGTGTGCTCCAAACACCTTTAATTGGAGTGTTGTATTTGGCTTGCAACTGCTATCTTCTTTTGTCATCTAGAGACACTACTAAGGGTGTTGCAAAGACCTTCAATTGGAGTGTTGTAATAGGGTTACAATTAGCCATTTCTCTTGTCATCTGGAGACACTACTAGAGTGCTACAAACACATTCAATTGGAGTGTTGTATTTGGCTTGCAACTACCCTCTTCTTTTGCCATCTAGAGACATTATAAAATTGTTGCTATGATCTTCAATTAGAGTGTTGTAATAGGGTTGCAACGAGATCTTGCCATCCGGAGACACTACTTGTGTCCTATAAAGGCCTTCAATTGTAGTATTGTATTGGGGTTGTAACTAGCTTCTTATGTTGCCTTTAGAGACAATACTAAGAGTGTTGCAAATACCTTCAATTGGACTGTTGTAATAGAGTTATAATTAGGCACTTCTCTTGCCATCTGGAGACACTACTCGAGTGCTACAAAAACCTTCAATTGTAGTGTTGTATTTGGCTTGCAACAACCCTCTTCTTTTTCCATCTAGAGACACCACTAAGAGTGTTGCAAAGACCTTCAATTGAAATGTTTTAATATGGTTGCAATTATCCACTTCTCTTGCCATTTACAGACACTACTAGAATGCTACAAACACTTTCAATTCGAGTGTTGTATTTGGCTTGCATCTACCGTCTTCATCTGTCATCTAGAGACATTACTAAGAGTGTTAGAATAGGGTGGCAATTACCCACATTCCTTGCCATCTACAGACACTACTAGGGTGCTACAAATACCTTCAATTGGAGTGTTGTATTTGGCTTGCAACTACCCTCTTCTTTTGCCATCTAGAGACACTACTGGGAGTGTTGCAAAGACCTTCAATTGGAGTGTTGTAATATGGTTGCAATTAGCCACTTCTCTTGCAATATGGAGACACTACTTGAGTGCTACAAAAACCTTCGATTGGAGTGTTGTATTACGCTTGCAACTACCCTATTCTTTTGTCATCAAGAGACACTACTAATAGTGTTGCAAACACCTTCAATTGGAGTGTTGTAATAGCATTACAATTAGCTACTGCTCTTGTCATCTGGAGACACTAAAAGAGTGCTACAAACGCATTCAATTGGAGTGTTGTATTTGGCTTGCAACTACCCTCTTCTTTTGCCATCTAAAGACACTATAAGACTGCTACTAAGACCTTCAATTAGTGTGTTGTATTAGGGTTACTACGAGATCTTGCCATCCGGAGACACTACTCATGTCCTATGCCTTCAATTGTAGTATGGTGTTGTGGTAGTAACTAGCCTTTTTTGTTGCCTTTAGAGATACTACTAAGAGTGTTGCAAATACCTTCAATTGGACTATTGTAATAGGGTTGTAATCAGCCACTTCTCTTGCCATCTGGAGACACTACGAGAGTGCTACAAAAAACTTCAATCTGAGTGTTGTATTTGATTTGCAACTAACCCTCTTCTTTTGCCATCTAGAGACACCACTAAGAGTGTTGCAAGGACCTTGATTTCGAGTATTGTACTTGGGTTGCAATTTCCCACTTCCCTTGCCATCTGGAAACACTACTAGAGTGCTACAAACATCTTCTATTGGAGTGTTATATATTTGGCTTGCAACTACCCTCTTCTTTTGCCAGTTAAGGACACTACTAGGAGTGTTGTAATAGGGTTGCAATTACCCACATTCCTTGCCATCTGGAGACACTACTAGGGTGCCACAAATACCTTCAATTGGACTGTTGTAATAGGGTTGTAATTAGTCAGTTCTCTTGCCATCTAGTGAAACTACTATAGTGCTACAAAAATAATCAATTGGAGTGTTGTATTTGGCCTACAACTAACCTCTTCTTCTGCCATCTAGAGACACCACTAAGAGTGTTGCAAAGACCTTTAATTGGAGTGTTGTAATAGGGTTGCAATTAGTGACACTTCTAGAGTGCTACAAACACTTTCAATTGGAGTGTTGTATCTGGCTTGCATCTACTGTCTTCTTTTGTCATCTAGAGACACTACTAAGGATGTTGTAATAGGGTTTCAATTACCCACATCCCTTGCCATCTGAAGACACTACTAAGGTGCTACAAACACCTTCAATTAGAATGTTGTATTTGGCTTGCAACTACCCTCTTCTTTTGTCATCTAGAGACACTACTGAGAGTGTTGCAATGACCTTCAATTGGAGTGTTGTAATTGGGTTGCAATTAGCCACTTCTCTTACAATATGGAGACACTACTTGAGTGTTACAAACACATTCAATTGGAGTGATGTATTTGGCTTGTAACTACCATCTTCTTTTGACATCTAGAGACACTATAAGGTTGCTAAGACCTTCAATTAGAGTATTGTGTTAGGGTTACAACGAGATCTTACCATCTGGAGACACTACTCGTGTCGTACAAAGGCCTTCAATTGTAGTATTGTATTAGGGTCGTAACTAGCCTCTTATGTTGCCTTTAGACACATTACTAATAGTGTTGCAAATACCTTTAATTGGACTGTTGTAATAGAGTTGTAATCATCCACTTCTCTTGCCATCTGATGACACTACTAGAGTGCTACAAAAACCTTCAATTGGAGTGTTATATTTGGCTTGCAACTACCCTCTTCTTTTGTCATTTAGAGACACCATTAAGAGTGTTGCAAAGACCTTCAATTGGAGTGTTGTAATAGGGTTGCAATTAGCTACTTCTGTTACCATCTACAGACACTACTAGAGTTCTACAAACACTTTCAATTGGAGTGTTGTATTTGGCTTGCATCTACCATCTTCTTTTGTCATCTAGAGACACTACTAAGAGTGTTGTAATAGGGTTGCAATTACCCACATCACTTGCCATTTGGAGACACTACTAGGGTGGTACAAACACCTTCAATTAGAGTGTTGTATTTGGCTGGCTACTATCATCTTCATTTGCTATCTAGAGACACTACCGAGAGTGTTGCAAAGACCTTCAATTGGAGTGTTGTAATAGGGTTGCAGTTACCCACTTCTCTTGCAATATGAAGACACTACTTGAGTGTTACAAAAACCTTCGATTGGAGTGTTGTATTTCGCTTGCATCTACCCTCTTCTTTTGTCATCTAGAGACAATACTAATAGTATTGCAAAGACTTTCAATTGGAGTGTTGTAATAGGGTTACAATTAGCTACTTCTTTTTTTCATCTGGAGACACTACTAGAGGGCTACAAACACATTCAATTGGTGTTGTATTTGGCTTGCAACTGCCCTCTTCTTTTGTCATCTAGAGACACTATTAGGAGTGTTGTAATAGGGTTGCAATTACCCACATCCCTTGCCATCTGGAGACACTACTGGGGTGCTACAAACACCTTCAATTGGAGCGAACCCTAGCCTTTGAACCATGGCTAGGCCTCGTTAATCGAATTGTTTATAGTACTTACATGTATCCCCTCGCACACCGAGGTACAACGACTTATAATACTTATTGGTATGTGGAGGACACTGGACCATCTGTAGACAGAACTATGTATGCAAAGACATATTTCAATAGCATTTTAAGTATAATGAAATCTCAAATAGTCATAAAAGAAAAATAGATATTATAGTAAAGAGTATTAGAATTCATTACATCCATCCCTAGAGGGGAGGAGGTTAGCTACTCAAAGTCATGACAAAATAAAATAAGTAATAAAAAAAAGACATAACCTAGTACCGATAACACCTCTTCCTTACAAGACTCCTTCTGCCTTGGACTTCGAGCGCTTCTTCTTCTCCATGACTCCAAATATTTCACGCAATATTATGCTCTAAACTATAGACTTACACAACTAAAATATGCACACTCATTTCTATTACAAGAGGGGTTTATATAGCCTAGTCTAGGGGTGAGGAGTCATGGAGAACATGGAGATCATGGGTGCCAAACATAGCATAAAATGCTATATTTGGAGCGCTAAACTTAGACTTCAAAACGAGGCAAGGCCTGCCACATCTAGAAATGCGTCCTTCTAGAAGGTTGTTATCCAATGGCTGAGATTTAATATAAACTAGACAGTCCACATATTCAATCCATGTGCCCCTGCGGCATAGGCATTTATGCCACATGTGACATAGCTGAGGCCATAGGCACTATACTTAGCCAAATTTCAGTGAATTTCGCCATGTTGCATGTTGTGCACTTCGTGTGAGGTGTTTACATATGCCCTATTTTGACGCCTTCATCAAAATGGGCATAAATATGACATTTTTGCTCCATTTTCGGCCTAAATTTGCAACTTTCTCCCTACACTTTTCCATCATTTTCTGTACTAAAAAATAGTGATTTTGGCTATATATTTTGGCGTTATCACAACTATCCTCTTATATAGCCATCTGGAGACACTACTAGAGTGCTACTAGGACCTTCAATTGGAGCGTTATATTGCGAATCCAACTACCCTATTCTCTTGCCATATGGAGATATTATTTGAGTGTTGCAAAGACCTTCAATTGTTGTGTTGTATTAGGGTTGCAAGCACACACTCTTCTTACCATATGGAGACACTACTAGTGTGCTCCAAACACCTTCAATTGTGTTGTTGTATTGGGGTTGCAACCACCCTCTTATGTTGCATCTAGAGACACTATTAGAAAGATCTTCAATGGAGTGTTGTATTCGGTTTACAACTACCCTTTTCTCTTGCCATCGGGAAACGCTATTATTGTCCCGCAAAGGCCTTCAATTGGAGTATTGTAATAGGGTTGCAAAACCCTATTCTCTTGCCATCCAGATGGTATTATTGTCTTGCAATGGCCTTCAAGTGGAGTATTGTATTATGGTTGAAACCACCCTCTTCTCTTGCCATATGGAGACACTACTAGTGTGTTGCAAAGACCTTGAATTTGAGTGTTGTATTAGGTTTTCGACTACTCTCTTCTCTTGACATGTGGAGACACTAACACAGTGCTACAAAGATCTTCTATTGGAGTGTTGTATTAGGGATGAAACCACCCTCTTCTCTTGCTATATGGATACTCTACTTGTGTGCTACAAAGACCTTCAATTGGAGTTTGTAATAGGATTGCAACTACCCGCTTCTCTTACCATCTAGAAACACTACTAGAGTGCTGCAAACACCTTCAATTGTAGTGTCGTATTTGGCTTGCAACTACTCTCTTCTCTTACCTTTGGAAACACTACTAGAGTGCTGCAAATACCTTCAATTAGGGTGTTATTTTAAGGTTACAACTACCATCTTTTTTGCCATCTAGATATACTACTAGAGTGTTACAAATACCTTAAATTGGAGTGTTGTATTAGGGTTGCAGCTACCTTCTTTTCTTGCCATATAGAGATACTACCAGAGTGCTTGACACTACTAGAGTGCTACAAAGACCTTTAATTGGAGTGTTGTGTTAAGGTTGCAATCACCTCCTCTTTCCATCTAGAGATACCAATATAGTGTTGCACTAACCTTCAATTGCCTTTTACATTTTACTAGTTGTCTTTCATCTATTACATGTTATTTTTATTTACAAATAGTTTTCTTCATTTTGTAGTTGTTGTCTTTTATGTTCTAATTGTTGTCTTTCATCTTGTAGAAAATGAAAGACAATTACAAGAAGATGAAAAATTAGTAGATGAAAGACAACTCGAACAAAATGAAAGACATCCAGTGCAAGATGAAAGACAACCAGTAACATGAAAGACAACAAGTACAAAATGAATGACAACTAGAAAAAAGATGAAAGACAATCAGTGGTTCATCAAAGACAACCAGTAAAACTTGAAAGACAACTAGAAGAAAATGAAAAAATAATTATTAGAAGATGAAAGACAACCTGTATAAAATGAAAAACAAATATTAGAATATGAACGACAAGTAGTAGTAGATGAAAGGAAACAAGTGAAACATGAAACACAACCAGTAGAACATGAAACATAACAGTACAAGATAAAAGACAATAAAAAGAATATGAAAAGCAATTACTAGAAGATGGAAGACAACTAGTACGAGATGAAAAACAACTAGTAGAATATTAATGACAGCTATAAAAAGACAAAATGAAAAATTACTAGAAGAAGTTGAAATACTACTAGACAATGCAAAAAATACAAAAAAAGAAGAAGATGAAAGACAACCTGTAGAACATGAAAGATAACTAGTACAAGATGAAAAATAATTAGTTGTAAATGAAATAAAACCAATAGTAGACGAAATACAAACAGTATAACGTAAAAGTCAAGTAATATAACATGAAAGAAAACTAATACAAAATGAATGACAACTACCAGAAGATGAAAAACATTTTGTAGTTGCGGAAAGACAACTCATAGAAAATCAAAGACAATCAGTAAAACATCAAAAACAATTAATACAAAAAAGATGAAAAACAACTACTGGAAGATGAAAAACAAACTGTACAAGATTTAAAAAAAAAAAACTAATGGAATATGAATGACAACCAAAAGTAAATAAAAGACAACATGTAGTAGATGAAAGACAACAAGTAGAACATGAAATACAACTAGTACAAAATGAAAGAACAATTAGAACATGAAAGACAATAACTACAAGATGAAAAACAATTTGTAGTAGATGAAAGACAACCAGTAGAATAGGAAACACAACCAGTACAAGATGAAAGACAACCAATACAATATAAATGACAACTAAAAGAAGATGAAAAACAATTATTAAAATATTAAAGACAACAAGATGAAAAATAACTAGTAGAATATTAATGACAACTAGAAAAAGACGAGAGACCACGGTGCAAGATGAAAAACTACTAGAAAAAAATTGAAATACAACTAGAGGAAAAAAAAATATAACAAGAAAAAAGATGAAAGACAACCTACAAAACATGAAAGACAACATATACAAGATGAAAGACAACTAGTAGTATATGAAATGTAAATAGTAGAACGTAATAGACAACTAATAGAACATTAATAAGAACCAGTACAAGGTGAAAGCCAAACTACAAGAAGATGAAAAACTACTTGTGGTGGTTGAAAGAGAACTGAAAGAAAATCAAAGACAACCAGTAGAACATCAAAGACAATCAGTAGAACATCAAAGACAACCAATACAAGATGAAAGACACTAAAAGAATATGAAAAACAACTACTAGAAGATGAAAGCATCATGTACAAGATTAAAAATAACTAGTAGAATATAAATGACAACTAGTTGTAGATGAAAGACAACATGTAGAACATGAAACACAACCAGTACAAGTAGAAAGACAACAACTATAAGATGAAAATTAACTTATATTAGATGAAAAACAACTAATATAATATGAAAGACAACCAATATAACATCAAAGACAACCAGTATAACTTAAAAGACAACCAATATAACATCAAAGACAACAAGTACAAGATAAAAAATAACTACAAGAAGATAAAAAATAACTAGTAGTAGATGAAAGACAACTCCAAGAAAATCAAAGACAACCAGTACAAGATTAATAACAAATAGAAGAATATGAAATACAACCAGTAGTAGATGAAAGACAATTAGTAGTACATCAAAGACAACTAATAAAACCTAAAAGACAACTACTACAAGATGAAAGACAACTATAATAAGATGAAAAACAACTACTTGATGATGAAAGACAACCTGTATAAGATGAAAAAAAAACTAACAAAATATGAATGACAACCAATAGTAGATGAAAGACAACCAGTAGAACATGAAATACAACTAGTATAAGATGAAAGACAACCAGTACAATATAAAAAAAAAACAAGTAAAAGATGAAAAACAACTAGTAGAATATTGACAGCTAGAAAAAGACGAGATGAAATACTTGCAGTAGTTGAAAGAGAAGGCAGCAAGAGGAAGATCTTGATTGATTCACTTTCCATTATTGGTTGTTTACTCCCCAAGTCACAAAATAGCTATAAATGATGGGAAGGCAGCAGGAGGAAGATCATTCCCCCTTTGGGGAAGTCATCTTTGAATACCACATTTCTCTTCCATCAAACCCTATTCACCATCTCCATCCATCTCATCTCTGAAGTGAATCAAAGGTGCAAAGGATTGAAGGACTTGGTAGATCTCGAGGACCTTTCAAGGAAGAACTGGGGCGTAACTTGGAAATTGGTGCACTCTATTTCTCTTGTTATTATCTTGTTTTTCATGTATTATTTTATTTGTTTTCTATCATGGATGTTATTGTTTTTGTGAGTACACCATGAGAGGCTAATTTCCTCTCTGAGGGTTTAAGTTGTATCATGAACTTGTGTTAGTTTATTTACATGGATGTTCTCTTTATAATGATTGTTTTGGCTTGATGTTTGGTTCTATTTTATATATGTGATTCATGCATTATTTTGTGTTTTGGTAACCGGACCTAGCAGAGGTAGTGACAGTACCTCCTGTCTCTATGGTTGCGTTGGTATAGAATAAACCCTTTCATTGTACACAAATCACCTTAGGCATAATTGGTTAGATAGACCAAGTCTAGTCTACCTCGAATTCATAAAACCAAAGGTTCGGTATGGAAAGTCATGGGAAACCATATGTATGATTACTCCGTTAATCGAGAGTCTACCAAATCCAATACCAATTAATAGTAGTAGATGACTTCAATTAAAGAACCTAAATAGGTAGTGACAGACCTAAGCTGGAGGTATATTAATGTGAAGACATGAATTACGAAAGGTAGATGTTAGGAGGTATATAAACCAATCCCCATCAAGACTACAACATGAATTTAGAGAACTCCAAAAGTAAAATAGAATGACCAAATGATTGTCGACCAAAAGCCTTTAGACCTCATTATCTTAATTACAAAACACTCTTTTTTTCTTACTTTGCATTTAATTTAGTTCTTGTTACAACCAACTACTTCAAGTATTGAAGCCAAAATTAAGTTTACTTGCAACAACAACCCCCTTCCCCCATTTACTTATTTGCACTTATTTGCATTTATTTAGATTTAATTTAGTTTAAAATAGAAAATACAATTGCCCTAGTCTTTGGATTGGTACCTTATTTACTATAAAGATAGATTGTGCACTTGTAATTCAATCTTTTTTGCGTATTTAGGTTTTATAAATTTAAAGCGAAAAAATGTACTGATTTGACCCAAAATAATCACACCTAAAATACACAACAGAATGACAACTAGTACGTAGTAAATGAAAGACAACAACTAGTATATCAAAGACAACAATTACAAGATGAAAAACAACTATTTATAGGTGAAAACAACATGTAATAAATGAAAGACAACTAATAGAATGTGAAAGATAACTAATAGAACATGAAAGATGATAGGGATGAAATAAGTCATTATTTTTCCTATCACTTAGCCTAAATTATTGCCATTTATCATATTACAATTATCTATTTTCTTAAGAATCATATTACTTTTGTCATTTTACCCTAATTCTAGAGAATTAGAGATTTATATTACTTTTAGATCTAAAACAGGGGTAAAACGAAGTATTCTGGACAACAAGCATTTGTTGTACTGTTTGGACGCAAACCGCATGCAATTAAAGCAAGGAACTGGAGCAAGAATCCAAAGATTCTAGATAGCACACAGATGAGCCAAATCGCATGCCCAACCGCATGCTATTGAAGAAGCCATATGCACAGAAATGCAACAGTTCATTATCTGGTAGCATGCGTTTTAGTATGCAATATAGTGCAGTTCAGCCATATTTGCATGGACGGCAGTTTCCAGAAGGAATGATGGTTATGAAACAAGTTGGACTCCAAGTTACTTGCTCTCCAAATACCAATAACTCCATAACACATCCCCCTCTGCCCTAATACGTCTAGGAAGCCTATAAATACCAATCCCTTTGTATCAACCTCTCATCTTTCAATTTAGCAAAGTTAGGGTTAGTAAAAAGGCATATTGGAGCAGCACGATTCTGCCTAAGGGCAGAATTCAGCCAAAGATAGAGGCAAGGCAGCAATAAGAAGGCAGAGAAGACTCTCAAGGTGTACTCATTTCATCTCTCTTTCTTCTCTTTTGTTGTATCATGTCTCTTCTGTCTCTTTTCATTGTGTTTTTGCTCATGAAAGGCTAGATAGAACCCTTTTAGGATAAAGGCTTGTAATCTTGAATTCTTACGAGTTTAATCTAGTTGTTTATTTATATTATCTTTGCACTATGATTATAATTCTTACTTAGATCTCTATGCCTTATGTTCTTATTTATTGTGTGCTTAAAGTGACCTCGTATGTTTGGAGTACGTAATCCCTATATACCCTTAATTGGGAGGTTAACCGATATCCAAAGAATAAGTATCTTAGATACAAGTAGAACATGCTGACAATGTGCCTGCTTGTATTCGAATTGCAGTAAAGGAACCTATTAGGATATGGTTTAGCAAACAAATGTTGCATTCTATAACTAATAGTGGAGTAATCTCGATTATTGATATTGTGAAATATTAGTAATTAGGACTTATCATAAATCTTCATGCAACTGAACTAAGTACACCGATAGGGGCTTACTCAGTTAGGGTGTTGGTTAGACCGGCAAGGCAGACAATACTAGAATAGGATTAGCAGCTATCAGATCACATTGATATACAGGGCGTGGCAGTTCTGATAAAACCAAATACGACTCTGATTGGAGTTGAAACCAGACTTTGTACATTTTACCCAGAACGTGTGCGGATGGTGACAGAGCCTCATGCTATTGAGTAACTTTACAAACTAACAGGTATTAGTAGTAGCATGCGGTTGGTGACAGACCATGCGCAATTACTATGACAACCAAAATCTAGATTAGATGAATAGGAATGACAAATAGCCTGATCCCTAGAATTCTTTATTACCTTTAACCCTCTACTACTTTGATTGATCACCTTAAAACACAACATAACTTAACCAAACAACCAAACACAACCAAACAACCCTAGAATTAGTGAACAACTTAACCTTAATACACTATCCCTGTGGATCGACACTCCAATCTATAATATACGATAGATTCATGCACTTGTGAATTGACAGTAAAGTAGACATTAGGGTTATAAATATTATTAGCATTGATTTCTCCCTATCAAAAGACAACCAGTATAAGATGAAAAACAACTAGTAGTAGATCAAAGACAACTAAAAAAAAATAAAAGACAACAAGTACAAAATAAAATACAACTAGAAAAAGATAGAAATCAACTTGTAGTCCTTGTTGGTGAGTTTGAAGTGAATTGTCTTCTCCTACATGTAATCCTCTCAGATCTTCGTATGGATGATTCGACTAGCATGAAAAATCCTAAAAAATAAAAATAACATTTTAAGTAAATCTAAAAAATAAAAATAAAGAAAATTAAAAGTCTAGTTGATTCAAATAAATTGGATTTAATAGTCAAAAGCAAGGGCGTCTTGCGAGGCCTTGCACAATAAACTGTTATTCCCTAGTAATGGTGCCAAAAACTTAATATGTGAAATCATGTTATGTTTTTAAATTTATAACCTAGTAGTACTTGATCATATTGCAAGCGCATAATCCTATCAAGCAATATAAACGAGTGTCGATCTGCAGGAAATAAGATTTAATATCTTGAGCAATTAAATCACAATTCTTCAAAAGGCTAGACAAAATCTTGAATCAAGAGTTGTTGTTAGATCAGAGATTAAATTTATATTTGGCGAAAAATAAAAAATATAATTGAGAAATATGAGGTGTTAATTCCTAGGGTTTTGACACAACATTGTTACTTCAATCCGCTTTGACTCTTACTTTATTTGATGTTGGTTTTTAGTTGTTGTATGAGGGTTTCTAATTCAATTTAGTAACTACCAGTTTCACATAGCAAACACCCTACCAATCAAGACTTCCCGTTAAGGCTTGACTCGATTAGTGCAAAAAGATATGTGACTGGCCCAAAGATCTTAGACTTCACTTAATCAGGTCCTTTGCCTGGTTATATTGGGCATCCCTATGGTAAGGTATGACAATGCAACATTCGTCTGCAAATGACGAGACTCCATGTATAGTCTTGTTGATCTAATTAATGGTATCTTCGGCTAAGGTCTCCACCACTAATCTAGTATTTTTATTCTCCCTTATCCCGATTTGATTAGCCTAATAGTGACTAACTTCTTGTGTGGCCATCACAGTGGCGGTCTAGACTAATAAAGAAAATTAAGCAAGATCGAATATAAAGTGCAAAAGCAATCAAACAACAAAAGACTAAACAATTATCAAATAAAATATATATCAAAGTATCATGAGTAACAAGGTTTACTACCAACCCTAAGAACTATGCTTAGCCGCTGAACGACATGTTTATAAGAGATAAGAAGAAAGATATAACCATACACGAAGTACCCTCTCTACTTAGTCTCTAGACTCTCTACACACTCCTCTATACTAATCTATCAAATATAAAATACAAAAAAGATCTAAGGTCAATTCTCTTCAATCCAGAGATTTTTTATAGGAGTGATGGGGTGCCTGAAGATGAGTGGAGTCCAAGTTATATGATCTAGATACAGCTGGAGTAGTTATTCACCAAAGGGCGCCTTAGTTATGGACCGTATAGGGTCATACGGCTCATACCCATAGAGTGTCGTTGCTGGATTTGGCTATCTCCTGGTATGTATTGGGCTCTGGTCCGTATGGGGTTATACAATCCGTAACAGAGCTCTAAAACTGAACTGTGATTTTCCAATCGACTCGATTCTTACTCCATATGATGTAAAATACCACCAAAACATGGTTTCCTGCACTATAACACAAACTTGGGCAATAGTAACCTATTTCAATTTATAATTAAACATAAAGGTGAGAAAACAAGGTAAAACCTAAGACAAAATCCTAGGTAATTTACTAACAAAATTAGCTTGATCAAAAGACAATTAAAAAAAGATAAAGGACAACAACTACAAAATGAAAGACAATGATAACAGTATAAAAGACACCTAGCAGAACATGAAAGACAATCAATACAAGATGAAATACAACCAAAAGTAGACGAAAGATGATTAGTAGGACATCAAAGATACCTAGTAGAACTTGAAAGACAACCAATACAAGATCAAAGACAACTAGAAGATGATGAAAAAACTATTAGCAAATGAAAAACAAATTATACAAATGAAAAATAACTTGTAGAATATGAATGACAACCAGTAGTTGTCATACCCCTGATTTTGACAATCCATAGCGTGATTATAACATCACCATCGTACTTTTTCTTGACCCATCAACCTACGTCGCCAACAGAAAGATAAACAAAATAACAAAATGGAGTTAGCTGCAAAGCTAAGTAACCAGTTATTTAACGACGCACTTATCTATAATTGGTTTAATTTAACAACCATTCAAATAGGCCAGATTAATCCACCAAAATACATATCACATTATGCATGCATATTTAACCAATAATAGCACGCCAATCTAGGTTATTCATAAAACAAGTCACATCATATTCACATATGTGTAATCCCTGTCATAGGTGATTCTCACATTCTTATAACATAATTCCTTAAACCACCAATCCAATGGGAAATCTATCCAACATTGGAAGGTCGCCAACCCACTGGAAAGTCCAACCAATAGTGGGAGGCTACAATCACATATAAAATTCTAACCTCAGACCCGCTATCTTATTAAATATGTCATCATAATCCAATATGTAATACCAATATTCAAATCAACCATACAAAATGAAAACACAGATTATAGAGAAGCCCGGTTACCTGAAAACGAGATAGTCATAATTTCAAATCGAGTTGCAATGACAGCTCAGAACTATTGCGACGTAGTCAAAATTTGAATCGAACATTCAATCAAACAATAATCAATATTTAGAATTTTTATCAAAATATTTCTATGATTTTTCTTTTTGTTTTATTTTTCTTCTCCGATGAGACTATGAAAGAGAGAGTGAAACGGAGATTAAATTGGAGTCAGAATTATGTCATGCAGCCGCGTGATAATTAATATTGTTGTTTCATTCCTTTTTAATTAACAATTATATTTATTGAAAAAAATATACTTCCAAAACAAAATGATACGAGAAGGGACAATATGGAAACAAAATCACAAAGAGAAAGATATCAAGGAAAAGATTGAAGGATATCAAAACGGAAATACAATTTATTATAATTAATGACTTAATTAAAGAGTTTGCAATATTTTTTTGGAAGTTGATAATTGTACTCCAAACAAAATACCTGTCTGCGTCCCCCAACTTTCTAGAATGTCGGCGATAAAAAGATCAAGTTTTACTTCATACAGCGCAATAATAATACTATTTTTTCTTTATTGTATAGAATTTCGTTACATGAAAAGAAAAAACTATGTTAAAAATTTTTAACAAAAACACAACCAAATGTAGCGAAACAATCGTATAATTTAAATATATAAAGGAAAACGTTTAATCAACTGCATTCAAGTGTTTTAACTTTCATTGTAAATGAGTTAAATTTTTATTTTTTAAAATAAAAACAAATCCCCGAATTCGTCCCCGAGCAAAAATTTACAGCTCTAAATTTGAACCAATCCACAAGCGCATCTCCGAGCACAAAATTTACAAATCTAAATTTGTACTAATCCCCGAGGGTATCCCACAGCACATTTTTTTTATTTGTGCAGAATATGCCAAGAATAATACCTGTGAACAAGTAATGCATATAAACCAATATGTACTGGCAAGCAAATAACATAAACAAAGCATTGAAAATTCTCTGATTGATATCAATACCTGTGAATTGTTTCAGGTTCTAAGACATGCCTAACACCAAGATCAATACTTGTGAACAAGTATCAATAAGAAGTCTGCAATTTTGTACATAAGTTTGCATCAAGAAGAATGTTATTGGATTTTGACAATTCTATCTCCTATATATATATATATATATATATATATATCTAAAAATATGAACAAAAAAGAAAGAACATTGAAATACAAAGGAAAAAGAAAATAATGTACCTCCAAATAATGGATTCAATATAAGAAATGTCGAAGGCACGAAGAGGATGGAGTCAGTTCTGTAAGCCAAAAAGAAATGCAGACTTGTATACAAATGTCTCAGGAACAGTACCTGTGAATAAGTAGAGCATGTAAACTAATATGTACTGGCAAGCAAACAACACAAACAATGCATTAAAAATTTGTGCATATAAACATGTGTTTATAAACATTGAAAAACATGTGTTTATAAACATATAAACCTGTGTTTACAAACATTGAAAAAATTTCATTTAATATATTAATTGTTCAAAATGAAGACTAATTTTTTAGTTATTAAATATCAAAAGCTGTTAATTTGCATAATTAAAATTAACATGTGCATATAAACATGTGTTTACAAACACATTTTAAACCATATAAACCTGTGTTTACAAACATTGAAAAATCTTCATTTAATAGATTAATTGTTCTATGAAGACTATTTTTTTAGTTATTAAATTTCAAAAGCTGTTAATTTGCATAATTAAAATTAGAACAAATCCCCCACCGCGTTCCTGAGCTAACTAGGTTTAAATTGTATTTTAAAGTGCACTAGAATACTTTAAAGTACTTATAAATAGTTTAATTAGTTAAAGTACTGAATTAGTTAGAAAATGATTAGAGGACCGTTAACAAATTGAGGGACTAATTCGGGGATTGGTGATTACAACTGTTCCTAACAAATTATCCACAAAATTAAAACACATTACAAAAGCATGCAAAGCTAACGTTTAAAACAATCAAATTAAAACTACAATGCATTAAAACAGCAATTTGTTAATTAATGGCAAATTAATAAATTACCGTTATTAGAGGACGGTTAAACCCAGTTAAACCAGTTCGAGGACGGACTCGAGTTTGGTGGATCGGGGTACATGAACATTTCTCTATTTTTTATATTATTAATGGACTATGATTTATATTATACGACATTGTTGGAATCAGAGTAAAACAATTACTCTAAATATTTCATTTCTCATTTTTTTTCATTCTCAAAGAGACATAAATAGTGTATTCAATATCATAAATAAAATATTTTAAACATAAAATAATAACTCAATTTTTTGGGATGTTACAATAGTAGATAAAAGACAACATGTAATAGATGAAAGACAAAAAGTATAACATGAAACGGAACCAGTACAAGATGAAAAATAATTAATAGAAGATAAAAAACAACTAGTTGAATTTAAATGACAGCTAGAAAAAAACAAAAGACAGTTCAAGATTAAATGCAACTAGAAGAAGTTGAAATACAACTTGAGGAAGAAAAAAAATACAACAAAAAGAAAATGAAATACAACTAGTACAAAATGAAAAACACTAGTAGTGGATGAAATACAAATAGTAGAATGTAAGAGACAACCAATAGAACATGAACGACAACCAAGAGAAGATGAAAGATAATTATAAAAAGATGAAAAACGACTACCAGTAGATGAAACACAATCAGTAGAAAATCAAAGACAACAAGTACAAAATGAAAAACAACTAAAAGAAAATGATAAATAACTACTAGAAGATGGAAGACAACATGTTTAAGATGAAAAATAACTTGTAGAAGATAAAAAAAAGCTAGTAGAATATAAATGACAACTAGAAGGAGATGAAAGACAATCAATATAAGATAAAAAAAAACAACTAGGAATGTTGAAATATAACTTGAGGAAGAAAAAATATAACAAGAAAAAAAGATGAAATACAACATGTAGTATATGTAAAACAACAACAACAACCAAGCCTTTAGTCCCAAACGAGTTGGGGTAGGCTAGAAATGAAACCCAACCACAATCAAACAATAAAGATAAGTAATAATAAAGTAGTCATAAAATACCAATATGAAACAATAAAGATAAGTAATCAAACATGTAATATATGTAAGACAACTACAAAAATATGAAAAACAACTTCTAGAAGATAAAATATAACTAGTACAAGATGAAAGACAATTACAAAAGGATGAAAGACCACCAGTACAAGATGAAAGACAGCTATAACAAAATTAAAAACAACATGTAGAACATGATAGACAACCAATAGAACACAAAATACCACTAGTATAATGTGAAATAATTCAAGAAAAATATGAAAGATAACTAGAAGACGTTAAAATACAATCAGTAATAAAACAAAGACAACCAGTAGAATGTGAAAGACAATCAGTACAAAATAAAAGACAACCAATACAAGATATAAAAAAATAGGAAGAAGATGATATACAACTAGTAGTAGATGAAAGACAACATATAGAACATGAAAAATAACTAGTAGAATATGAAAAACAACTATTAGAAAATGAATGACAACTAGAAGTAGACGAAACACAATTAATACAAGATGAAAAACAACTAGCAGAAATTGAAGTACAACTAAAGAAAGAAAAAAATACAACAAGAAAAAGATAAAAAGACAACTAGAATAACATGAAATACAATTAGTAAAAGATGAAAAACAACATATACGACATGAAAAATAATTAGTAAGATATGAAAGACAACAAGTAGAACATGAAAGACAACTAGTACAAGCTAAAAGAGAACTAGAATAAGTTGTAATATAACTAAAGGAAGAAAAAATACAACAAAAAAGAATTGAAATAAATGCCACCCATCCAAGCAGTGAGCAACAGCTCCAAGGGAGCTGCTGCACAGTTTGTACCTTTTGCGATTTTTAGAAAATTATAAAATATTTTTGCAAAGAGAAATTATATTTTCTGGAAAATAGACTCAAATACATTTAATTTGATATAGAGAACAAAAAATTATGTGTATCCAAATACCCGAAATAATAATTTTAATTTCAATAAAATCTGAAACTGCTTGCTAGAAATTTTCCTGCTGAGTTCCGTTTTTGTTAATTTTGTGTTGATATAAATCCGAATAAAACTCTAGATTTATTTTCTCTCTATTCTAAAAATCTTAAATAAATATTAGAATTTTAGAATTGCCAAAAATAACATACGCAAAATTCTTTTAACAATTTTGAATCAAAAGGACTTCAAACGTGAAAAACAAAATTGCACCTTGCAAGAGATAGATTAACTAGGCACTTATAGATTAAATCACATAATTAAGATGTTCTAATTAGTATAATAAATAGCCAAAGCTCTGATACCAATTGAAGAATTTCATGATGCGCTAATAAAATAAAAAAAATTAATCCTTACAAGCATCTACGGACCTACTTTATTATGATAATTATATTCAAGTAATTAATATGCACAAATAATTATCTACTTATTCATTCATAACAAATCTATCTACTAAAAGAGATTTAGATATACCACTACCAAATGTCAATTTGGTGAATAGAGATAAATCGTATTCTCTTCTAGATCTCTTGGATACCTATAGTTGTTGAAACGGCCTCCTAGTGTTTACCTTGAACTAAACGATGATTAAAAAGACCTTTCTAGAGATATTAATCTAATTTAAGCTTGGAACCTAGTTAATAATCCTCATTGTTTTTCTAATAATTCTTCATTAGAGAAACTTATAATATGAGAGGAAGAGGGGGCAGCTACTATAGTAGCAGCTTCAACTCATATTAATTTTGGATTTTAATAAACTTATATTATAACAATGTTCTGCACGTTATTCTATTTATGTATCACATATGTTATACTATATAATGTGCACCACATTATACCAAATAATATATATGCACACTTCTCATAAATTTATGTTCGTTCTAAGGAGTCATGGCATAAATTTTATCACGTGTATTTTATTGCATATCACATGAAACAACATATATCATATAAATAAAATATCATTCTTGTTTCTTGTTCAGTTGGTGTGACTTATATGGAGGATCGATGTTATGTTGGCAATGCATAAAATATTTTCGTACCATAAACCATAAGCGATATTCTAGCTATACATTAAAGTTACCCAAATAACATAAATATAAAGTATCATTTTACAATACACGATCATTTAAATAATGATATAAATAACATTACTTGTGTCTATTCCTTGCATCATGATATTATGAATAATATACAAAGTTGAACTGTGCCATCTTTGTATTATATTTGTTTCTTAGTCTCTTAAGTAAATTATTAATATACAACTGTACTTCAGTTATATTGCATGCATTATAATTCTACTTTACTAAAGGACCCATAAAACATCATCACTCATTATAAATGAGGAACAATGATACTATTGACATATAACTTTCTCCCACATAATTTATATATAAGAAACTAATATTTTTATCACCATTAATGATAAGTAGTTTTTAATATTAATTATATTATATACTTCTTGTGTGAAAATAAAATATATCTCATATCTAAGAATTCTGAGACATAATGAAAATATTTATGACACTAACATAATTTATATAATATTTTTATTTATTAGGTTTGTTCAATATATGAAACATTTCATATACTCATGTTATTAAACAATAAGCCTTTATCAATATTTATAGAACTGCAATGTACTTATCAGGGTATATTAGTGTTCCATAATAATAACCAAGTTTATGAATATTTTAGATATTTATGTTTGTTATCATATAGAGTTATATGGTTCAAAACCAAGAGCATTTCTTGAACACTTCTAAAGATAAACATAAAAATCATAAAACAAAATGGATATAATATTCAATTCATAAACATAACATCTAAAAGTAATCAACATAAGATAACTTTTATAACACATAATTAACAATCTTCCACTTGTTCTTAAAGTTATCTCTTATACATCACTTATTCGTGAACTCTAAGACAAGGGTTGCCCTCTCGACTTATTCCTCTATCTCTGTCCACCCCCCTCCATGTTTCTTCAAACCTATGAAGTCGGAGTGAACTTTGTCATTTGGTTTGAGATGAGAATTTTGTTAGCGAATCTACTATGTTTATTCATGTTCACCTTTAAAAGACTTATTTTGTCTTCCTTACTGAAGTCTCGAATGACAAAATGTATCAGCGGCAACTATCACATGGTTAAGTCAGTCGTAGTTTATTGTTTAAAACTTCTCCTACTAATGGTATTACCATTTAGAATGAAGACACACCATGATTGTGATCGCTTATTATCATAATTGATTTGAAAACTTGCATCGATGTAGTCATCTACAATAAGTTTTCTCTCACCTCCATATATAAGAATCTTATCTTTAGTTCTATTATGGTATCGAGAATATTCTTGACAACAATCCAATGAGTGGGACATGCATGGGTTTAGTGACGACTTATAGAACATACGCGACATCGAGTCGTGTGTATACCATAGCATACATGATAGAACCAATAGCGAAAATATATGGCATATCCTTCTTGATTTCAATGTCTTTACGTGATGTGACACTTTGAGACTTGCTAAGTATTACACCTTGAGTAATTGAGAAATTTTCTTCCTTGGAATTCTACATGTTGAATATTTTCAACATTTTGTCAATGTAAGTACATTGACTTAAGCCAATGAGTCTTTGAGACCTGTCTCTATATATCCTTATCCCTAAGATATATTGAGCCTCGCCCAATTCTTCATTGAGAAAACATCTTTCAATGAAGATTTTATTTGCTCTATTAGAGATATGAAATTGCCAAATAAGAGTATGTATCGACATACAAGACTAAGAATACAACATAGATCTCACTAACCTTGTTGTAAACACAATACTCTTTTTCAATTTGAATAAATCCAAGGTGTTTAACCTCATCATCAAAACATTTGTTCCAACTCCTTATGCTTGCTTCAATCCATAAATGGATCTTTGAAGTTTGCATACTTTATTGCCATGCTTTGGATCTTCAAAACCTTGAGGTTGTACCATGGATGCTTTCTCTTCCAAGTTTCCATTTATGAACCCTAATTTGACATTCATTTTTTATATTTCATAATCATGAAATGCGGCAGCGGCCAGCAAAATTCGAATGGACTTAAACATAGCCACAGGTGAAAGGACCAAACTTGATTGTCATACATGGATTGTATTTCGGATTTCATAGCTTCGTACCATGATTGGGAGTATCTCTATTCATTGCTTCGTGAAAGGTCAATGGATCTTCAGTATCAATTACTGAAATTTCGTGAAGGCCTAGATAGAAAACATGTTTCTTTCTTACCCTTATTGACCTTATGTAATTTTAGAAAGGCCTAATTTATTCTTTCTTAAAAAATTTTAACGAGAAAAGAATGTAACATTAAGTAAAATTAAAATGTTTAAATTGTATTTTTATTTTTAAAACTTTAATAACTTAAAATTTTATTAACTCAAAAAAGAAAATATATTTTTTTCTATTCACATGTAAAATATTATGTTAACTTCAATGATATTTAGAGTTTTGCACAAATATATTGATTCAGATGATATTTAGAGTTTTGCACAAATATATTAATTCGGATAATGTATGAATGTTAATTTTTTTGTCTTGTTAATTTATATGAATTAAAATTGAAAAATAATGATTTTTATATAGAGAAAATACTATATAAATCCCATGTAACTGCTTTATTTTGACATATAAGTTTTAAAATATTATTGTTAAAAAAAATAGAAGATTGATAAAGTACATAAGAAAACATTTGAATCCTCTTCACCTTTACAACTCAAATCGAAAGTGGCCAAAATTACTAAATTTGTATACACAATTCATTCTCTCTTTTCTTTGTTGTCTCTTGTTTTTTTTATTCTGAAGTAAACATCTGAGACATGTCTCATTTTCCTTCTCAATCTCCCTCAGACTGGAGCCTCGAAAGCGTATCCTCTGAGGAGCCAACCGCTGTGGAGCTTTTAATCTGGTTCGTTCATTTCAGATTGGACAGACTAGATCAGATTTTGCCCAAATTGAATATATATATATATATATATATATATATATATATATATATATATATATATATATATATATATCAGAGAGAGAGAGAGAGAGAGATAGGCTAATGTGCATTCGAATGTTTATGGTCCGAAGTCCTTACGGTCCAAATTTGAAATTTCCAAAATCCAAACGATCGATCCGAACTGTTCATCTTGTTCTCCATATTAATATGTGCTTGGAGGCCAAATTTTATATTTTTCTGAATTTTTTTTACTATTTATTAAGCCACTTTGAAAATCGTTGATCCAACGGTTTTACTGTTTTGTGCAGCCACCGTTGGATCAACGATTTTGTAAAATACTTAATAAATAGTAAAAAAATTCAGAAAAATGTAAAATTTGGTCTCCAAGTACATATTAATATGGAGAACAAGATGAACGGTTCGGATCAACCATTTGGATTTTGAAATTTCAAATTTGGACCGTAAGTACTTCGGACCATATACATTCGAATGCACATTAGCCTATCTCTCTCTCTCTCTCTCTCTATATATATATATAAACATTTGATTATTCCTAACCTCCCGTGCAACCAAATTTTTTTTCAATTTTTAAAGTCCAAATGGTCGATCCAAACCATTAGATGTGATCTCCATATTAAAATATGCTTGGAGGCCAAATTTTACATTTTTTGGAATTTTTTTACTATTTATTAAGCCACTTTGAAAATCGCTGATCCAATGGTGGCTTAACCAAACAGTAAAATCAGAAGCTACCGTTGGATCAGTGATTTTCAAAGTGGCTTAATAAATAGTAAAAGAATTCCAAAAAATGTAAAATTTGGTCTCCTAGCACATTTTAATATGAAGATCGCAGCTAACAGTTTGGATCGATCATTTGGACTTTAAAAATTCAAAAACGACTTGGTTGCACGGGAGGCTAGGAACAATCGATTGTTATTAGCCTACCTCTATATATATATATATATGAGGAGGGTTAAAATACATCCTCCCTTTTGTACTCCTAACGTCCATCCTCCTCTCATATCCTCATTTTCAAAGTCCAAATAGTTGATTCGAACCTTCCAATGTATTTTTCATATTAAAATGTGCTTGGAGACCAAATTTTACATTTTTTTTGAAATTTTTTTACTATTTTTTAATTTTTTTTTAAACTAAACAATAATAAAAAATTCAGCAAAGCGATGATTTTCAAAAATTCTGAAAAAATAGTAAAAATTTTCCAAAAAATGTAAAATTTGATCTCCAAGCACATTTTAATATGAAGAACATGTTGAAAAGTTTGAATCAACTATTTGAACTTTGAAAATGAAGATATGAGAAGTGGGTGCATGTTAGAAACACAAAAGGGATGGTGCATTTTAACCTTCCTCTCTCTCTCTCTCTCTCTCTATATATATATATAGAGGTAGACTAATATACAATCGATTGTTCCTGAAGTCCCGTACAACCAAGTCATTTTCAAATTTTTAAAGTCCAAATGATCGATCCAAAAAGTTCATCTTGTTCTCCATATTAATATGTGCTTGGAAACCAAATTTTATATTTTTCTGATTTTTTTTTATTATTTATTAATCCACTTTAAAAATTCCTGATCCAACGGTGACTTCTGATTTTACTGTTTTGTTAAGCTACCGTTGAATCAGCGGTTTTTAAAGTGGCTTAATAAATAGTAAAAAAATTCAAAAAAATGTAAAATTTGGTCTCCAAGCACATATTAATATGAAGAACAAGATGAACGGTTTGGATCGATCATTTGGACTCTAAAAATCAGAAAATGACTTAGTTCTACGGGACCTCAGGAACAATCGATTGTATATTAGCCTACCTCTATATATATATTCTCAAAATTTGTAAAATCTAATCTGATCCATCCAATCCGAAACTAACATACCATATTAAAAACTCCGCAGCGATTGGCTCCGCAGAGGATACGCTTCCCTGGAGAACCCCGAAAAATGCAATTTGTATCCTTCCTTGCCTTAACTTTGATTTTGAGTTAACGCATCTCTCTTTTCAATCCGAACAAGAACCGGATCAATCCAGTCCAAAATAAAATATACAAGACTTCTTTAATATTTGTTCCAACACAAATCAAACAGTTCGATTTCATTATGTATTACTCAGATTAGTGCAGGTGGCATGAATCTCGAAATTCATTTTGCATTAATTGCAGATGATACGAATTCGAAAAATGGGTGATTTTTTTTTTTTTTAGGAAAAGTGGTGGTGGTTGACATGGAGCCTAGAGGCAGGAGGAATCTAGTGGGTTCCCATCACGTGACAAGATATTTTTTTCTTTTGCCTTTTTTGGTTTTTGTGAGAAGATCAAGATCTCTCAAATCAATAATACATCTTTGGCCTCGTAGGAAGGTCATAAAAGCAACGGTGACAGATTCGCGTACCAACAAAAAATAGGAGCAGGTGTCAATACCTCACCTATCAAGTAGCCAATACCTCGCAATTGGTAATGAATCAGTGTCTAAACCTGCGAACCTTCTCACGCTGCTGACCCAGACTTAAATTTTATAATAGGGATTCAGTTGCCTTCCAACACAGAATCTAATGACTCGAGGGAAATAATATAAAGAAATGTATTAAGATCTAGAGGAGAGCTATGAACAATTTCTTTTACCATAGATGGTAGTCATGCAAAATTTTCTATAATTATTCTTAGAACAAAGGAGTTTCCTGTCTTTTTTTTTTAGTTTGGAATACATCTATACATCTAATGTTATGCCAAACGGCAGAGTGTTCCTCGCCCAATTTTATTATTTTAATATGTTTTTTATCAATTTTCAAAAGAAAAAAAAAATGACAAAGTATTCTTTTGTTGATAATAAATTAATAATTATACAATGAGGAGTATTCCAATAACTCGTATTTTTCATACCTCATCATGTCTCGTGTTTTATATCTTTATTTTCAAAGTTCAACTGTCGATCCAAACCGCTCAACATGATATCCATACTAAAATACTCCTAGATACCAAATTTTAGAATTATTTTTTTACTATTTTTTAAGATAGATACAAAATTGTTGTTTTTTTAACTTTGAATAAAATTGAGCGAGAAACACTCCGCCCTTTGACATAACATTAGATCTACTAGTAATAGATCTAATGTTATGTCACATATACAAAATTATTGTTTTTTGTGTCCTCCTCTTATACAATTATGTTCAACTCTGAATTTCTCATTATATCATATTTTCTGACTACATCTGTGTGTAATGCACCATAGAGATATAGCCAGTAATAGTGTTTGGTAAAAAACTCCATGGGCTCAACTCGGATCGGTCCGCTCGTGCCCTTGTCCAGACTGGACCGTGCCCGTGCCACGGGTATGCACGAGTACATGGGCACAGGTATTAAACGGACCAGATCCAAATTTTTGGGAAAAAAACCCGTGCTTACCCGAACCCCCGTACCTGTGAGTCCGTGCCCGTGAACCCGTGATAGTTTTTTTTTTTTTTACTTTTGGTTTAAAATTCAAATTTTAAATCAAAATTCCCTCATTTTCCCAATCCCCTACCCCATTTATTAATTTTCAAAGAAAAAAAAACAAAACAAAAACAAACCGGTCCCGAACCCAGACCGGACTGCTCAGCCATTCTACCTGGACCGTCCTGCCCCTGAACCCGTGACAGACATAAGTATTAAAAGAGCAGGACAGGATTTTTGAAAAAAAAAACCTGTGATGCCCGGTCCGTTGTACCCGTTTGTCCGTGATGCACGTGACCGTATCTACTCGTGCCCATGCCCGGATTTTGCTCGGAGCATTTACCAACACTAGCCGGTAATAAGACGACCAGACAGATGAAGATTTGTTTGAAGACTAGAACTAAAGTGACATCTAATTGGCTGAATATTTGTCTCTTTGTAGCTGTCTGATATTTTGATATGTGATACTTGTTGGATTGAATAAAGAGCAATAATGAGGTTATTTTTCTGGATAGTATTATTTAATTTAGATTTTTTTTTTGTGGGGGGGTGGGGGGTGGTTTTTGACATTAGCATAGTTATGCGGGTGATGATATTAAAACAACAAAAAGTTTTATTAACACAACATAATCAAAATATATTACGATATAGACATTTTTATCCTTCATTAAGTATTTCCATTAATTAAAAACTGATTTTCTCTCCATTAGCACATAACTTTTTTTCTTAAAAGTTATATTTTATAAAGTAAGTTATTTTGTTCAAAATCTATATCTCTGTCATATATTATTATACGATTTATTTCCTTAGAAGTTAGATTAACATAATAAATATTCTATGTTCATTTTCATTAATTAAAATTTTAAGTTTTTTTAAGAAAACTACAGCAGTGAATGGTTGTATTATATTATTAAAATCTATTATATTGTATATATCGATTTTTTTTATAACTTCACAATTTTTTAATGATCTTCTATAAATTGTTTTGTCACTTAACGTTTTATCCATTCTTTGTGCAAATATAAATTAATTACAAAACATTGATAAGCAATTTTAATCAAAATAGACTATAGATAATAAAATCAAAATTAAGAAAAAAATTATAAAGTTTAAAAATTAAAGCAAATTTAAAGCGAAATATGTAATACGATCCAGTAGCTATCTTTTTTTTCATAGATAAAAAAAGTATCAAAATTAAAGTGAGTTTATCGTATATAAAAAAATTACAAAAAAAATAAATACATACCTTGAATTAATATGGTTTGAGTGGAAATTAATGAACGACTCAATGCTTAAAAGTTCAATTGAATTGATAGTTTCCTTGTAAAGTTTGTAGTTATATTTTTTTTTATGAGAAAACATGAAGTAGAAAAAGATTACCTCAATATAAAATAAATTAAAAAATAAGAAAAACAATATCTAACAAATATTAAAATCAAATAATTTGATAAATGATCACTACATTAATATATTATGGAAAAATATGGTAATCAGCAAAACATTTAAAGAAGGTTAAAATTGTCCATACATTAAATTTTATTAAAGATGTTGTGTTAATATAAATGTGTGTGGTGTTAATATGCCTACCCTAGTTATGTTGTACTAGACTTAGTTTGTAACTGCTTGATATTCAATTTTTTTTTTCTTAAAATAAACAATAATTTTTAGCTAATTAGAGCGGTATTTAATACGCATTTCAAATCCTGCAGGTTATTGTATTTATAAAAATAGCGCTACATAATTGAACAATTACACAAAAAAAATGTATACGCCAGTTTTTTTATTGTGAAGTAAACTCTACTCCTTACATATGTTTTGTGCAATTATGTAAACCAATTAACATTACCAAATGTTGGTAGAACCACTTCACAAAAAATGCTTTTCCATTATTAAATTTATAAAAATGGCATGCTTCTACGCTAGACATTTGAAACACTCTATATTAATCATTTATCATCTCCATGCTCAAAAAAAAAAAGTTATAAAAATAAAATATCTACATTCCACACATTGTCACCTACCAAAATAATAGGGTAAATTTGTTAACGAAGCAGTTTTGACTTCACACAGAGCAAGAATTAGTTATGTTTTGATTTGATAATATGTGCGCTACATGAATTGAAAATTGCTCTGTTAATTTTTGTAAAGAAGAAATATCAGGAGAGGATCTTTCCATTTGGTAAATAATTTGATGATGTATACACCTGATCAGCGACAGCACACAGTGTGATGTGATGACCCAATTTTTGGAATATTATTTGTGGGGACCAGCATCCCAAATCGCCTACTTTTTATTGTAATTCTTCCTCTTCAACTCTCATTAATTAAATGCCATTTGTCTTTTTCAGGATGGAGACCACCTTAATTAGGACCCACTGCCAGTGACTCATCAGAGGCCTTTATCTATGTTATAAAAATCAATAATACGCAATAAATAAATCATGTATTGAATTATTAATTGGATAAATTTAGGTTTATATCTTACGTACAAAAACCCCACTTACAAAACACACATCATCATTTATTCGATATAGAAAAATTATGAAGAAAAAAAAACACATCTCAACTCAACTAAAAGGAGAGGAACCTCATTGATTTTACATCTAACCTCATTACCTTTTAAAATAAATAATCTCTAGTAATGATACCGTTTGCATTGAGCCGCTTACTTTCTAAAATATCAAAACCAAAATGAAAGGAAGTGATGATTGAACCAGTAAAATATAAATTATACTTCAACCATTATAATTATGTTAGTTTGATTTAGTCAATTTTGAAAAGAAATCAAACTGATTCATTTAAACTGAAATAATTTAAAAATTCAACTAAATCAATTCATTTAAACTAAATAACTGATCTGTTAAACTGAAAATTTTCGGTTTGGTTGAAAACCAAATAAACCAAACCGTTTGAACACCCCTACAGAGTGGAACTAGAAAATCTTAACATAAGGGGCTAAAATATAAAATGCACAATACGTAGTAGGTGAGAAATAAACTCAAGTCTTTATTATCACAAAATAGAGTTTTAACCACTAGACTACAATTAAGTATTTGATATTTTATGAGGATGACTGGACTGTATAAAATATTTTAAA
The DNA here is from genome assembly GCA_033356055.1 of Carex pumila. Lineage (NCBI taxonomy): Eukaryota > Viridiplantae > Streptophyta > Magnoliopsida > Poales > Cyperaceae > Carex > Carex pumila. The sequence goes on along the minus strand of JARJHM010000571.1, from coordinate 7,183 downwards.
AATTAAATTAAATTAAATTAAATTTTAATATACATAATTAAAATTTTAAAATTATAGAGGTGACTTAACTATCTTTGATTTAACTTTAGATCACCCCTAGATTAATGAGTAATACATTTATATTTGAATTTATAGCTTATTAAATTCATTTAGTATAAATCAAGCAGTTAAAATAAATAAATTTTATATTTTTTTAATCCATTTATTTTTCCAATCATCTTTTGATTAATTGATTTTACACTAAATAAAATTAAAAATTCTTAAATTTAACACATAAGTACATCACTCGTTGAAAGTAAATCAATTTTTAACAATCTGGCATTGTTAATTAAAATTGATATAATAAATTTAGAACCAAGTTAACTAATCATCTCAGCAAACCTAAGTACACACTAGCTTAATTTTTTTTTTTTTTTTTTGACAAAAGCTTGCTTTGAACTCCATTAAGCTTGCCCCATCAAGCATCATCCTTTCCCCGTCTCAAATTTTCTTTTTATTTATAATATGTGGATATGGGATACATTTTTATTTTATATGTCAAAAATCTGAAATAAGAGGGTCTAATAAATGATTTAATTTGCTGAATCTGCCACGTCTCTATTGAATTTTAATGCAAATCACATAATAGGCCACTTTACAAGATGTTTTGACTGCGACTATTATTTTCACTTTTAAAATGCAATTGATGTAAAAATTGTTTTGCAAAAAAAAAAAAAAAAATTTCTGAATTTTGGATTTTACAAAATTATCGTCTCGTGTTTTGTAATGTACTGGAGAAAAAGTAGATGCATATTTCTGGGTTCCTGAACACTCGTCATTTTCCTATGCTAATTATTAAAGAAACTTAGCAACAATTGCAATCGTTGATTTGACGACAAACATAGTGACATATCAGACAGCGACACCATCTTTCAAAACTTCAACAAAGCCGTCCATTTATTTTCGTGGGGCATATCTGAAACTGAAAGCTCGTTTTTTCATATCAATATCTAAACTAAACTAAAATAACTAAAGAGAGGTCATCATAATTTGCAATGTGTCATGTGATGTGTGTTACAACTTACAAGTGTTCTTTCTAGCTACATGCCAAATCATTTTCCTTCAAAAGGAAATGGGCTTCGGCCCATTTAGTTTTATGCTTCGTACGACAACAGAGGCTCCCTAAGTTTTCATTTTATGGAGCCGTAAACTTTCATATTTATTTTGTTTCTCGCTCCATATATTATTCGTATTGTACTCCTTTTAGTGATGAATACAAATCAATTCCTCACTTGTGCTCCAACTTAACATAATAACTAAAGTCAACATGAATAGAAATTGCAGTCACTTTGCAAAATAAAAATATATATTATGGCTTTGCATAAAATAAGTCAACAACTTTTTTCATTCTAGTTTGTAGATCCTTCGTGTGTACTGCTTAAAATTTTCAAATTTCAAAACATAATTTGACATTTTTAAGTCCTAATTTGTCATACTATCATATTTAGGAATTCAAATTTTACATATATTCATAGATCATAATAATCGAATTAATGTCGTTTTAGCATTTATAAAGAAGAGTGTTCGCCGGAACTATAATTTTTATTTGCAAAGATTGTGTAAAAACAATATGTTATTTTGTAAATTGAAATAAAAAATGTTTGATACGGAATTAGGAAATAAAAAAATTTCAATCCAAAATTAGAAACTATCAGGTTATATACTTATATGCTTTTTAAATGATATTAGTTTTAGAATAAAGATTTATTTCTCCCAGTTTATTTCCCCCATCCATCTTCAAATCATTAATTATATGGAGGGACCACAACTTCCAGCACAAAAAAAATAAAATAAAACATGTATTAGTCATTAATAATGTGGGGGGCCACTAATTAATTGGGGGACCACTTAAATTTAAAAAACTTTACAACTAATGCGCATAAATATATATACTTATACACGTAAGTATTAATATCTAATATAGTAAGTATTCATATGTAAGATATCAAATATTTCTTTAAACAATCTTTCTTATCACATACTCATTTTTTACACATTTTATGGTTTTTTTTTTTCCTTACTTCAATGTCGCCTATATTTCTGACAATCTGTGAATTTTTTTGCGAATCTAAAGTCACAGACGTTTTCAACATAATTTTTTCTTTCAAATGAGATCTATGATGAAATACTTTTGAGTTGTTCGCCGTGCAAGTATTCATACTTGATATATTATATACTAACACTTGCGCGCATATGCATCCATATTTATACCTGACAGTTGTAAAATCTATCAAATATTAGGTGGTTACCTAAGTAGTTAGTGATCCCCTACTTAATTAGCAGTCCCTACAGGTAATGCATTACGAGATATGAATACTTGCTCAACAAAATATGAATACTTACACGACAACGATGAATATTTGCATGACGAGGTATGAATACTTGCACGACGGACAACCCGAAAGTATGTCATCATGAATCTCATTTGAAAGAGAAAATTACGTAGAAGACGTTCATAGTTTTAGATTTACAAATTTTCTCACAGATTGTCATAAAATATTGATGAAATTGAACGGAGAAAAAAAAACCCAACTCTAAAAACATGTAAAAGATGTGCGTGTGATGTGTCCAGTTTTTTTTTCGAAATACTGTATCTTAGGTATGAATATTTGATATATTATATATTAACACTTGTGTGCATAGGTATTCATATTTGCATGCGTCAGTTATAAAATCTATTAAATATTAGGTGGTCCCCAAGTAATTAATGAAGTTCAGTTAGTTAATGGTCCCCCACAAGTAATTATGACTGGGGGATGAATGGGGAAAATTGACTGGGTGATAGTTAGTTGATCCCTTAAAGAATAGGGTTCAACTGTTATCATTTTGTGCTTTAATATGCTTTATATTATTTATTTCTATTTTTAAAGTCTGAACAGTCGATTCGAACCGCTTAACATGATCTTTATAATAAAATATGCTTGGAGACCAAATTTTATATTTTTTTTGGAATTTTTTAAATATATACAAAATCATTGTTTCAAGGAGATTCTAGACCATTCGATGAAGTGATATTGTACCTATGTTAAAAGGTAGTAAAAAAATTCTAACAATTAAAAAAATTTGATCTCCAAACTCCAATAATATTTTATGAGCGAGTCTATGGTACTATGTATATCACGGGTTGTTATCGTGCTACACCTCTATATTTGAGTTTTCAAATTCTAACGGTTGATCCGAACCGTTCATATTGTTCTCCATATTAATATGTGTTTGGAGACCAAATTTTTTACTATTTTTTTAGATATTTAGAAAATCATTTGATCTGAAAATTCTGGACCATCCAAAAACAGTGATTTTCAATAAATCTAAAAAAAATAGTAAAAAATTTTCAAGAAATATAAAATTTGGTCTCCAAACATATATTAATATGGAGAACAAGATAAATGGTTCAGATCGACCGTTAGGATTTGGAAACTCGAATATAGAGCCGTAGCACGGTAACAGATCGTAATATGCATAGTACCATAGACTCACTCATATTTTATTATGAAGATCATATTAAGCGGTTCGGATCAACTGTTTGAAATGAAAACAAAGATAAAGAATATAGAGCATATTGGAGCACAATATCATGGTGAATTTGAAACTTTTTTCCTTATAATAATTGTGATTCTTAAATTTTTATTTAAATGACATCCGATAATTATTATTATTTTGCTCATTTAAAATACAATTTTTCGACTTACTTTAACAGCATCCGATAAGAGTAAAGATGTTGTCCCCCTTAAATCTGTCCCCTATTTGTCCCCCTAACAACCTTCATTTTTTGTTCTCCCACGTGGTCAAAATTCACCATTTTCAACCTTCTTTTTTTGTCCCCCTAACAACCTTTCTTTAAAATACAATTTTTCGACTGACTTTAACAGCATCCGATAATTTGGAATCCTGTAACTTTCCAATTAATTTTGACGGCATTCATTAATTCTTTTTTTTGGGAACAGAGTATGTTTTAATCGTATTTGAAAAATTGGAATCCTACCTTGTCTATGAAAGGACAGTTTGTTACCAAAAAAAAAGTTTCTTCTCATCTCAGATCTGCGCTAATTGAAATATTAACGGTTAAAATCAGCACTCCTGTTGGAGATAAATAATAATTTAATGCTCATTAAAATATATAATATATATAATTTTTTTTATATAATTACTTGATCGGATAATGGGTACAAAATAGACTTTATCCGTACCCTTACCCGTATTGATAACGAGAAAAAAATCTTTACCCGTATCTGTACCCGATAACTTTACGAAAAAAATATCTTACCTATATTCGTCTCATCGAATATGATACAGATCGAGTAAAGAGATAAAATGATGCCATTGACACCCCTACCATCCTTTGACTTTGGTTGTAGATCAGTCACTGTATTTTTGGCTTTTTGCACTATTAAGTCGCCTCAATTTTTCTTTCATATCAATTTCAACGTTCAAATTTATGAGAGATTTTAATTTTAAATTTTGATCATGTTCTTATCCACAAACAGCGCAAATACAATAAATGTTATAGATACATATTTGTTGTTTAACTTAAAATTTGTTAATTTGGTTACGGCCTAATGGCACCGGAATACATAACCAGATGTGCTTAATTTGTAAATTTGGTTAAATAATCACAAACCGTCTCTTTTTGCTTCATGTGGTAAATTCAACCTGTATCTCGACTCTCGAGTCTTATTTTTGTTAGAACTAAACATGGGCCGGATACAGGCCACAAAATTCCTAAATATATAACCCATTAAGCCGATCAGAATATCCTCAAAAGATCTCAAATCATATAAAAATCTGTATAACGGGTTATATTAACAACCGTAAATCGTAGAAACAACTCCTTATACGGATTACAGTACCATAGAGCCACAAGAACTTGTGGTAAGAACCAAAAGCATTTCGAGTGCGTATCCTCTGAGATAACTCAACTTTTGCGTGACCGACGTGTCCGGTTCCTATTCGGGGATGATGTAGGGGGTCAGTATTATGTGTGCTTTGAGATTCGTGGAGAACGTAGTTAAACGGTTGGAATTTTCCATAAAGTCACGCAAAGTTTCAGATATCTCAGAGGATACGAATTCAAGCATTTCTGGTCTCCTGTGTTTACCTGGAGATGCCGGATGCGATCCCTGTCATGGCGAAAAAGCACCTCGCTTGAGAGTTGAGACTTGAGCTCCGTGGCTTTTCTGTAAGGTTTAATTAGGGTTTTTTGGTGACTGGCCTAGAGAGCAATGGGCATGGAGATGGAATTTGTAAATGGAGCCGCCTCCAGTACAGCCGGAGATGGCGGATCGCTGGAGACCCTACCCGGAATTCTCCTTGTCGGATCCCCAAACGTCGGGAAGCGAACCCTTCTCTCTCGTATGCCTCCTCTCTTTCTTTCTTCTTCATTTCTTTGTTTGCTTTTTGTATACCTCTGATGCATGTATTGATGAGTTCTGTACCTATGTTGCATAGATACGGGTATCGTATCCGATACGATACGGATAAGTGATACTGGAATTTTCAAAAATCTAGGATACAACAAGGTTATTATATATATATTATTTTAATTATATTATTTATTCTACACTGTAATACAAGACAAAAAAATTGCATCCTCGTCCATTCCACCTGATCTAAGATTGCTTCATTGATAGAACCAGCAAATAGCAGCACAACCATACCTCACTGGTACAGGGCTACATGGTACCTATTGTAATCTCAGCATATCAAAATTGCATCCTCGTCCATTACACAATATACCAACTCATACCTACTTATTTTCAGTTGCATAAAGCAAGAACAATACTAGTTATCACTGAATATATCCAACAGAACACAGTCATTAACTAGATACAAAAAAACAGCAACTGTCTTCCTCTTAAGATCCTTGTCCCAGACTCCCCATACGGCACCAAACACATGTCCTCAGGTGCCCAAGATTTCAGGGGTACACAGTCCATATCCTCTGGAATCCATTTAGCAGTAGCTCCCTTGATTTTTTTCCTTTGTATTACCTAGTCAATAATTTACCAAAGAAAGTATTGTCGGCAACATATTCATTGTACTTTTATCATACTCAGTGTTATGAAAAATTAGATCATTCTTGTGTTTCCATATACTCTAGCACAAACACTATATATTTATTTAAATTTTTTTTTTTACCAGGATTGCTGTCGGTTGAAATTCCAGAGACGCATGACCTATCCTCCGGTGTACTATGTCAAGGGTATGTAGTATGGTATCTCTATAAATACTTAGAAATTGTATAGTATATGTATGCTCCTGTATTATATATTTGTCTTTTTTCTTACTGAAATGCAACCTTTTTTTTGTAATGCTAGGTGGACAATTGAAACAAAATATTACTCGGCCGATATTTCTGTATGGACAGCTCACCTTGGCGAAGATTTCTCCCTTGGTTTACTTCCAAATGGCGTGAAACTCGCTGCTCTTGTGATGGTTTTTGACATGAGTGATGTTAGAACTTATATTGATTTTTTTTATTTGTTTTATGGTTTGCTGTAATGTTCAAACTTTACCATGCATTTTTTTTTTTCTATAATGTTGTGGTTATATAAATCGGACTTCAAATTTTGGTTGTTTTCTCCCAATTTTACAATTAGAAGACTTCATAGGACACAATTCTATGTAAAAATTTCATTTTAAACCTATAAATTATGAATGCTTACTGACTTGATTTTCTTCTCTTTTTGCCGGTACCCGCTATTTGCAGGAATTATCTTTCAGTACCCTTCGAAATTGGATCTCAAGCATCGACATAAAAAATTTTGAAATCCTTCTATGCATAGGAAACAAGGCAGATCTGGTGCCAGGTCATCAAGCTCATGCTGAGTACAGAAGGCGCATGCAGAGGCGTGGCGAGTCAACCGGTGACCCACATCCTGAACATTCCAATTTTGGCATAAATGAAGAAGAGGGAAGTAGTTTATTGTGGGATGAAGAAACGAGCATAGAGATTAGAAAGATCTCCTTGGATTGGTGCATTGATAATAATATCGAGTATATCGAGGCTTGTGCCTCCAATGTTGATTTTGATAAATGTGAGTTGAACCTTCTTTGCAATTCTAAACTCTACTTATTTCTTTATTTATTCATTAACCAACTTCAATGGGCATGAACTAAAATTTTTGTATGGGAATATATTCTTGAG
>JARJHM010000570.1:0-212434 GCA_033356055.1 Carex pumila | reverse complement strand
GAAGAGTGCCATAGAAGATCTATTGGAGTAAACAAGGAAGGTGGCACAATATCCTGAAGGCAGCAATATTCTGTGTGGGTGCGCAAGTTTGAAGATCTTAGGAAATATTTGTTACTTTGTTTAATATATTTGTTGTCATGTATTCGTAGATATAGAAGGAATAAATACAGAAAGTAATCTAAGAAAGATTAATTGCACCTAGGTCATATTGAACTCTATAAAAGAGTCAAGTTCTTCTCTGTAACGTATTGGAAAAAATATTCAATAAGAAATAAAGAACAGGGAGGGAAGGGAGATTTTCGGGAGTTTTGTGTTTGAGTTTTTTCTATTATTTGTTATTATGGTATCAGAGCGGGTTATGAACTTGGGAGCAACCTTGAAGCTGTTTTGTTTATGTTCATCTTTTGTTTAGTTGTGTTTGTTTTTTCTGTAGATTTTTTTGTTTAAGAAAAAAAAAAAGAAAAAAAAAATTTCTGAGAAAAGTTAAGTGTCAGGGAAAATTTAGCATTGGAAGAAACTACCTCCACTAATACCCTTCTTGAAAAATTAACCCAGATTATGGTGCTGCAACAAAATACGTTGAACCAACTTATTCCCAATACCTCTTCCTCACAACCACATCCTCCTGTCCCCTCTGTTGTATCTCTCACAGATGGGCCATCACAACCTATTTCTGAAAAACTGACCGGTGAAAACTACAGTCTGTGGTCCCAGGTGGTGAGGCTATATGTGAAAGGCCGTGACAAGATGAGGCATTTGACTAGTGACCCGGCTCCACCAGAATTGGATGATCCAGCATACCAAAAGTGGGACATTGATGACTCGGTGGTGAAAGGGTGGCTAATCAACTCGCTAGACCCTAAATTGAGGACCAACTTCATCAGGTACTCAACTGCAAAGGAAGTATGGGACGCAATCTCCACGACGTTCTATGATGGCCATGATGAAGTTCAGGTATACAATTTAAATAAAAGGGTGTCTCGGCTTAAACAGTCGGGAAGAATGATAGAAGAGTACTATAATGAATTGCAAGGGCTTTGGCAAGAGATTAACTTTCGTTGTCCCAACCCTATGGTTTATGCCGTTGATATTGCAAAATTTAACGAGTTTGTTGAGAAAACTAGGGTCTATACATTTCTAGATGGCTTAGACGATTGGCTAGACAATGTAAGAGCCACAGTTCTACAAATCTCTCCATTTCCTACAGTGGAGCAAGCTTATGCAGTCGTTAGGAGAGAAGCATCCCGACAAGTGGTCATGCTCAGAGGAGAGGGGGAGATAAGGAATTCTATGGCAATGGTACAAAAGGGCTCCAAGCAATCTGAGGTAAATTTTGTATCAAATAAAAATTTATCTAAACAAGAGAAGACACGTTTGAAGTGTATTAGTTGCGGTATGACTGGGCATCTAAAAGAAGGGTGTTATAAAATTATTGGGTATCCTGATTGGTGGAATGAGCGGAAAATGAAATTGAAAAATGAGATTTATAAGGGGAAGGGTTCGGTCAACATAGCCACTGCAAGAGGGGGCCACATGGATCAGCCAGACCAAAATCACCTCTGTCTGCCCAACTCGCAAAACCAGTACCAGGGGTTTCAGCCAACCACAGACCGTATCAGGCAGGGGGATCAAAACTGGGTCACAACACCTCCAGCAAGCCATACCTGGAGCAATTCAGATGGGCCGCCTGCTTCAGGTCGGGCTAATCATGCATCAACCTCCACTTCTGGACTGGGCCAAGCACAGTTAATTCAGTCTACGGATCTGAATTCAACTGGATCTAATGCAAATGTAAGAGGTAAAGGAATAAGCCAAGGTATGTGTTTAGTTTCTAAAGCTGATTTGAACGATTGGGTTATTGATTCCGGGGCAACTGATCATATGACCTTTTCAAGAAAAGATTTGAGCAACATAAGAGAACCTAGTAGAAATGGGATATTGAATGCAAATGGGGTTTCATCCCAGGTAGAAAGCACAGGGGATGTACATGTTTCAAATACTTTAACTCTTGACAATACTCTTCTTGTACCATCTCTGTCAACCAAGCTACTTTCTGTGGGACAAATCACTGAAGAATTGAATTGTGCAGTTCTTATGTTTCCAAATTTCTGTATTTTTCAGGATATCCTCACAAAGGAGATCATTGGCCGTGGTATTAAGAGAGGTCGTTTGTATCATTTAGAGGAACTGAAGACTGGAAAAGCAAACATCACTATTGGTAGTCCTACTGCCGAAAAACAGATCTGGACTTGGCATCGGCGGTTAGGACACCCTTCTTTTAGTTACATGAGAAACTTGTTACCCTCTTTATTTTCTGGTTTAGATATCTCTGGTTTTGTATGTCAAACTTGCATAAAAGCAAAGAGTCACCGTGTATCCTATCAAAGTAGTAATAATAAAAGTAGTGCTCCATTTGATTTAATCCATTCAGATGTTTGGGGACCATCCCCGATAAATTCAATTCATGGGTATAGGTGGTTTGTCTTGTTTATTGATGATTGTACAAGAATGACGTGGGTGTATCTATTAAAAAGAAAGGATGAGGTAGCCGAGGTATTTAAGAGTTTTTATACCATGGTACAAAATCAATTTGGCAAAGGAATAAAATTCTTTAGAAGTGATAATGGAGGTGAATTTGTGAATCAAATACTGAGAGAATTTTTTATTAACAAGGGGATAATTCATGAAACCACTTGTGTTGGAACACCACAACAAAACGGGGTAGCTGAGAGAAAAAATAGACATATCTTGGAAACTGCGAGGTCTCTACTTTTTGAATATAGAGTGCCACAAATTTTTTGGGATTGTGCTGTTACTATGGCTGTCTACATGATTAACCGTTTGCCAACTAAAGCCAATAATTTTCACACTCCACTAAACACACTTGGAAAATTTGTCTCAATACCGTCCATCTTAAATCTATCTCCAAAAATATTTGGGTGTGTTGCCTATGTCCATATCCAAAAACACCACCGAACAAAAATTGAACCTAATGCTAAAAGGTGTGTCTTGTTGGGATTTGGTTTAAATCAAAAGGGGTACAAGTGTTATGACCCGGTTGAGAAAAAATGGTATGTCACCATGGACGTGACATTTGTTGAGAATGAACCATATTTTACCACATATTCTTCTCAGGGGGAGAATGAAAGAGACAATGAGAATGAATATTTGTGGTTAAATGAAACAAGCTCAATTAAATTTTCTGAATTTTCTAACCACCAAAACCAACATGAAACAAGCCCAGTTGAATTCTCTTACCACCAAAACCAAGCCCGGCAAGGCCCAATATTTAATCGGGCCCAACAAACCCAGCAAGAGGAGAGTGGAGCTGTATCGGGTCCAGATCAAAATGATCTTACAACACAGGGAGCAAATCCAGCAATAAATCCAGCACAGGAGATACACGGGCCAAGGCCTGATCTCACTACATCAAGAGAATTGCAGCATGTGTTTAGAAGAGATCAAAGGAGACAGATCTGGATGCCTACACCTGAAGTAATGATGCAAACGGACATGATACCACCTGAGCCAGAATCTCCTGAGGATTATCCAACGGTAAGTATCCCTAATTACATTTTGCCTCCAAGAACAAATAGAGGGAAACCACCGAACCGGTATGTTCCAGAGGATGGAACAAGTGAAACAGTAAAATACCCAATTGCAAATTATGTTAGTACCAAGAATTTGACAGAACCATTGAAAAACTTTAGTGAAAAGATACTATCATTGGAAGTACCAAAAAATGTTGAGGAAGCTTTAAGGGATCCAAAGTGGGTACATGCAATGGATGTAGAAATGGAAGCACTTAATAAAAATGAAACTTGGTCTTTGGTAGAATTGCCAAAAGGGAAGAAACCAGTTGGGTGTAAGTGGGTTTACTCAATTAAGTTTGGTGCTAATGGTGAAATTGAGAGATACAAAGCAAGACTAGTTGCGAAGGGGTTCACTCAAACATATGGTATAGACTTTCAGGAAACTTTTTCTCCAGTGGCTAAACTAAATACCGTTCGAGTTTTGTTATCTCTTGCAGCAAATTTAGATTGGCCTTTGCATCAATTTGATGTAAAAAATGCGTTCTTGCATGGTGACTTAAAGGAAGAAATTTACATGGAACCTCCTCCCGGATACACAAACCCAAGTGCAACAAAGGTGGTATGTCAGTTGCACAAGGCGTTATATGGGCTTAAGCAGTCACCTCGAGCTTGGTTTGGCCGATTTTGTAGTGCTATGAAGAGTTATGAGTTTGAACAGAGTGATTCTGATCATACTTTATTTTTTAAGAAACAACAAGAAAAACTAACTGTTTTGATTATATATGTGGATGATATGATCATAACAGGTGATGATAGAGACGAAATTAGAAGGCTTGAGGAAAGGCTATCAAAAGAGTTTGAGATGAAAAACTTGGGTGGACTTAAGTATTTTCTAGGAATTGAAGTTAGCAGGTCGGAAGATAGTATTGTTCTGTCTCAAAGGAAGTATATTTTGGACCTATTAGCTGGAGTAGGGATGCTTGACTGCAAGCCAGTAGACACACCGGTTGTTCAGAATCTAAAATTGGGAGAATATCCTGACCAAGTGCCCACCAATAAAGAAAGGTACCAAAGGTTAGTAGGAAAATTAATTTATTTATCACATACTAGACCTGACATAGCCTATGCAGTGAGTTTGGTCAGTCAATTCATGCATAATCCAAGCGAAGAGCACATGGAGGCCGTCATGAGAATAATTAGATACTTGAAGGGAGCACCCGGAAGAGGGATTCAATTCAGGAAAAATGGACACTTAGATGTGGAAGGATATACAGATGCAGATTGGGCTGGCAGCATCACTGACCGGAGGTCCACGTCCGGGTATTTCACCTTTGTAGGAGGTAATCTTGTTACTTGGAGAAGCAAAAAACAGAAAAGTGTTGCCCTTTCTAGTGCTGAGTCTGAATTGAGAGGTATAGTCAAGGGAATTTGTGAATTAATTTGGCTTAAAAAATTGATGACCGAACTTGGCTTTCCTCAGACAAAGGCAATGGATTTGTTCTGTGACAACAAGGCTGCCATAGACATCTCGCACAACCCGGTTCAGCATGATCGAACCAAACATGTTGGAGTTGACAGACACTTCATTCGAGAGAATATTGAATCAAAGATTATTCGATTACCACATGTGAGGTCAGAAAAACAGCTTGCAGATATTTTAACAAAGGCAACTTCGAGTAAGATCTTCCATGACACATTAAACAAGTTGGTAATGACAAATCTGTACCTACCAACGTGAGGGAGAGTGTTGAAGAGTGCCATAGAAGATCTATTGGAGTAAACAAGGAAGGTGGCACAATATCCTGAAGGCACAATATTCTGGTGTGGTGCGCAAGTTTGAAGATCTTAGGAAATATTTGTTACTTTGTTTAATATATTTGTTGTCATGTATTCGTAGATATAGAAGGAATAAATACAGAAAGTAATCTAAGAAAGATTAATTGCACCTAGGTCATATTGAACTCTATAAAAGAGTCAAGTTCTTCTCTGTAACGTATTGGAAAAAATATTCAATAAGAAATAAAGAACAGGGAGGGAAGGGAGATTTTCGGGAGTTTTGTGTTTGAGTTTTTTCTATTATTTGTTATTATGGTATCAGAGCGGGTTATGAACTTGGAGCAAACCTTGAAGCTGTTTTGTTTATGTTCATCTTTTGTTTAGTTGTGTTTGTTTTTCTGTAGATTTTTTTGTTTAAGAAAAAAAAAAAAGAAAAAAAATTTCTGAGAAAAGTTAAGTGTCATGGAAAATTTAGCATTGGAAGAAACTACCTCCACTAATACCCTTCTTGAAAAATTAACCCAGATTATGGTGCTGCAACAAAATACGTTGAACCAACTTATTCCCAATACCTCTTCCTCACAACCACATCCTCCTGTCCCCTCTGTTGTATCTCTCACAGATGGGCCATCACAACCTATTTCTGAAAAACTGACCGGTGAAAACTACAGTCTGTGGTCCCAGGTGGTGAGGCTATATGTGAAAGGCCGTGACAAGATGAGGCATTTGACTAGTGACCCGGCTCCACCAGAATTGGATGATCCAGCATACCAAAAGTGGGACATTGATGACTCGGTGGTGAAAGGGTGGCTAATCAACTCGCTAGACCCTAAATTGAGGACCAACTTCATCAGGTACTCAACTGCAAAGGAAGTATGGGACGCAATCTCCACGACGTTCTATGATGGCCATGATGAAGTTCAGGTATACAATTTAAATAAAAGGGTGTCTCGGCTTAAACAGTCGGGAAGAATGATAGAAGAGTACTATAATGAATTGCAAGGGCTTTGGCAAGAGATTAACTTTCGTTGTCCCAACCCTATGGTTTATGCCGTTGATATTGCAAAATTTAACGAGTTTGTTGAGAAAACTAGGGTCTATACATTTCTAGATGGCTTAGACGATTGGCTAGACAATGTAAGAGCCACAGTTCTACAAATCTCTCCATTTCCTACAGTGGAGCAAGCTTATGCAGTCGTTAGGAGAGAAGCATCCCGACAAGTGGTCATGCTCAGAGGAGAGGGGGAGATAAGGAATTCTATGGCAATGGTACAAAAGGGCTCCAAGCAATCTGAGGTAAATTTTGTATCAAATAAAAATTTATCTAAACAAGAGAAGACACGTTTGAAGTGTATTAGTTGCGGTATGACTGGGCATCTAAAAGAAGGGTGTTATAAAATTATTGGGTATCCTGATTGGTGGAATGAGCGGAAAATGAAATTGAAAAATGAGATTTATAAGGGGAAGGGTTCGGTCAACATAGCCACTGCAAGAGGGGGCCACATGGATCAGCCAGACCAAAATCACCTCTGTCTGCCCAACTCGCAAAACCAGTACCAGGGGTTTCAGCCAACCACAGACCGTATCAGGCAGGGGGATCAAAACTGGGTCACAACACCTCCAGCAAGCCATACCTGGAGCAATTCAGATGGGCCGCCTGCTTCAGGTCGGGCTAATCATGCATCAACCTCCACTTCTGGACTGGGCCAAGCACAGTTAATTCAGTCTACGGATCTGAATTCAACTGGATCTAATGCAAATGTAAGAGGTAAAGGAATAAGCCAAGGTATGTGTTTAGTTTCTAAAGCTGATTTGAACGATTGGGTTATTGATTCCGGGGCAACTGATCATATGACCTTTTCAAGAAAAGATTTGAGCAACATAAGAGAACCTAGTAGAAATGGGATATTGAATGCAAATGGGGTTTCATCCCAGGTAGAAAGCACAGGGGATGTACATGTTTCAAATACTTTAACTCTTGACAATACTCTTCTTGTACCATCTCTGTCAACCAAGCTACTTTCTGTGGGACAAATCACTGAAGAATTGAATTGTGCAGTTCTTATGTTTCCAAATTTCTGTATTTTTCAGGATATCCTCACAAAGGAGATCATTGGCCGTGGTATTAAGAGAGGTCGTTTGTATCATTTAGAGGAACTGAAGACTGGAAAAGCAAACATCACTATTGGTAGTCCTACTGCCGAAAAACAGATCTGGACTTGGCATCGGCGGTTAGGACACCCTTCTTTTAGTTACATGAGAAACTTGTTACCCTCTTTATTTTCTGGTTTAGATATCTCTGGTTTTGTATGTCAAACTTGCATAAAAGCAAAGAGTCACCGTGTATCCTATCAAAGTAGTAATAATAAAAGTAGTGCTCCATTTGATTTAATCCATTCAGATGTTTGGGGACCATCCCCGATAAATTCAATTCATGGGTATAGGTGGTTTGTCTTGTTTATTGATGATTGTACAAGAATGACGTGGGTGTATCTATTAAAAAGAAAGGATGAGGTAGCCGAGGTATTTAAGAGTTTTTATACCATGGTACAAAATCAATTTGGCAAAGGAATAAAATTCTTTAGAAGTGATAATGGAGGTGAATTTGTGAATCAAATACTGAGAGAATTTTTTATTAACAAGGGGATAATTCATGAAACCACTTGTGTTGGAACACCACAACAAAACGGGGTAGCTGAGAGAAAAAATAGACATATCTTGGAAACTGCGAGGTCTCTACTTTTTGAATATAGAGTGCCACAAATTTTTTGGGATTGTGCTGTTACTATGGCTGTCTACATGATTAACCGTTTGCCAACTAAAGCCAATAATTTTCACACTCCACTAAACACACTTGGAAAATTTGTCTCAATACCGTCCATCTTAAATCTATCTCCAAAAATATTTGGGTGTGTTGCCTATGTCCATATCCAAAAACACCACCGAACAAAAATTGAACCTAATGCTAAAAGGTGTGTCTTGTTGGGATTTGGTTTAAATCAAAAGGGGTACAAGTGTTATGACCCGGTTGAGAAAAAATGGTATGTCACCATGGACGTGACATTTGTTGAGAATGAACCATATTTTACCACATATTCTTCTCAGGGGGAGAATGAAAGAGACAATGAGAATGAATATTTGTGGTTAAATGAAACAAGCTCAATTAAATTTTCTGAATTTTCTAACCACCAAAACCAACATGAAACAAGCCCAGTTGAATTCTCTTACCACCAAAACCAAGCCCGGCAAGGCCCAATATTTAATCGGGCCCAACAAACCCAGCAAGAGGAGAGTGGAGCTGTATCGGGTCCAGATCAAAATGATCTTACAACACAGGGAGCAAATCCAGCAATAAATCCAGCACAGGAGATACACGGGCCAAGGCCTGATCTCACTACATCAAGAGAATTGCAGCATGTGTTTAGAAGAGATCAAAGGAGACAGATCTGGATGCCTACACCTGAAGTAATGATGCAAACGGACATGATACCACCTGAGCCAGAATCTCCTGAGGATTATCCAACGGTAAGTATCCCTAATTACATTTTGCCTCCAAGAACAAATAGAGGGAAACCACCGAACCGGTATGTTCCAGAGGATGGAACAAGTGAAACAGTAAAATACCCAATTGCAAATTATGTTAGTACCAAGAATTTGACAGAACCATTGAAAAACTTTAGTGAAAAGATACTATCATTGGAAGTACCAAAAAATGTTGAGGAAGCTTTAAGGGATCCAAAGTGGGTACATGCAATGGATGTAGAAATGGAAGCACTTAATAAAAATGAAACTTGGTCTTTGGTAGAATTGCCAAAAGGGAAGAAACCAGTTGGGTGTAAGTGGGTTTACTCAATTAAGTTTGGTGCTAATGGTGAAATTGAGAGATACAAAGCAAGACTAGTTGCGAAGGGGTTCACTCAAACATATGGTATAGACTTTCAGGAAACTTTTTCTCCAGTGGCTAAACTAAATACCGTTCGAGTTTTGTTATCTCTTGCAGCAAATTTAGATTGGCCTTTGCATCAATTTGATGTAAAAAATGCGTTCTTGCATGGTGACTTAAAGGAAGAAATTTACATGGAACCTCCTCCCGGATACACAAACCCAAGTGCAACAAAGGTGGTATGTCAGTTGCACAAGGCGTTATATGGGCTTAAGCAGTCACCTCGAGCTTGGTTTGGCCGATTTTGTAGTGCTATGAAGAGTTATGAGTTTGAACAGAGTGATTCTGATCATACTTTATTTTTTAAGAAACAACAAGAAAAACTAACTGTTTTGATTATATATGTGGATGATATGATCATAACAGGTGATGATAGAGACGAAATTAGAAGGCTTGAGGAAAGGCTATCAAAAGAGTTTGAGATGAAAAACTTGGGTGGACTTAAGTATTTTCTAGGAATTGAAGTTAGCAGGTCGGAAGATAGTATTGTTCTGTCTCAAAGGAAGTATATTTTGGACCTATTAGCTGGAGTAGGGATGCTTGACTGCAAGCCAGTAGACACACCGGTTGTTCAGAATCTAAAATTGGGAGAATATCCTGACCAAGTGCCCACCAATAAAGAAAGGTACCAAAGGTTAGTAGGAAAATTAATTTATTTTTAACTACAATTATTTTTAAATCATTATGAAATTATTGTAGTGGCAAAGGCACACGTACAAGCTTGCATGGCAGACTTCAATTCTTGGAACGGTGAAAGACACAAATTAAGTTTAACAAATCACTTAGAAATTTAGATTCGCATTTAATTTCATTTATTAAAGTTCACACAGGACTTTCACGCCATCTGAAAATCAGAACCTATGCATAATAAAATCAAATTATTAGTTTGTACCTTCTGCAAAGCTAGAAGCACTGATCGAAACTTATTCCGAATCATATAAGATTTTCTTTCTTCTTTCTCTTTCACAGTTTCCAAACGCACGCAAGACATTGCTAGTGATGTACCCATAAAATATTTTCTCGGTGTGTTCTTACAAACTTCTGAGAAATAGATGACAAAAAATAGATCAATGATATAAAACAAAATATATTTTCGATAAAATTTATGGTACCCTCGCAACATATATATAGCCTCACGTTAAATATATATATAGGCTTGACTCGTTCTTTCTCTATTTATGTACGAAAAACATTTATAGGTTTTGATATTTAAGTTTTGCCAAACTAATCTACAGTCATCCATCATTTTGGCTAGACGTGTAAATTTAGAAATCAGAAATTAGACGGATTGTTAGGGCTCGATCCTGCACACTATTTCTGAAATAGTATGCAAATATTATGTCTAAAATAGTTCGTGTAGCTCATACAGCTTAGCAAAGTCCTGGTGACATGAGTCTGCTGATGGCGCCAAATGGAGACGTCTCACTTAATTAGTTGAATTTTATTTTTGGATTAATTTCCTATTTACCTATGAAAACTTCTTCCGTTTTCCATTTACCCTTGGAGTCTTTATTATATCTAACAAATCCCTTAATTATATTTATCTTTTTGTTATTTATCCAAATAGTTAATTACTCATTGTCAGAAATTGTCTTTTCCTATTGTATGGGCCCTCTGAACGTTTATCTTTTTGGAATTTTTATTTTCTATGAAACTAGCACAACCAAAGCATCTTAAAAGCTGGCCTGAGATACCAAATTTCAGACAATCTCTAATTTCACATGCCCTTGTTCTAGCTCTAGAATATTTTTCTGTTCTAGATTCCCCCAAAAATTTGAATTATTTCTAGTAGAAGGCAAGGAGTCTTCAAATGCAAACGCAAATGTACCATCTCCCCAGGCTGGCACTGGTACCTCACTGTGTACCTGCACCATAAGTAAATGAATACTAAACAAATAAAAAACTCGAATGAATCTGGTATCAATAGCAATACATATGTGTGCTTTTACTAAATGAGGTTCATATTGCAGCAATATTAGTTGGTGTATCATATTTTATTCCTTGTGTAATTTAGAACTATAATAGAAGTAATTTTTTGTTAAACTTTCGAATTAGAAAATTCCTGGTACATGCATGTCCTTGGTAATAAAAAACTGAATGAAACTTCAATTCCGACTCTTGATGACATATTGGTTTTTCGGCATCAAATTATCATTGATTTCATTCCTGCTGGGTAAAAAACCTAACTAGAATGTGAACTTGATTTTCTTTCCCGCCGATTAAAAACTTACATGAAAGAATGACATATACAAAACTGGAGTAAAGCTAATATACACTTAAGTGTACCAATAAATCCATACACTTAACCCTAGGACCGTACGATTAGCTTTGAGATTTGTGTAGATTCTTTAAAAGTCGTGTAGCTTCTTTAAAAGTCGTGATACATGAATCTCAAAACTAATTGTACGGTCCTAGAGTTAAGTGTATGGATTCATTGGTACACTTAAGTGTATATTAGCTTTACTCACAAAACTGTATTGATTTATGAACTTTGAAATCTTTTTTTTTCAAATGACATATACAAAACTACCAATGGACCGGCTTTTTGCCTCAAATTTTAAGCCCGGCCTGTTCAATCTTTTTTATTGGGCCTAAAATTTGGGGCCATACCCGCTTCGACCATACTCAGTTCTCGGTCGTTCATTTTTTTTTTTTCAAATAAACAAAAAGGTACCTTAATAACATCGAGTGACTGTAGAAGAAAATTGCTTAGGAAAAAAAAATTCTGGGAACATAGAAAAACACTTTTTTTTTTTTTCTGAAAAAAAAAACATGTTTATAGAAGAATATTTTGTTGGCGAAACTATGAGTTCTCTGAACTCTCTCCAGATTTAAAATGAATAGAGATTTGTTAGTTGGAAATTCCTTGAGCTGATATGAGTTCGTTTTCTTTTCTTATTTTCATTTCTTCTTTATTTGTACTTTTCTGTTGCAAATTCCCAGTGACTACAAATCCTGCTAAATTGTAATTGTTTGATTTTGGTATTCATCTAATGAATATATTTCACACATTTGGTTACTGGATAAATATTTTAGGCTGACAGTACAACAATGATATGTTTAAATGTTGGTTGTATTTGTTTGTGCAGTTTCAGTTTTTTGGGATCCACAGATATGAGTGTGCCTAATAACAATACATCCTTTGTTATGAAATAAAAAAGTTTCAAAGCCTCTAATTGTTAGTATGAACCAACTGAGATTTCCACTGACCTTGTAAATCTATACAATTAATTTACACGATCAATATATTCAAGATTGTACCAATATACCAGTCAAGTCAAACAAGAACTATATAGGAACATAAAAAAGTTGAGAAAGTGAGCGTAAAGCAAATTACTAAAAACATGCAGCAGCAACAACAACAACAGTACTAAAACTTAAATCACAGTCGCAGCACAAAAACAAATTACATAGTTTAAAGAAGAGTTCTATAACCCATATCATGTTCGCTAGACAAGTAGAGATTCATTATTACAACAAATATCTCTATCTAGAGATCAAGTCATACCAAGTAACAAGGCATGTAAACCCAACAATTCTCTTTACAGTTGCTCATACTATAAAGCTCATCTCTTTTGCCCGTGCTCAAATCAAGTGACACAAGACTTCTCATTCCCTTGGGCATAAAGAGAACATCTCTTGTCAGGATGAAATGCAAAATGATTATAGTACCGAAAGCGACAGATACAAAAATCATTGAAATCACGTAAAGATTAATACATTGCATCAAGGCTCAGTTGGTACTTTAAGGTCCACTCCTGTCTAGTGTAGCTCTCAAGTACCCAAACAAAAAGCCTTTTATCACAGGAAACAACCATGCAATGTAAGACCCCTTGAGATTGTCTGATCTCAATAAGAGCACATTTATTTTCTAGATTTGGCAGGCGGATAACTTCATATGAGCAAGTGTTCGGATCAACGCTCAAGATTTTAGCTTTAGTTGTTAAGCGATGAACCCTACCGTTGACAAAAGTACCCTTGGAACCATTGCTGATTCTCACATCACACTTCAAGTTTTTGTGATGTTTGTACGCTCCTTTCTCAAACGAGAAAATGTCTAGGAAGTTATCATTAAATCTAATTACGTGAAACTGATGGAACACTTGAGGGTCAAAAGCCAATGAAACTGAAAATGCTAAGTTTGGCTGTCGTTCATGGGACCACAAGGTGAACAAAGTCCAGGTTGCCGGGTTATAGACATGATGAAACCTGTAGAGAATGGCACCTATATGTTTTACCAAAGTCCAGGTTACAATGTTTTCATATATAATCAGTACCATACCTATATGTTTAAGATTTCCAAAAGTGTAGAAAAAAAATATGATCCCAATAAACCCTAAATTGTTAATTAATCTTTTTTCCTCATCTATGACCTCAAATTAACAAATTTTCTGAAAGCAGGTAATGAGATAAGTATAAAAATCAATACTTCCCATTAGCATGATATATAACCATCAAATAACATTTTATGCATGGAGTTGTAACATTTTATACGTGATATGAAAACGTAACTCCTCCTCCTTGTAGTAAAAGTAAAAAGGAATAACTGCAACAAACTCCCAAGTACAAAAATAATCTCATATCTTTTGTCAATTGTACATATTATCTCTGGAAGCAATAAGAACAAATATATTTTTAATAACATAAAATAGCATGCAATTAATCAATTAAACAACATTTTTCTCCTTTACTTCTTCTTTCTAAGAATCACCTTTTCCCATCTTCGTTTTCTGAGAATCTGCTCTCTTCGTTTACTGAGAATCCGTGTCAGATGCGAGGGAGGTGGCCGACGACACGTCCACACCGGAGGCGGAGACGCCGCGTGAGAGATCAGAGAGAGAAATGAGAAGGGGGTTTGGGACCGGAGCTGAATCCAAACGTTCAGTAAAAGAACTCCTTAATAGACCGAGCTGGGCCGACCGGACCCAGGCTCAGTTACGAATTCATATCATCTAAGGTAACAGAATATTTCAACTTAGATCTTTACTGTCCAATCAGAATCCGCACGACTTTCAGAAGAATCAGATTCTTATCGAACGGTAGAAATCTCAATATAAATATTTTGTTACCTCAGAGATATGGACTACAGTTTGTAACAAAAAACGAGGAATGCTATCCTCTGCGGAGGTTTTACTTGCGGTGGTTTTGATCTGGTCCGTTCGTTTCGGATCGGACGGGCTGCATTAAGGGTTCACCAAATTTTGAGTTCTTTTAAAATTCGGGCAAGATTTGATCTGGTCCGTCCGATCCGAAACGAACGGACCAGATCAAAAACACCTCACAGCACCGCAGGTAAAACCTCCGCAGAGGATACGCTTCCAAAAAACGAAGGGCTGTTTCGCTAATGTAGGTTACATCAAGGGGCCAACAAAAAGTAAACATCTTCCAGTCGAACTAAAACCCGGGTAGTGAGATGTACATTTAAATGAGGTTAGCGAATTCGGATACTTTGCCTGGAATCCGAAACCTCCTCCGCCGCCACTCTCTCCCCACCTCTCCTTCACTGAAAACGATGGACTTGCCTCCTCCCGTAGTGGATGCGGGTCGGTACACGTTCAACCCGACCCTCAAGTGGGACCCGCATGTGGAGGCCTACTTCTCCCGCGCGTACGGCGCCGATCATTTCTCGCGCATCTCCTCTGCTCTCACGTAATTCCTTCTCCCTTTTGACAGTTTCCCTTTTCGTTTATACACCTGACAAACTTTTTTATTGCATTTTTGATCCCACGATTGTTGTACAAAAATCTCTTTTCAGTCTTAGAGATTGAAGAGCTTTGTGCACAAGCTCAAGTTTTCCAATGCAAATATATAATTGTTTTGTATTATTTTCTTGTTACATATTAAACAAAATTCAATTTTGGAGTACCAATTAGAAAAATTTCTTAAACAGGCTACATATATATATATATTTTTTTGTAATAAAGCATAAAAAGGGTACTTTATAATGAGTTTCAATAGAAAAGTTAATAAAATAAATAAATTTGTGAGTTTTTGAAATTAAAAAGGTAAATATGTTATTATGAATTTTAGAGGGGGATATGTAATTTCGAAGTTTTTGAGGTGCATACATGGAATTCACCCTTTTATTAATTAAGTATTTCTTATCATGTTAGTTGTCACTATATTAATTAGGAGACCTTCATGCTACTCCTCCATTCGAGTGAATACTCTCAAAACTTCAACCGAAGATGTAAAAAAAAAGCTAATAAAATATTTGCATGAGACTGGTTTCGCTAAAGAAGATTTGACCTCATGCATTACGCAAAACCCTGCTCTTGAAAATGTGTTATATGTTTGGGGTACGGGCCCACACGAAATAAGCTATGACCGACAGCCTGGTGAGCCAATTAAGGAGGTTATTGTCAGCCGCAAATGTGCCGAGGCTGTTCTTAGAGGAGCTCAGGTATTTTACTGGGGCATTGCGGGTAGTTCATAAAATATGATAATAATATCTCTTCATCTCTCTCTGAGACCTTGATGCATGTATACTGGCAGATATATGTGCCAGGTGTAATGGCATGTAGTTCACATGTTGAGGAAGGGGATAAGGTGGCGGTGTCAGTTGCAACTGAAAAACCGACTGACACTGGTGGGTGGGCCATAGGTATTACACGTGGGACTGTTCTTCAAGGCATCCCCTCAGGCAAGGAATTTTTTTTCCTTTGTTTGTCCATTTCCCGGTTATATACAGTATTTTTAATTTGGGGGAATATCATGTATCCCCTCAAAATGTTTGAAATTACATATTTCCTTTTGCACTTGAAATGGGTTTTATTGAAGCATGATACATATTTTTGTATTTTTTAACAAAGGGAAAATTGGGTATTTTATAAATTTAAAATGAGTTTTAACAGAAAAGACAATAAAATGGGTAAATTTGTGAGTTTTTGAAATTCAGAAGGGTAAATATGATATTATGAACTTTAGAGGGGGAAATAAGTAATTTCAAAATTTTTGAGGGGTATACGTGAAATTCCCCTATTTATAAAAAGTTATGCACACACAATAAAACATGAAAGATTTATTCCGTCTCCCTTTTGTTCTATTTTTTTTTTCGTAGGATCCAAAAGAACATCTGTATTTTACATCTTTTGCAAATTATGGAAAATGGAGGGGAAATTAGCATTTTTTTTTCTTTCAAGAGAAAGGGGAATGATTGTTTTCTACTTTTTAGTGGACACGTGACAATTGTGATTTCATGATCTTGTACTTACTATAGAGTCTTAGCAGATGTGCAATATGAAGACAGGCATGGCCTTTACATAGGTGAAGGTATTGCTGCAATGTCTCGTGCCGGGATTTTTCGGGCTAAAGAAGGGGTTGCTATAGAAATGACCAATCGAGTATACCGGCTCCCTTCTTTTAATGGTATCTATGTTTTTGAATAATTACATGCATATTTATCCCTTTTAATCTCATAATATCGATTTACTGAAAAACTGGGAAGCCCTTGATAAATAGTTTATAGTTTATGATCAACTTTCCGAATGAAATGCAGGTGTTTGCTATTCTTTGTGTAGTAATTTTGATTACAGCAAACTTTAAAGGGGTTTTCACTGTTTTTTTCATTTTGGTCCTTGAAGTTTTCAATTATAACTAATCAGTTCAACCTTCATCACTAGAGAAATACATGTTAGCATTCATGTCATGATGATGGCCATAGTGACAAATGAATTATTCGGGTTTGGTTCGGCAAGGTCAAAAATTCGTGATTCGGGTATAATTCGGAAATGATTCGGAACGAAACTAAACTCTAAATCTGAGAATTTTTTTAATTTTGACATTAAATAACAACTTAAATACAAACTCTTATATACAAAAACAATCACAGAAGATCAAGTCATGCAAAAGTTGAGATGTCTCAAAAAATACGTGTACACCTTCACGTGGTCCAGCAGCCCTAGAGGCCTAAACTCTTAGAAAAACATGAAAAAGCAAAGGAATTCAACATTTCTCCAAATTTCAAGCTGAAGGCGCATACGAGTTTTTGCGAATTTAATGCGAATAAAACGTAAAATTCATCAAATATGCGATTAATTTGCAAATTGACCATTTAATTGCGAATTGTCGTATTAAACACGAATTAATTCGTTGGTAGCTCCAAAACGTTTAATTCGCGAATTAAACCCGAACCCTGTTACTATGATGATGGCCATGGTGACATGTATGTAGATATAATTTTAAAATTGTAATTAATGTATGCTAACGTGGGAATTAACACTAGTATTCATTTATTTCAATAAATGTGAAATTGACCTGAGATGGATATCAGTAATTTTCAATAGATGTTTCAGGTAGGATCAGTTTTGTAATTTTGGAAAACTTTGAGGACCAACAGTAAATGCGCGAAACCTTGTACCATTTGTGTATTGTCCTAAATTTTTTAATATGGTTTCATGCAAAATTGTCCTTTTGTACTAATTACTTTATGCAGATGTGCTTGAAGGAGAGATATTTCTTCAAAACCTACCAAGCATCATCACTGCTCGTGTTCTAGGTAATTATTGATTTTTAAACATCATTTAGAAATATTTGTGAGTATAGAAAACATAATATGCCTTGGTCAATGTATAACTTCTTATTGTTACTAGGAAGTAGGAAGAACAATTAAACAAGGTTGCAAAAATAACCATAAAAAGTAACTTAAAATTTTTAAATCCACCAAATAAAATGTAATAAAATTGATGAAGTTTGATGCCAGTTTCACTGTTCATCGAATGTTCATCGAATGACACGATAAACCATCAAATATAATTAAAAGTGTATAAAAAATTGATACACACCCGTATAATTTTATTTTCTTCTAATTAAATTTAAATGAGTACAACTTTATAATTAATCCCTTACCATTTGCAATTGAATAAGTTATCTTTACCAGATCCACAGCCTGGAGAGAGAATATTAGATATGTGTGCAGCCCCAGGAGGTAAAACAACTGCAATTGCATTACTTATGAAGGATCAAGGTGAAATTATTGCCCTTGATAGATCTCATAATAAGGTACAAGTAATTTAAATTATAATTATCATGGTGCTACTTTACTTTGTTTGATTTTTTGTGTTGTTATTAACACAAGAGTGTATTGTGCAGGTGATGAATATTAAAAAGTTGGCCGACGAGATGGAAATAAAGTGCATAAAGGCATATAAATTAGACGCACTTAAATCTGTTAGTTTAAGCATTAGTGACCAAAATGAGGTTATATTAGAAGAACAAAGTGTTAGAGTTGATGAAGAATGTAATGATTTGACCAATGTGAGAAAAGGTAACTCACATCTCTCTCTCTCTCTCTCTCTCTCTCTCTCTTTCTCTCTCTAGTTGTAGTTTTGGGCCCAATGTGTTTTTGCCTTGTTGCACCCGTATTACTACCTTATATTCTTCTTTATTTATTTTTTGGTATAGTATACCTTTCTTCTCAGAATACTCTTTACTTTTTATTTTTTAATAACAGGTAAAATGGGTATTTCATAAATTTTAATGAGTTCTAATAGAAAACTTGATAAATTGGATAAATTGTGACTTTTTCAAATTGGGTAAATATGATATTATGAATTTTTGAGGGGAATTTACATAATTTCTAGGTTTTTAAGGGGCATACATGAAATGCCCCATTTCTTATATCTGTTTACTTTGTAAATTTTTTTTTTTTCCATGTTTTTGCCTAGTCTGATCAGCCTTCTTGTTTAATACTTTTGTTAGATGAGAAGGGAAGGTATCTAAGTAATGCAGAGACGAGAAAGAGAATGAGACAAATGAGAAATGGACCTGGTAAAAATAACTCAAAAGGGGGCAAAGTTGTAAATTCGAAGGGATTCGCACCCAACAGCTTTGATCGTGTTTTACTTGATGGTCCATGTTCTGCCCTTGGTTTGAGGCCTCGTTTGTTTGCTGCTGAGGTTAGCTATTTTATTAAATTATCTATGATTTTGTTTTGCATTAATACCATTGCTAAATTTATAATAATTTCTACACATAGGAATACCATAGCCTTATATTCCTTTGTACGACACTATAACATGACGTCCATGTGAAAATGTACTTGCCAAATTTAAAATTTTACAGAATTTTGTTACTATTTTTTTAGATAGGTAAAAAATCACTTGATATGGAGCCTTAGTACGGCCCAATGTGCGCTATGCATAGTATTTTATATTTCAATTTGTCTTTTATTAATTTAATACTTGACACGATTATGATACTACTACTAGGAAACAATAGATTCATTGAGAAGACATGGCACGTACCAGAAAAGGATGTTTGATCGAGCGGTGCAATTGGTACGACCTGGGGGTGTTATTGTATATTCAACGTGAGTTTTTCATTATTTTCATTTGTTTTCCTTCTATTTCTCATTTTGGGAAGATGTGAGGTATTTTCATAAATTTGGTTGTTTTTTTAGATGCACCATAAACCCAGGAGAGAACGAGGCTTTGGTTCGATATGCATTGGACACCTACAAGGTTCTTTCTCTTGCCTCACAGGTCCTATCTCTCTCCCTCTCTCTCTTTTTCTCTCTCATTTCTTGATTAATTCTAGTCAATGTAATATTTTTTTTTTTCAGAATCCAAAAATTGGGGGACCTGGTGTTGTGGGAAGTTATAAATTTGATGAAACACATACTGAGTAAGTTTGTATTTTTGTTACTTTAGTTACTATGGTGTTATGCATAGTACATATTGGTCCGTACTTTGGATTAATATTTATACTTTAAAAGTTTAAACAATCGATTTGAACCATTCAAAATGATCTCCATATGAAAATGTACTTGTATATCATATTTTACATTTTTTTAGATTTTTTTAACATTTTTAACTTTTTTTTTTAAGTAGGTAGAAAATCACTTGATCCGGTCTACCTATCTAAAAAAGTTGGTAAAAAAATGTAAAATCTAGTTTGCAAGTACATTTTCATATGAAAATCATGTTGAATGTTTCAGATCGACTATTTGAACTTCGGAAAACAAAATATTAATCCATAGTACGGACCAATCCGCATTATACATAGTACTCATTTGATATTGTTGCACATCAAGTACTTACATTAATATAAATTATAAATGGATAAATTCAAACTGGTTCAATTAGTAAATTGCACAAGATCTTGACCTAGTTATAACATTTTGTCTGATTAAACCATTTGTCTCTGATTTTTATAAGATTGCATCTGATTTATGTACTGCAAAATTTAGGGAATGGTTAACAGAGAGTGAAGCCGAATTGGTACAAAGGTTTGATCCGGTCTCTGATACCGACACAATTGGTTTCTTCATTGCAAAATTTATTGTCGGTACAAAAAGTTCTTGAATGAAGTAAAGGTATCAGCATTTTATTTCATATATATACCTTAAATTAACTCCTGATCAATCTATTTACTGTTAATTTTTCTCTCTGTTTTTTTCAGAAAATTTGAATTCTAAACTTGGAATTTGTCGGTATAATTTTCAAGGGTATTGCTCCACAATTTGTTATTCCAATTTTTTTTTTTTCAATTTTAAGTTAAATGTTCCCTCTTTTAAGATGTTAAAGTCATATATAGTAACAATGTTCCAGAATAATATTCTTACTCTGAATTTTTTTGGGTATCTTTCTAAATTTTGAATTTGAAGAATTGTACCAGCAAATATAATTTTATCTCATTATTTTCAAGTTTACGAACTTTATATTTATTCATAAAAATATAAAAAGAGTGATATATTATTTTAATTATAAAACAAATTATCTACGAATTATATCCAAATCACGAAATTTAGACTTGGTGATTTATTTCCAAATCTGAACTTTGTACTACGGGTTTATATTTATGTTTCATATTCATTGTAATCGTATTATATTGTACCATAACAGTATGAACTACACCAGTAAATCAACTTAAAAAAATGAAGAAAACTAAAGCAAAAATAATTCAGAAAAAGAAACACACATTTAAAACATTACAAAATAATAAATAATGAACCGCACTAGCAGATATGTTCACATCACGAGAAAGGTAGATTCGCAAATTTCTAATTATATAAAAAAAAATGAAATTGAATGTAACTTTTACGCCTATCAAACTTTGAATTCGTAACCATTTATAGCACCCTTCAACAAGAACATCACATATTTCTGAAATTGCAAGAAATTTGCTACACAAAGCAAATTACAATGAAATAACACTAATAAAAAATTACAATGAAAAATCATCTAATTTTGTAGAATTAGATATAACAATTAAAATAAAATAAAATTAGGATGCGGACTCAAAAGATATCTCTAAAATAAAATTAGAACAATTAATCATCTAATTTTTCTAATCAGACGGTTGAGATGTATTAAACTCAAAAGATGTTATTTTGATTTAATGCAGCACATGCAGACTCACCTACATGGACCCACTAAGTATAGTCTTTGGAGATAATTTAAAGAGAATTTATAAGGAGCATGATATATTTTTGAAGTCATTTAAAACTGTTAAAGTAATATGTGTTCTACTAAAATAAATATTTTAATTACTACTATATCTCTATACATTTAAATTAAAATAGTGTCAAATCAACTTCTAAATGACTCCGTGTGTGCATGAATAGAAAACTACTCTGGTAAAATGTTTACTCATATATTGCTCACAGATTTTAAGTGAAACTAATTAATGTCTCCTATCTTGTCCCCATAATATTCTTACTTACATGGACCCACTAAGTATAGTCTTTGGAGATATTTCAAAGAGAATTTATTAGGAGCTCCGTATATTTTCTTAGTCATTTGAAATCATTAAAAATTTCAATGTTCCACTTAAATAATTTTTTTAATTACTACTCTACCTCTTCACGTTTAAATTAGAATACAATCAAAATAACTTTTTATATAACCCGTGCATTGTATGAATAAAAAGCTACTCTCTTAAAATATTTACCCATATATTGCTCATAGTTTTTAGGTAAAACTGATTAATATCTCCTCTATTGTCCCAAAATATATTCTTACTGATATGGATCCACTAAATATAGTCTGAGGAGAATTCATAGAAAATTTATAAGGAGCACCGTATATTATATTAGTCATTTAAAAACGTTAAAAAATTCAGTTTTTCACTAAAGTAATATTTTAGTTACTAATGTATCTTTGTACATCTAATAGGATAGACAAAAAAATATTTTAATTCCAACAAAACAATTTTGTCTCCAAATTAAGTGATTCAATGAACCAAATCTTTTTGAACAATTAATTGACAATAAGTTTCTTCTTTAAAATCCTCGTATAAAACCCTCACCGCCTCGGTTCCCACTTCTCCTGTTCAAAAAACAAAACGAAAGGAAACAAAAAAAAAAAAAAAAAAATTAGATCTCTCTCCTCTCTCCATCTCTCTCCAAATTTCAACACTATACGAAAGAAGCTGTTTTCTAATTAAGTAAATTCGAGGGATTGGATAGCAAAAGATCAGGAAATAGTAAAGAAAAGAGAGAAGGGTTTAAGAGTCAACAACGATGGAATGCGAGTCAAAGTTAAACCCTTTGGCGGACGAGTTCGTTCCCACGCTACGTCGTTGCCTCTCCGCCGCTGCGCCGGAGTTCTTCCCGTCGATCCATCGCCGCCGTCCGATCGCACCTCAACCTCAGCGATCTCGCGCTCAGACCGGGCCTAGTCATGCGGTAACTTTGAATCAACCCGATTACATCCATTATTCAAGTAATATAAGAAATTGTGCTCAATTCTCCTCGTCGATTTTTGTTTTGATGATATTTATCGTTTTTTACTCGAAATTAAGGAGAGGAATGCGGAGAAAGAATCGAAAATCAAGAGCACGGTTTACGTCGGTGATATCGACCCTCGCGTAAGTGATCTCATGCGACATTACGTTTGTTTTCATATATGCCCCTGAAAATAATCGTATTTACATTAAGGTAAGTATAAATTTATGCTTTTTTCCTTTTTATGGTTACAAATATGCAAATTCTTTATTGGTTCATTTCAGATTACTGAGGAAGAGCTTATGAGAGAATTCAGTAACTGTGGAGTAGTAAGCTTGTTATTTATTTATTTATTTATTTATTTTTTATTTCACTAGTATGGCGCAAACATTTTATGCGAGAAATTTGCTAACTCGGATTATCTTCTGTGAATAATTATCAAATTTTGGTCTTAAACAAATGATATAATTGGTCCCAAGATATATTCTTTATTGGTTATTAATAAAACCTGATATTGGAGGGAAGATACTGTGTGCTGTTGAATAATTATCTGAAAGAAGTAATGCCTTTTTATAGTACAAAAGCATACTATTCTATTAGAGAACAGAGTTACTCTTAATAGAAACTCTCTCCTTTATTATATTATTAATTGTTAAAAAGATATCTAATTAACTTACATCCTCCAAAAAATAGGTGAAAGGAAGCTGCATATGTGGAGACACTAAGTCTGGTTTACGCTATGGTTTTGTTGAATTTGAAAATGAAGGTTATTTTATTTCCCTTATTAATCAAATATAAATTCTAATTTTGATCAATATCTCATTTTTCTACTTGTATACATAGATTGCGCAAAAGCAGCAATGAGACTTAATTGTACCAGAATTGGCCTTTATCCTGTCAGAGTGTTGCCATCTCATAGAACCATTGCTCCGCGCAATCACCTCCCTTCTCATGTATGTATTTACTTGTTTTTATTTCAATACTCAGTAATTTGTGTTTATTTATATATGTATTCCTAGTTGCACATGTATGAATCTGAGTATCATCATATATGTGTATCCATTTAGCGAATCCAATAAGCCAAATTAAGAAGAAAATCAAGGCAACATGATTTACTGCACATGGTTCGACACAGAAAAATTAAAAACAAAGGAAATGATGGTTTGTGATGTCACACATAAAACCAAAAAATTAGGAGATGTGAATGTGATGCTTTTCCTCCATAATCAGTGTCCACTGTAGATAAATCTGATTCTGGATTAACGCCATGGACATTTTTAATATTGATATGTGGGTCCCAGTTGATTATATACCCTTTTTTGTTATAAATATTTTGGACTGGAATCATACAAATATACAGAAAATTTAAAGATGAAAAACTTGCAAAGCAAATCTCATCTACCTAGTTTTTTTATTTTCAAAAGCTAAGGATAGCGTTATGTACAATTTAAGCTCTGCCAATTTTGGGTTCTATTAATTATATAATATAGGTATGTATTTTGAATTTGTTATATATGCCCGATTGCCTAAATATACAGTATTGAGAAGTGTATAGGAAAATGGCTAAACGAACATGAATAAGATTAAGATAGCCAATAGGAAAAAGGAAACAGGGTTGGAGGAATTAGCAATGGGACCCACCATCTATTAATAATTTAATATATAAATACTCCAATTGGAGTTTTGTGACGCCTGTCACTAATTATAAAGGAAAAAAAAGACGGAGTATGGTTTCGGTTGTGAAAGATTTAGTCCCACATTGCTTGTGTAAATCTCTCACATCTCTCCTGGGGCTATAATACGAAGGCCCTAGCATGCTAAAGAGACACCAATGAGCGAATCACACACACACACACACACACCCCATATCCGATAAATATAAAATATTATTATTGGATACACTACCTGGTGTGTCTGTTACATATTCTACGTGTATCCATATCGGATACGTATCAGATACGTATAGGTATCATCTAACTTCTGCTCCATTTATTTATCTACTTGTTAAAGCTTTAATTTCTTATTTACTTGTTTTTTTTGGTAATAAATTTCTTACTTGTGAAATCATATTTTGTTTTAATTTTGTAGTCTGGGGATGATCGAGAAAAGATCGTCAGAACAGTCTATTGCAGTTACATAGATACAACGGTAAATTTAACCACCCCCACTTTTTTTCCCTAATATAAATAATTTTCGGCAGTAGGTAATTATTTTGTATTCAAATTAGTTCCAAAACATAAATTCAAGTTGTAATATCATTTTGTATTTGTGATATTGTGTAATTTTTTAATATTTATTTTGGCAGCTGTCGGAGAAAGATTTGAAGGAGTTCTTTGAGATCCAGTTTGGAGAGGTTTCCAAAATCACTCCTTTTGTAATTTATAGTTTTCAATCAATAATAGTGCCAGTTAGAAAACCCCATAAAAGCACAAAATCACACTCAAAAGAATTCAAATAAGGACACATAATCACTGATTCACAAATAATTGATGTAGGTATCTTGCATTAGACTCCTGGGCGATCGAAAGAATAGCACCAGATATGGATTTATCGAGTTTGCCAAGGTAATTTTGCAATAAGCCATTTAAAAGAATATAATTTGATATAAAATAATGTGTTTCTCTTTTTCCTTTTCTCTCTGTAAGAAATGTTTGCTAATGTTGCAGGAGGAATTTGCTGTGGCAGCAATCAAATGCACTGGCATGCTGCTTGGCAACTATAGGGTCAAGTATACTTCTTTGTTATTTCCTCTTTTCTCATATGCACTTGTAATTTCATATTAGAATATCTCCTATATGCCTTCTTAAACAAAAGTAATTATTTATCCCTTTTAGCTTCAAAAAAATTATTCTTTTTTCTTAAATGAAAGAGAACTTTCGTATGGCCCTCTAAAACATGGGGCATATTTCTGATGAAGACTACTTATGATTTATATTCAAATGCCAAAATAAAAACTTAGATAATTATGAGGGATTTTGAAATAATATGGGAAGCCGGGGTGCATAAATATTTAAAAATTGAGGGGTAGATGTGATATTCCCGGTATTCTGTAGGGTTATGCTTGGCATTTCTTGTTTTGTAGGGACAATATATGTTTTCTTTTTGAATTTTCACTAATACTTTGTGTAAAATTCTCCTCTTTTGTAGGGTTGTTTCTTCAAAAGCAGCAATAAGGCCCAGTCAGCACTCGAACTAGAGTTTTTTTTTTTTTTTTCTATTTTTTCTTTTTGGTGTGTGAAGAATTTCAGAGTGTGCAACATTTGCCGCTGTGATGATAAAATGGGTGTAGAACTGTAGATGTTTTGGTTTTCTCTTTTTGCCAGTAAGAACTGTAGATGTAGGTGCATATTTTGGGTAGACTTTTCTTTGTAGGTTTGAATAGTATCAATTATAAATTTGGGTTTTATAGTGTGGGCCTTTGTAATGAGCTCGTAAAGTTAAAAATTTTTTTTGGAAAAATAGGCATAAATCCTTCCATTAGAATAATATGCAAATACAAAGATTCAAAAACAGAATGAGTTGCAAGTAGAAAGAAAAAGCTATCCCAAAACAAAAACCAGGAACTTATAAACAAACTATCAGGCACTAACAAAGTATGCCAGCCTAAGGCACTAACAGATTGTTTATCACAGAGGGTAAGATCCCAATTATTACATATAATGTTCATCCTCAGAAAATAAAGGCAAACTGCATAACAGATAAGGATAGGGCATTGGTTCAGGCACTCATCAAGACTGGTACCAGTGGTACATGTGCCATAGGTGGCATAAGAGCAAGCACAAGGGAGAGGGATTGTATAGGCGCCATGTCCAAGTCTTCAGGCATCCACTCATCAGTAAATGGTCTCAGATTCTGTTTTTTGTATCATGTCCAATAATTCAGCAAAGAGTATATAAACAAAAACATATTTCTAATTGTAGGTAAAGGTGTATTATCAAAACATATAGTATTTCTTGTTCTCCAAATACACCAACAGATAGCACTAAGCACCATCAACACAGCTTCTTTTTGTTGAGGGTTTAAAGTGTGAGCTAAATGAAGAATTTGGTCTAAAGAAGTCCAATTCCCATAGAAGTTTTTGAATTTGCCCATTTAGAACCAAATTTAGACAACATAGGGACATTTCAGAAAAAAGTGTAAGGTAGTTTCGATTTCACAATTACAAAAGAGGCATGTAGTATCTGCCAGTTTTTCCTACCAAGTACCTCTTTGGTAAGAATTTTGTTTTGAAACAATAATCACATAAAAATTTGTATTTTCAAGAAGATTGGGACCATCCACCACAAAATAACATAAGGAATATGTACACCTTTAAATAAAATTCTCTCTTACTTTGGCTTAGAGTTATACCAATTCTTCTTGAAAGTCGGCCGGCCAAAAGCCAAAAAAAACATTCAACCAAAAAAAGTTCATCATCATTAGTTACTGCCGCCGATGCTCTTGATTATAATCAAACCTTTCTCCCTCGGTGCCGAAGGTTGTCCTAAAAGTTATATAAAGAAACAGTGGTAAAGTGCAATTTAACATCCTATTTCCACTTAGGGTAATCAAGTGAGTTAATTAGAGTATAAGAAGAAATGTCATGAAAGACATCAATCCATTCTAAGAGTAGAATGCCATGCAAGGTTCTCTTGAAATTGACCAAATCCCCATTTGAGGCAATAACATAACAGTGATAGAGGGGTTAGAACATAATTCAAAGAGTTGGGGGTAAGCAATTGATAAAGGACAAACAGAATGCCAAGTATCAAACCAAAAGCGAGTTGAGTGACCATTGCCAACCTGAAAAGTACAACTCAGCTGGCTAATGTGTTGTAATTTACAAATTTCCCTCCAAAAATGTGACATTTGTGAGAGGAGGGTATTGGCATAATACTTAATTTTAATTAATTGTTTCCAAAGTCGATCGTATTGGGAACTATTCAGTTTCCACCACCATTTAAGAAGAGAAGACACATTCATGAGATGTAAATTTTTTACCTCTAACCCCCCAAAATCATGAGGATAACAAACTAAGTCCCAATTAATCAATGAGTATTATTTTCGAGGGCCTGCATTACTTTGCCATAAAAATCTGCATCGTACTCTATCAATCTTTCGTCGAACTTTGACTGGCATTTTATAGAGGGAAAGCATATATAAAGGAACGGAAGTCAAGACAAAGTTTACCAGGGTGAGACGCCCCCCGATTGAGAGCAAGTTCCTTACCCAACCTTGCAATTTTTTGGTGACTTCATCAATAATGCAACTCCAATAAGCAATAGAAAGTTTCTTATCACTTAAAGGCACCCCTAAGTATTTCAATGATAGTTTAGACACTTTACATCCAAAAGTATCTGCAAGTATAATCCCATTAACAAGAGAAATGTTGAGAGGAATTAATTCTGTTTTGTAAAAATTAATCTTGATACCTGATAGAGCTTCAAAACAATACATAGTCCAAAGTGCAGATTCAATATTAGTAGGTGAAGCTTTCAACAATAAAAGACGTAAAGTTAAATTTTAGTGATGGATCTTTGGTGTTAGACTGTTAATTGTTTTTCTGGCATACTCGGTTATTATATGTACTTGCATTGGGTTGTGAAATGCTAATGTGCCCTTTTTAACTGAAAGCGAAACTTTGGCGTACACTTGTTAGTGCATCAAGGCAAATGCTTATTGGTAGCAAATTATAATGGAGTATTGGTGTATTGCATTAAAAGTAATTTCCTTGAGAAAATCCAATTATTGTAACTTTCTTTAATCATCCTAGATAATTTTTCAAAGGGAACCACTCCAACTAAAGTATTAGATTCATTTATTCTCATCAATTGACTATTGCGTGCTGTCTGTGTTCTACATGCCATAAATTCATCCAAAAAGCTCGTGGTTCGGGAGCTGTTTGAATTTAGTTCGGAAACAAACTCATCAACAACTCATTTGTTAACAATTCGAGTTATTATGACTCGAGTTGAGTAAATCGTTTAACTTACGAGTTGAATTCAAGTTAAACTCAGCTTAGGGGTGTCAATAGTGCCTTTTTAGCTCTTTACTCGATCCGTATCGTATTTGATAAGACAGGTATGGATAAGGTTTTATTTTTGTTAGCTTATTGAGTATGGGTATGGATAAGAAACTTTTTTCCGTTAACCAAATGGGTTAGGGTAATGGTTTTGTTATCCTATAGAGTAATTATAAAATCTAAATATATATTTAATTCAATTTTCAACCCACCTAAATATATATTCGTGTTTTTGAATCTTCCTTTATAAAAAATAATATATTTTAATTGATTGCACATTTGTTTTTTTTATTAGCAACATAATTATATATTTGTGAAATGAATGAGTTTTTTTTATGCTTAATTTGTAAAATGTAATAAAACTAATTATATTAGTATTATATGTTATTCATCACCAAATTTTCTTCAATGCTGTCCTCGTGAGCCTAGCGGTCAGAGTATTTTTATAAAAAACTATAATGCAGGAACAGTTTTAAAATTAACTTTTTTTAGGATATTAATAAAAATGACCGCAATGGAAGCTACCGCCTTGGAAGGTTAAAATGAAAAAACAAAGGTCAAAATAGTTCTAATTTTCTAAAACATATCATGTTTGATAGTGGAATAAGAGATTGAATAAACTTCTTATTCTACACTTAATTAAATGAGAAGTAAAATACAAGCAAAAAGAAAAAAAAATAAAATATAAGTAATATGGATTAAGAAATCAACTAATTCGGAGTAAAGAAAAGAAACAGAAATAAAATAGAGTAGGCGTGAAAAAACGAGAAGTGAAATAAAGGTAAATAGAATAAATTAAAGTAAGAGGGTAGTACATGCTATTCAAGTGAAAAAGCCACAATAGTTCTAGAATATTTTCTGTACAAAGTTTCACATGGTAGGTCCCAGTCCTCAGAGCTAATGACACTTCATTCGTAGATTGTTATACAATGAATTGTTTTTTAAAAAATAAACTGTTTCAGGAAACTAGAATGATCTGATTAAGGAAGAAAAGTATGTATTGTGGTAGGTTTAGTGTGACAAAAAGTATGATACTTTCATACTTTTCGTATTTCTTTGATTATTTTAAGCAAGCTTTTGGGTTAATTGCAAAACAAACTTTGTTACTTAAAAGAAGAAGAGAAAAAATCATTAACTACATCACTTCTAGGATATCGAAGGAAACTAATAGTAAAAAATAATATATAATAAAGGTAAGAAAATGGAGAGACATCTAAAAAAGTTGATCAAGTAATGAGTTTCATC
This sequence comes from Carex pumila, assembly GCA_033356055.1. Classification (NCBI taxonomy): domain Eukaryota; kingdom Viridiplantae; phylum Streptophyta; class Magnoliopsida; order Poales; family Cyperaceae; genus Carex; species Carex pumila. The sequence continues at coordinate 182,270 of JARJHM010000570.1, read as the reverse complement.
AAAATATACATTACAGATCACATGATATATCTCACCTGAGTCACTAAATTCATAATGGAGGTTTGAGGGTTTAGAATTTCGGATTTAGAGTATGTTGAGTTGGGTTGAGAATAGGTTATTTTTTAGTTAGGTTACTCAGAATAATCTAGTTGGTGTTTGATTAGATTATAACAATTAGAATAGATAGTTTAAAACTTTTCTCTTTTTAGAATAAAGTATTCCAAATTAAAGAGTTTTGAGATTGTGTTATTTTAATAAGACAAATTATAATTATTCTTGATTTGACTATTCTAACTATTTTTGTTTTATAACCAAACATAATCCTATTAATTTAAGTTTGAGCTCGAGTTGATTCTAACCAAAAAGTGACGACTTGTGCAATTTGAGTCGTTTGGTTTTCAACATTTTTATTTGATTTGATTGTGCGTCAATTATTTTGTTTTGATTCTCAATGCACTTTTCCATCATGTATGCAAATTAAGATATGAAATTTGTTTACGGTTCATATTGGCTTTTGTATATTATTTCATTGCGGAAACAAACTCTGTTGAGGTCGGTTTTGAATTCAAATATGTTTTCTTTTTTCCCTTATTCAGCATCTACTTTCGAAAGTTTTTACCAGTCAGCTTCCAACTCTAATAAATTTCTGTTTTCAAGTTCCGATGCAAAACCCTGCACACTAGTTCAAGTCAATAATAATATTACAAAACAGACCTCCATTATTAAAAAAAATCACACCATGATACCAAACCAACTAATAAAAAAACCACCAGATCAAATCTAAAATATAAAAAGCAAGCAATCTGAAATTATTAGAAGCATGAGAAAAAACACTTGGTGCTCAATCCTATCCAATATAATTCAAATTAACCAATTAACATAAATTTAAGCATCCACCCATTAGTAAAAACTAAAATACCATACAAACCTCTTAGTTCTATAAAATATTAGATGCTGATGTGAACCAAAATTTCCAAAGACAAAATTGCAAATAATTATAATATTAAAAAATTAAGAATATTAAACATGCATGGAAGACAATTAATTAAGCAAAATCTTAGTGTTATTAAATTGTATTGTAAGGTATATATAGTGTTTAATTCAATAGCAATGAGTTCAAAGACCCATTCGCTCCTTAATTTTTCAATTTTGACCACATCAAACGCATAAAATAAAGTTGTTGAAATTAAAGTTAAATTATAATTTTATTAATCTGAATCATAAAATATAACAGTACATATATATCAGCTTCCAAAAAAAAAAAAAAACACTTTTTTAAAGGTTAACGAAGTGAGGATATAGGGCCCACAAAACAATTGTGCACCGAAGCTGAAGCTTCATGTGGACCAGAAAGATGCGGGCCCACCTGTGCACCGAAGTTAAATTAAAGAAAAAAAAATAGTACATCCCATCAAAATTTTCAAATTAGTTATTTTTTCATCTAAATTCACTTATTTTATTAATATTCTCATTCTTAATTTAATCAATTAAATTACAAATTGATATTAATAAAAAGTTAAAATGGCATTAAAAAGTAAATTACAGATTTAATATCCTCATTTCTTAATTTATAATTAAATAATTAATATGCCAGTTTAATCTTGTAAGTAAATATGAAATAATTTAAAGAGTTAAGTGTATAAAATATATTAAAGAAAGAGTCCATGAGTAAATATAAAATAATTTAAAGGGAAATTAAAGTTGAAGGTACATGCGATATTAAGGTCTTGTTCATTTGTTTCTCATCTCATCTCATCTCACGGGAAGGTGTAGGAATTCTATCCCAATAATGAAAATTCCTCATATTTATTTGTCATTGTTATGAATAAAATATTAATGTGGATGTCCATAACTCCTAACATTCATTCCCCACTATCCCCACTACTCCATGCACTACAATTAGAATTGATGGCCACTACTATTGGAATTTATTTCTCCATTTATTTAGATGAAATTTTTCATTTACAATTTGTAGCCTATAAATAGAGGCTTTGTAATATTGTATTGTACACACATGAGAAATGTATGAATAAAGAGATTGTCATCTTTTCATCTCTATTTTGCTTATTCTTCTTTATGCTTGTTCACATTTATTTTATAACACGTTATCAGCACGAGAGCTCTACTAGTTGAAGATTCGAGGTAATTTTAGTAACTTTTATTTTAATTTTTTTATATAAATAATACTTCCTAGTAATTGCTAAATGAAATAAGTTATCAATTTATTTATATTTATTTTGAGATGCTTAGTATGATTCATAGAATTTTATATGAAGTGCATTTTTTTAATTTAATCTTCCCCAAAGAAGATTTAAAAGAAAAAAAACTTCTTGAAGAAGATTTATATGATGTACAAATATTGTATAGTGGTTCATATTTTTTTTCTTCAATAATTGAATCTTCTTGAAGAGGATTTTAAGAGATATTACAAAAATTCTCAATTTTATAAAATGCACCGAGAAATTGGCCCGAAGCCATTGTAGCCATTTTATCAACTTGAAGAAGATTTCAAAGATATTAAAAAAATCTTCCTGAAGAAGATATAAAGAAAAATTATATGATGCGCAAATTTATCATGATGTTTATATATTTATTTTTTCAATAATTTAATCTTCTTGAAGAAGTTAAAAGATATTCTAAGTTGATTTATTATCTCTTTATGGTTGAAGAGATTATAATGAGTTGTTGGACAAAATAATTCAATTTGTTATGCTTCATTTCTTGAAGTAAATGTAGCAATATATAATAATAAATTTGAAAAAAAAAACTTGTGGACGTGGACGTACAAGAATGAGTTAATTATCATGGTGATTATTACAAAAACACATATTTCCACCTGAAGTGGAAAGACAATGATAAAAAAATTTAAATAATGTGCAAAAATTAATGTGATGTTCATATTTTTTTTTAATTTAATCTTCCTGCAGAAGATTTATGTGGCTCACAAAATTAATATGAGAATATTTCAATATATCTTCTTGAAGAAGATTTCAATAAGATTTATATGATGTGGAATTTTTTTTTCTAGTGGAATTTTTTGATGTACTCTTCCGAAAGAAGATTCAAGAAATATTTCGAGTTTATACATTATCTTTTACATTATATTATGTTAATGAATTGGTCCGAATCCATATGATTATAAATTATATTAATGAAATTGGCATAAACCTATTTCATCAATTTTATCAATTGACCTGACGCTCAATTATAATAAATTATTGAAGCCACATGTCTTGTTCTAGTTGAACAAAATAATAGTTACACATGAAGTGGAAAATAATTTAATGGACAAACTATTAGATATGGACGTGATAATGAAGAAAAAGTGCATCATTCCACTAGAAGTGGAAAAATAAATGAACAAAAAGAATTACCACTAGAAGTGGAGAAATAATTAGAAAGTGAAGAGAATAACAAATAAAAAAATTTATGCTATTATTAGTCATGTACCTGTCGTACGCCAATGTACCTGTAGTACGTTAAAACATTATATTGAACTATTATGGACAAACTCAATTTAGTCAAATGATTTGACATTATTTGAATGATGAAAAAGAGATATATAAAATAGGTGACATTTATGAAAAATTGAGCCCTCACTGTTTGAAAAAAAAAAAAACAATATATCAAACTTATACAAAATTATTTGAAAAGAGATGATTTACTTTTATAAATCATTTAATTTTCTATTAATACAATGCCCTAAAAGAAGCTTGTTCATTTCTATTAATACAATGCCTTAAAGAAGCTTATCTATTTCATTAGAGGTATTACATTATAAGGTGGAATTTTAATTTTTATCTTTTATGTTGTTACGGAAAATTGTAAGATAAAAAAAAAATGAATAGTTGTTCATTCTTTATTTTGAAAAATAAATTAATACTTATTTATTATTTATATTGATTGTAGTGCATAAAAAAAATGTAAATGTAAGATAAAACTTGCTTATTTATGTTTAATTTTTTTTTAAATACTACTTATTTATTCTTTTTATTATTGATTATTGTTGAAATGGTGTTTATTTATTTTTATAAAAAAAATAAAAAATTGATTGAAAGCTCCATAAGAGTTATTTTGTTGTTATATGGAGGAATACAAATTTATATTGATGATGATGTATTATATTCTTGTAAGTCTCAAATAAATTTGTTAAGTTTTAAGAATATCCGCTGAAATGGATATCATATTGAGACAACTAATGAAAAAATATTGAATATATGAAAAACAATGCATATTGAAAATAAATTGCATATGTTTTTTCTCTGACTTGTACTACACATATATTAGTGCAATTGAAACACATGTTATTGTAAACCAGAAGTTTACATACAAGAATATGTTTATAGTTTGGCATGACCGGTTGGACCATTCCAGATTAATAGTGATGCGAAAAATAGTAGATAATTATTATGAACATTCATCAAAGAACTAGAAGATTATTTAATCTGATGAATTTTTTGTGTGTTGGTTTTATTTCTAGAACGTATACAATATGATATTTGTGGAACAATATATCCAACATGTGAACCATTTGAATATTTTATGATTTTAATTGATGCATCAATAAGATGGCCACATGTATGTTTATTATCAAATCGCAACCTGGCGTTTGCAAAATTACTTGCTCAATAGATTTGATCAAAGAGCATAATCCAATTATGAAAATACGTCTAGACAATATCGAAATTAATGTTAAACATCATGTAGATGTTCGTATACAAACAAAAAAAAAGATATGATATTTTACATACAACAAAACTAATTCGCATCATGCCAACTAGCTATTATAAAGCTTCACCTTATAATTTGTTTTTGGTCACATACCTAATATTTTCCATATAATAATTTTTGAATGTGCGGTATATGTTATAATTGCTCCACCACAACGCACTAAAATGGGATATCAAAAAAAAAATTGAGAATTTATATTGAATTTGAATCTCCATATATAATAGAGTGGTAGATTTATTCATGGCTAATTTTGCCGGTTGTGATTTTGATGAATAAAAATTTCCAACCTTAGGGGGAGAAAACTATCAGTTGGAAAAAAAAATATATTAGTATGAATTATCATTGTCTTATTTTGATCCTCGTACTAAAGAATGTGAACTAAATGTTTAAAAGATAATTCATTTGCAAATGTTAGTGAATCAATTGCCAGACACATTCACAAACTCAAAGAACATGACCAAATCACATGTACCAGCTGCTAATGCTCCAATTAAAGTCGGTGTTCCTGTTGAACAGACTAATTATAACACGCATGAAGCGTGAAAAAGCAATCGGTTCCAAAGATTAAAATATAAAAATCCTCGAAAAAGAAAAGGAGCAAAGAATGAAAATGGTCAGGTCGAGGATATGATAATTTCAGATAAAACTCCAGAAGAGAATAAAATTATAAGTAATATTGGAGTTCCAGCAGAAACTCAAGTATCTGAAATTCATGAAAATAAAGAGATCTCAATAAATTATATCATGAATGAAATAAGATGGAACCGAGATAAAATTGATATCAATAATATTTTTGTATATAATATAGCGCTAAACATAATAAATATTGAGGATCATGACTAGAAGTCTATTAAATAATGTCGACAAAGAAATGATTGGTCAAAATAGAAAGGTGCAATTGAGGTAGATGTAAACTCTCTTGAAAAATGAGAAGTTTTTGGACCTGTAGTCCTTGTACCTCAAGGTATAAAACCAGTATGATATAAATGAATATTTATGAGAAAATAAAATGAGAAAGGTGAAATTTTGAGATATACTCATATGTGGTGGATGCAACAACTTTTTGATATATAATTAGTCTGGCAGTCTATGAAGGACTTTTTGCACCTAATGGATATTGTTACAGCATATGGTTCGCTTGATAATGATATTTATATGAAAATCTCTAAAGGATTTAAGATGCCTGAAGCATGTAATTTAGGTTCTCGAGAACATTATTTAGTTAAATTGAATAAATTTGTATATTGATTAAAGCAATATGGACGCATATGCTATAATCATTTAAGTGAATATTTATTGAAACATGGATATAAGAATGATACGACATGTCCAGGTATTTTCATGAAAAGATATAGAAATGATTTTATTATAATTACAGTTTATGTTGACGATCTTTGGAATTCCTGAAGAGCTTCCAAAAGAATAAATTATTTAAAGGAAGAATTTGAGATGAAAGATCTTGGAAGAACAAAGTTTTGCATTGGATTGCAAATTGAACATTTAAAAATGATATTTTTATGCATCAAGAAAATTATATTGCAATTATGGATAAATAACATTCATTAAGCAATCCGATGGTTGTAAGATCATTAGATGTGAATAAAGATCATTTAGACCTCGAGAAAATGATGAAGAACTATTTGGTCCTGAAGTACCATATCTTAGTGCAATATGAGCACTTATCTTGATGAGCATACAATACACAATATATCATTTATAGTAAATTTATTAGCAAAATATAGTTCTTCTCTCACGCGAAGATATTGACATATATTTCGCTATCTATGAGAAAATTTAGCAATACACAAAAGCAAGTCAAGTATGTGTTTGATTAAGATCTGTGATTTAAGACATTTGTCAAACATGTAGATTGTCTTTTAGAGAAATGATCCTGAAGATCATATATGAATATAATATTATATGTATTGCTCAATGAAAGAAATGATACATTAAAGGAGATAGAACAAAACATATTTCACCAAAATTCTTTTTCACATATGATCTCTAAAAGAATAATGTTATTAATGTTCAGCAAATCCGTTCAAGTGAAAAATCCAGCAGATTTATTCACTAATGCACTCCCTACTGTAATATTCAAAAAGCTAGTTCGTAATATTGGAGTTCGCTGATTTAAAGGTCTTGATTGATGCTTTCATGAGGGGGAGTTAATATGCACTATATTTTCCTTAACCATGGTTTTTCCCATTGGGTTTTCCTGGTAAGGCTGTAGTTGTGTATTTAGAAGAATATTGTACTCTTTTTCCTTCACTAGATTTTTATCTCATAGGGTTTTTTCTAGTAAGGTTTTAATGAGGCATATTCTTATGTAATGGACATCTAAGGGGGAGTGTTATGAATAAAATATTAATGTGGATGTCCATAACTCCCAACATTCATTCCCCACTATCCCCACTACTCCATGCACTACAATTAGAATTGATGGCCACTACTATTGGAATTTATTTCTCCATTTATTTAGATGAAATTTTTCATTTACAATTTGTAGCCTATAAATAGAGGCTTTGTAATATTGTATTGTACACACATGAGAAATGTATGAATAAAGAAATTGTCATCTTTTCATCTCTATTTTGCTTATTCTTCTTTATGCTTGTTCACATTTATTTTATAACAGTCATGCTTTTGTTTTGTTTTTTAATTAAAATGGGAAAAAAAAAGAATCTCTTCTTCTTAACTCTTCTGTCTTCACAAAATGGTGAGAAAATTTTGACCAAATTATTTTTCCCGTTCCTTTATATATCTTATCAATTTTGTCTTTCATTTTTCATTTTCATGATAAGTGTGTGAATTGTTTGATTTCATTATATTAAAAATTAAAAATTATGTTTCATCGTCACTTTTACTTTGACTATTTTCTACATACTATTAATATTTTATTTTTCAAGACAAGTTTTTTATATTATTCTAACATTATCATATTTGCTAGACTTTATTTTTTTAATATAGATCAGAATTTATCAATAATTGTTAACAAAAATTATTATCGACAACAAGTTTTTAAAATAGAAAAAAAATATAATTTATGTAAATATTTTTTTTCAAATTAAGATTGTTCACAACTATTCTTATAGTACAACCGATCATTTATGTGAATACTCATAAATATGAATTCTCGCAAATTAATTAATAGATTTTTGAGCTGTAAAATCTCACTCCGTATAATTTCGTGATAAACGAATATATTCCAACTTTAAACACAATTCTCAAGTGCTTGAAATTGAGGATTGAGCATATTATGTAATAATTATTGAGGAAGGTTCCAATGCCTCGTGCCTTTCATACCTCATCATACCTCATATTTTATATCTTTATTTTCAAAGTCTAAATTGTCGATCCAAACCGTTCAACATATCTATATTAAAATATGATTGAAGATGAAAATTTATAATTTTTGAAATTTTTTTGTTATTTTTTAATATAGGTAGAAAATAAAAAACAATTAAAAAATAATGATTATGTACTTGTCTAAAAAAATAGTAAAAAATTTCAAAGAATATAAAATTTATCACATACATATTTTATAATATAAATATTATGTTGAGTAATTCGAATTAATAATTTAAAATTTAAAAATAAATAACAAACTATAAGATATAATGAGTACGAAAAACACGAGGCATTGAAAGCGCCCATCCTCGGTAACCGATGAGACGAAATTGAGCAAAAAGCACCAAAATTTCTTCAATGCTGTCCAATTTTAGAGGAACTCAACGGTTCTAATTATTATATTAATTTTGTTTTGCCCTTTTCGCTTCTTTTGATTAATTCAACGCGGACTAAGCAATGCAATCTGCCGCCTCGAAATGTTAAAAAGATGAGAAAAAGGGCTACATGAGAACGGAGGCATCTTGATCGTCCGATCACAATCACCACAGACACCTGACAATTTAAAGCGATCGAGGATATCCGACGGGCAATGGACCAAATTCGGTCGGGAACCCATCTACACCGTTCAATATGCATTTAAGATTCGTGTATAAATGAAACCTATGTATGATCTTAACTTGAGCGCAATTATTGACGAGATCGAACAGTCCTGAATGGGTATAGGAAAGAATTTGGTCCAATGCCCATTGGACACCTTCGCTCCTGGAAAGTCAGGTGGGGAAGAATTCCTCTCCTCTGAGATATCTCAAACTTTGCATGACTTTATGGAAAATTTGAACCGTTTAAATAAGTTCTGCACAAATCTCAAAGTATAAATAAGACAGCCCCCCGCATTATCACCGAATAGGCACCGGACATGTCGGTCACGCAAAAGTTGAGATATCTCAGAGGATACGCACTCAGCGGCGCCCCACTCTCCACTCCCCAACTTCACAGTAGTCGCGAATCGCGATCACTTTCACAGTTCACACACCAGTGCTCGCGCACACACACACTCGCTCTGGTCTCCTTCCCGACATGACTGCGATGCTGCCTCTCTTCTCTCGTCTTCTCACCGCCACCTTTCTCCTTTCCTTTCCCCTCCTTTCCCTCGCCGGAGGTAACTATTCTGCCCTTTATCACTCTCTCTCTCTCTCTTTATCTCTCTCTGCATGGGGCCCACATTCAGTTCACTATTTTTTTTTTTTTTTTGGACCTATTGAAGGGATAGCAAGCTAGTATTGTTCCTCCCTTTTACTGTTTTTTCAATGCATTTGACATGACCTTGTCTTTACCCCTTTCACACCATTCCATATTGAAATTTGAATGAGCTCATTTTTTTTTTTCAACTTATTACATCCTCTGGTACAGGCACATTTGCTTAGACGGCGTGGGTTGTTATTTTATCTGCCATTTTTTTTTTGTTTGGGTTTTTGCCTTAGCAATTTCTTTGCTCTGGTTTTATTTTACTTTTTTTTATGGCTGCCATTGTTAGTTTGTTACTTATTTGGTTCAACAAATTCATTATATTCTTTTTCCCCATCTTAGACTGTCCCTTGGAATTCACATGGACGAACTTCACCTCAGCCGGGTCAGCTTGTAACGACCCATCTCAACTGAGCAACTGTTGCCGGTACATTAACGCCTATGTGGCCATCTCTGTTGCACGGTATGCCAACTCCACCGGCAAGCTGGGGGTTCCGCCAGCATTCTCTGACCTCTGTCTTACTGCGGTTGCTGAAACCTTCCAGTTATATGGGATTCCTCTGAGTGCCACTGAGTCCTGCGGGGTGGGGCCCAAAATCAGAGTCACTTACCAGTGTGATGGCAGGGGTACTGTACTGGAGATGATGCAGTCCCCAGGATTTACTGAAGTCATTTCTAACTGTCAGGTATGGTTGCAATCTTACCATTTTGGTCTCAACCTGACAATTCCTCACTGGTACTTGGTTTGATTGCTATGGTATTTTATTGTTGAGGTACGATTTCTGACAGATTCCAATAAGCCCCATTTAACCGAATTGAGTGTGTCTTGAAACTGGTCAGTGAACCCATGATTTAATACAGTCATAACTTACTCTTTAGAGTGAGGCTATGGTACTATGCATAGTACCATAGCCTCACTCTAACTTGTATACCTTAATGAGAGGTCCATTCTGCAATTGAGTACCACCTTGACCTGGGGTAAAATCAAGTTATCCTCAGGTGTGCAATGAAGCACCGAAATGTTGTAATGACTAGCCTGTGGCAGGTTCCTGTTTCGTCACAAGTTGGTTGCAAGACGTGCCTGAATTCGGGAATTCTGTACCTGCACCGATTAATTGGTACTGATGATAACGTAGCTTTGAGTGTATGTCGAGATGCAGTTTTTGCCACGCTGTCAAACCAAGGGGACAGTTTGTCTAGTGATGATGACATGGCATCTTGCTTCTTCGGAGTTGGAGGCCTTAGTACTACAACTGGTATTATCTTTTATATGACTACCTAATGTTTAGAACCTCATGATAAACTCCAACTTTTCAAAGACCTCAACTTGCACAAAACAAGATAAAATTAAACATTTGTAACTAATTAAATGAAATTTTAATATTTCAGACAGATCATCTGAAGGGACAACAAAACCAACACAGTCTTCTTCGCCAAATCTCACTGCAGCCTCACCACCAACCCAAAAGAGCATTGACCTCTTTTCCAAGAAACCACAGCTGCAACACCAAGCATTTCACCTCTCTCTAATTCCAGGAATTGGAATAGGAATTATCCTGATTTCTGTTATATTGCTTCTGATTCTGATGGCATTGATTCGAAGAAAAAGTATGGAATTAAAGAATGTCAAATCTCCTAACAAGACATTATCTTGGGGTGCTTTTTCTCAGCCTCAACTAAGAAGAGGTCAAGATGGTAATTTTTTCTCTTTTATTCTTACTGATTATATGATTTTATGTTGAGGAGGTATTGAACGACCCCAAGTGAGAACCCATAGTTACCATTAAGATATTAAGATATTAGACATGACATGCATTATTTGCATTATGACCATTTAAGAATCCATGCTAAAGATATGAAAACAGAATTGAATGATCACATTTTCTCGTGTACACTTGCAAAAGTTGAATCGGTCACATCTTATGACTCTATAACATTATTTCAGTGTGCTGGTTTGTATTGTTCGAGATTTTGAAATTGTAGGGGTGACTTGTGCCTGTTAAAGGTGACGGTATAGATCCTCTACAGCTTTGAGCAATTTTGGTTGACTTTCAAAAATTTATAAAATGCGCCCTGATCATGTCACCAAAAGAAGTACAAGTGAAAATGTGTATGTGTGCTCTTTAATCCCTGCATATCTAGGAAGCAGATGTCATTTCTTGTAGATTCTAAATAATTCCAATTCCAGATTTAAATTACAAGTTTAGGGAGAGATGCTCCTGAAGCCTAAGTGTGAATCTTGTATGGTCAAATTTCTCTTTGGTGCTCTATTTATGTGTTCAAATGAAGCAGTTACAAAGGAAAGAAGAATATTATGTAAATCAAAAATATATAAATCTAGTGCCAGCTGGTTTCACAGCTACAGAGCATTTCTTGTAAAATTTCAAATAATTTGAACTCTATAATTGTATCAAAATTTAGGTCCATCACAAATGTTCAGAAGATACAGCTATATGGAAACAAAAATAGCAACAAACAACTTCAGCACAGAGATAGGAAAAGGCGGCTTTGGCACGGTTTTCGAAGCCAGATTTAGCGACGGCTCTGTAGCTGCAGTTAAAAGAATGGATAAGGTGTCGAAACAAGGCGAAGAAGAGTTTTGCCAAGAGATTGAGTTACTAGCTCGGCTTCACCACCGCCACCTTGTTACTCTGAAGGGGTTCTGTGTGGAAGGGCAGGAAAGGTAAAAGCCTCTTTTTTACGGTTTGTTTCAGTACTGGTTGCACAAAGTTCGAGTCACTGAGAAGAATATGTCTTAGTATTGCTGTGAGTACCAATTTCAAACTAAACCAGTGTAGTATTATATATCCAAAAAGGTCCTGGCCCATAATAAAACTCTTACTGACAAGCCAGTCCAGGTACAGATACAAATTGGTCCTTCAATATCTTAGTTTAATAAAATGTTATTTATTCTGCAGGTTCCTTGTTTATGAGTACATGGCAAATGGAAGCCTAAAGGATCATCTTCATTGTATGTTGCCTCCCTTTATAATTATCTTCATTAATTATTTTATTCGACGAAGAATATGATCACTATGATCTGAATTTATGCTTGTGCACAATTTCAGCATCTGGGCAAAAAGCACTGAGGTGGGAGACTAGATTGCGAATTGCAATTGATGTGGCAAATGCTCTTGTAAGATTCAAATGCTTGCGTATTATCTAATATTGAACTATGAATTGAATGATTGTTTGATCTTTTGGGCAATTCTAAATATACGGCTAATACTAACAAAGCAATTGGCACATATTATTTTCCTTGATTGCAGGAGTACCTCCATTTCTATTGCAACCCGCCACTTTGCCACAGAGACATTAAATCTAGCAATATTCTTCTGGATGAAAATTTTGTTGCAAAGGTAGTGAACTTATCTCATTTTTTGTTTATTAAATTGAGCCTAAATGACAAAGGCATAAAAAACAGTAGCTGAAGTTTAAAATTATTAAATCAGGATAGATGCATGCTATATCGACCCAAATTTTGGGTTATTAAAATGGTGAACCTCGAGGGAAAATATGCTCATTATAAGTTTGTTTTTGGGATATAAAGTGTCATTTTGGCAACATCTGACATACAGGTAGCTGATTTTGGACTTGCACATGCTTCTAGAAGCGGGACCATCAGCTTTGAACCTGTTAGCACTGATATCCGTGGTACACCTGGTGAGTACAAATTTCTCATACGAAATTTACACAGATGCCATTGCATAATCGATATTTGTATTAACAAAATTCCTCACCTGCTCTACATATAATACTGAATGTAAGCATTACTATATACAACAACAACAACCAAGCCTTCAGTTCCAAACAAGTTGGAGTAAGCTAGAAATGTAAGCACTACTATATAGATTATAAAATATGAGATATTTTCTCTGTTGTACCCTTTCCTTAATGTCTATTGCCCAAGGAGAAGGGCACTCCTTTAGGAATCCGTATCCTCTCCAGTATTGCAGAGGATAACCCTCACTTTACGGTTTGAGATAAATTTCAACTGGTTTGGTATTTGGGCTGCAGTAAGGGGCAGTATTTTTGGGCTTTGAGATTCATGCCAAGTTAAAAAGAACGGTTCAGATCTAGTAATTGCAAAAGATTCCCTTATCAGGTATTGGAGAGGATGTGAATTCCTCCTTTAGGCAGTATTAACTAAGAAGACTGTCATTTGTGATATTTCTCGTTTTTCAGGATACCGTAATTTTTCATATATTGTAGGGCACATATGAAACTTTTTCTTTCTAAAAGATATTGTCATTCAACAGGTTACATGGATCCGGAGTATGTTGTCTCACAAGAATTGACTGAGAAAAGTGATATTTACAGCTATGGCATACTGCTCTTAGAGCTTGTGACTGGCCGAAGAGCCATACAAGATAACAGAAATTTGGTTGAGTGGGCCCAGAAATACATGGTATCTGAAGAGATGGTGCCTGAGATGGTGGACCCCACAATCAGAGACTCATGTGACATGTATCAATTGCATATGGTGGTTGGTGTAGTGAGGTGTTGCACTCAGAGGGAAGGGAAGGCCAGACCATCAATTAAGCAAGTTCTCAGGGTCTATTCTGAAAAATTGGACCCAGTTTATGAGGATGCTGACGAAAGTACGTAATTTCTCTCCTTTAGATGTTCCAAATATTACAGGCTCAACCTGATTGCCTTTGGATAGGGTTATATTTGTACCATCTGACCCAAAAATATGTATCACTTAATTTAATAAATGAAGCTAATATAAGCTTTAGCTTGCCAAAGTGGCTCGTGAGCTTCACTCCAACTACCGGATTGTTTTTTTGTTTTTTGTGTGAGAATCTATCCAATTGCTTCAAATGAAGAATCCAACAGTTCAAACATGTATCTGATGATTGATGCATTTACATGCTAAATTTTGTAATTTTTTTAGTTTGTTTGGTATAAAGGCAAGTGGTCAAAACATGATAAAAAAAATAAATGCATTTAACTTAATCTTCATCTTTTTTACTGCTTGATTTTGTACTAAATGGAACTAAAAATTTACAAATTTGGCACGTACATGCATCACTCATCCGATCAGTTGGTTTGAACTTTGAACAGTTTTAATTTGTCATTTGAAGTTGATCCGATAGATTTTGGTGTTCAGCTCAATAATTACTTTGGCGAGCCTAATCTCATAGCTCTACTCTTAATTTAATCAATGCTATATGCAATTACAGTTATGCTGGTATTATAATTTACCAATATGCAAATAACTAATAAAAAATATAGATACAATCATGCAAAACACATTTATTCAGTAAATTAATTGCTTCTTCATAGTTACTGTCTAAATCAAAAGAAAAACAAGGTCATTTTTCAGTTCTGAAAATGTGCTCTACCAGTCCCAACCTGACCCGGGTGATGATCTGATATGGGTCAGGTTTTGGTGAAACCGGACCTACACAATCACTTAAAAACCCTAACCTATCTGCGATTAGGTATCATTACTTTACAAACTTAAGTGAACCATAAATTAGGTTGTAACATCAAGTCAGGAAAAGTAAAGATATTAAAAAAGATTGCATTTGTATGGTACCATACTTGCAGTAGGTACAGATAATGTGAGTATTTTCCACGTGCATAACTCTTTCAAGGGGCATTTTTTTGACATTCTTTTTTTATGTTAATTTTTTTTTTCACAGGGACCCAGGTAGTTAGAGGTAGTATCCAAGGGAAGGAACTGATCCCTCATAGTGGCGACGCGAGATCTCTCCAATCTTCTTCAAGCACGATTAAGTCGTATTGTAGCCGAAGTATTTTGCTTGAAAGTGGTGGGTCCCCCCAATCCCCCCATACTCTTCTCTCTCTCTGATATTTCTTCTCTTTTTTTTTTTCCTTTTTTTTTGGTTTAAATATGCTTCTATTTTGCTTTGCTTTGTTATTGTTTACAATTTTGTCGATTTTTTGGGCTTGTAGTTGTACTTAGTCTTCACCGAACGAGGTTTATGCAATGTATTCTATAATTTTGTGTGTAATCCTTAGAAATGATTTTGTAAATTTGTCTGGTAAATTACTAGGCTCTTTTCTGTTGTCTTTCTTTTATTTCTCCTGCAATCTTTTGATAAAAATCATGCAATATGTAGCTCTAGCTAAATGTAAAGTGTAAGGGTGCGTTTGGATGTACTAAAGAATAGCGAGAATAGCTACTGTTGAAAATAGTAGATTAAGAATAGCGAGAACAGCTACTATTTAAGAATAGTGTTAACTTAGAGTTATTCAGAAGTTGTTTGGATTGAATATTTAGAATAGCTACTGTAGGGATTGAGAGTTCATTTGCTATTTTATGTTTTTGTAGGAATAGCGAGAATAACGAGAACAGTGCTATTCTCGCTGTTTCTCTATTCTCGCTATTCCCATTGCATCCAAAGATATCCTAAGTGTGTAACGACCTTGTTGCATGGTTTGTTGTTTAAATTATTTTATGGGTGCAATGACAAAGAAATGATATCTTGATTTCAACGTGTTAAATAAAAGTAATGCGCTTAGCATAAGTTACAGTTGGTGAGAAATAATGGGAGTGGCATTGTCTAGCTGACCTATGGTGGTAGACTGGTAGTTGCAATTGAGCGAAACTTTTGCTGATTAAATTTCAGCACCATGAGATGTGCTCGTAATGTAACAATATCTATGGCGAGTCATAGTTCAGTATAGCAGTAACCCGCTAGTTAAAATGGTGAACTGAAAGAGCTACAGAGAATCTGGAGCCCTGTCGGTGCATGGTAATTTGACCGATAAAGACAGGTCGGCAAGTCGTAACTCGTAAATTAAAAACAATAATAGTTGGGATCCTCTGATGCAGATGTAGACTATCATATATTGTCGCAAGTCATCTCAGAACCTAAGCACTTTCTTTCTTTTCTTTTCCAAAAAAAAATGTGGGCATACATATTCTCGAATTAATTTTAGTTAGCATTTGAAAAAAAAAATAGAAAAATAGAAGTTGCCAGCACATTAAAAAAAATATCAATGTTAAATGGTACTCAAATTATCTCAAAATATCGCTCCTAGGTGACATGTAGGCAATGTTTGCATACTCTCAAGAAAACAAAATTCAAGAAATAAATTCACAGTAAATTAAAAGAAATGCGTAGATATCTTCTGCGTGCCACCTAGGAGCAACATTCAGACATAGTTGAAGTACCGTCTAACATTTGAATTTTTTTCAACGCCGTGCCAATTTTATATTATGTAACTAAAAATTATTATGTACATATCTTTCCCAAATTGTAGAGACAATATTATTGTAATTATATTGTGGCACTGATGATCAGGGGCAGATTTGCAATCAAGCTAGGGGATGTATAGCCATCTCATAATTTTTAAATTTTAACCATATATAATGAAATCTAATTTAATTTTGTATTTTTGACATTTTTTTATATAGTTCAACACTTCTCATAAAAAGACTAGATATATGCTTGTAGCTTGGTGATTAAAATTCTACTTTGTAATTATATAAAGACTTGAGTTCAGATTTTAGAGATAAAACATTATATATTTTACATTTTAATACTCCTTCTAAATTTTTTAGTCCCATCCCTGCTGTGACCATCTTTTTTGTTTTTCCTTTTTGTCATGGGGCAGTAAGGAAACCACGATGTAAATTATGAGGTCAAATAATTTTACAAAAATCTTGACAAACTACGTATAGTGAATTGCCACATGGTGCTTATATCATTATCTGCCACATAGGATCTAAGTTTAATAAAAGAGAGAGAAAATGAGTTAACAACCTCAGCGGCGGGAAATCCAGTTGGCGTGGGAGTTCCTTTTTTATACTTCTTTTGCCAGAATAATTTAAAAATATTATTATTGTAAAATTAGAAATAAACTTGAAAATTACACTTTGAAAATTATTGCTCGGAGAAATATTTAGATTTTAAAACAGATGAGACTTTAGATCTTAGGTCCGCCTCTTTCTAACAATTTTTTTTTATTGATTTGAGGGAACTATAAATTATGTTTGTCAAATATGATAAACAATAAAAAAAATATAACAATGTTGTTTAATTGTTAGAGGCCAGCATAAAATGAACTGTCACATGAAATGAAGGAATAACTACACATGGGTTCTTTCTTTCCGTTTACTAACTTCACTCTGTTTACTCTGTGAGAATTGCAAACAATCTCCAAATGATTCACATGATCTGTACACAACTAAGCATAAACACTACTGACGAAAGACATACAATTTAATTACTGAAATCCATAAATTTTAAGTCATTAATTTATTTTTATTTTAACACTTGTACATTAATATATTGTAATTAAAACTTTCTTTTTATTAACAAATTTCATTTTAAGACGTAAGACTAATAATAATGTTTAGTGCAAATTATTAGTAATTCACTGTATGCTCGTATTGATAATTGAAGTGATTAATAGTAATACATGATTTAGTGAAAAATTAGCTACACAATATTACATATTCTTATGTTTCTAATTTGTTTTAATTTCTATCATTGGAAGAATGTTACTCGTATTAACTATTTTTGTCATGTTATAATTTAAAAGAAAACAATCAAACATGGTCAAAAATTGACTATACAATGCTATTTTTTCTTCTTAATACACAATAATGTATTTATATTTCTTTCAACAAAAATGAAAAACACAAAAATACAAGAACGTTGTCTACATACTATGGTACTAATAATGATATCATGTTACTCGCATTAGCTATTTTTATGACTTAATATTTCAGAAGAAAACACAGTCAAGCAATTGACTACGCTACAATTTTCTCTTCTTAACGGTATTTGAATTTCTATCATCAAAATAGAAAACACGAAAATACGACAACGCTGACTGCGTACTATGATACTAATAATTAATAAAAAAAAAAGTGATTTGGGTACACAAAATTGGATATCCTATGCGCCCACCGAAATAGTAAAAGTAATCTTAATACTCGGTAATTCTACTACCGTATGATGTACTATGTAGCGAGTCATTATAATCACGCATCAGGGATCCACTACAGAAAATTAGACTAGTATAGGCTACAGAAATTTACTTTCCATTTAAAGGATACACTACATCTACATCAAGTGTCAACTAATCCGATCTCTCTCACACACAAACTCCGCGTGTGTGACAGTGCGAGTAGAGAGAGAGAAGCAAAGAGGAAGAAAGCGCTTCATCTTCCCCTCCACCTCGTATCATTTTAAGATCTAACATTTCCAATAAGAGAAGAGCAAAGAGGACGCAAACACTTCATCTTCTCCAGTTCCAATCACTTTAAGATCTAGTACATTTGCAATACTCCTCTCTCTATCACACTCGCTCGCTCGCTCGCTCTTCAGTCAAATAATTCAAGATGCATGCAAAAACAGATTCGGAAGTGACGAGTCTGGCCCCCTCGTCCCCGGCCAGACAGCCAGCTTACTTCGTACAGAGCCCATCACACGACGGTGGTGACCACAAAACAGCGACTTCCTTCCACTCTACACCCGCCACATCACCCCCTCGCCACTCTCATTCCTCCGTGGGTCCCCATTCTCGCGATTCCTCAACTCGCTTCTCCGCCGCCACTAACAAGAAGCCGCGTGGCGTCAATGGGTCCCACGAGAAGGTCGCCAAGGGGAAGAATGACTGGATGAAGGAGGTGGAGGCGATCGAAGAAGAGGGTTTGTTGGATGATGACGAGAGGTATCGAGGCAGGAACACTAAGAGGTTGTACTGTCTGGCGTTTATTGTGGGATTTTTCGTGCTTTTTACATTTTTCGCGTTGATTTTGTGGGGTGCCAGTCGATCTCAGAAACCTCGAGTAGTTATGAAGGTATGAATAAAAATTTACCATCTCAATTCTCAAAATTTGAATCTTTGGTTGATTTATTAGTAACTAGATTAAGAGTTTATTGGATCCTGGGACCGGGTTCAATTATTTTTGGTAATGTAGTTTTAATATCAGTTAACACAATTAGCTGTTGAGACACTAGGAAAACATTTTATAATAGATCACCACTCTGTTAGACCAAATTTATACTGTGGGTTCCTTCTTTTAGAAAATGTCAAAGCTCTTAGTAAAGCAGGAGAGAACACCGGTTTGTAGTTTCATGTTCTCAAGATTTAGATCGCCCCAAATAAAATTATGATCTGATCCAAATTTGGAATAGTACTATGCAAAGTGATTGATTTTGAGATTTTCCTCTCTGTTTCAGAGTATCAATTTTCAGAATTTTATAATTCAAGCGGGAACTGATGCATCACTTGTACCAACGGACATGGCAACTTTAAATTCTACTGTAAAATTCACATACCGCAATACTGGTACCTTCTTCGGCATCCATGTGGCAGCCACACCATTTGAGTTGACATACAATCAGTTGACCTTGGCTAGCGGTGAGGTAAGCATCTGATTTACTCTTTTCTATGTTATTACTATATTTTAAATGTGAATATTTCAAATAGGATAGGTTAGATTTGGGTCTGGTTTGGGACTGATTTGAGAAAAACCTTGGTGGGATCTACTTGAAAGTGATACCTCCAATTTGCACCTAACATCCAATTAACCGTAAACAGTTGTGCAACTCTGCATCAATTTAATCAAATTTGGTGTATGTTATCCCTGATTCTGCAATTGCACCTCAATTGAATCCGGATTTGGCTCAATTTCCCCTAATTTACCTTCAAATCGGGCAAGTGTGCAATCAAACATGAAGTTACACAACAAAGAGTTCAAAATGCAAAATCAGTTGTCAAACTGGTATGGATAAATAAAAACCATACAGGTTATCTTAAAGACTACTATGTTCCTTCAATAATACTTTTTGTAGATGCCCTCTTTCATTGTCGAATCTTTAAGCATTCTATAAATGCTACTTTGTCCTTTTTACCTTGCTTTATTCCAAAATATAGAAATTATATACACGAATTCCGAAATGATGATTAATCTGTTTTTATTCTTCTATACATAGATGAAGAACTTCTATCAAACAAGGAAGGGTCAGAGAAGTGTGAATGTGTTGGTGATGGGGAACAAGGTGCCATTGTATGGTGGTGGGCCCATCCTGACAGGCACGTCAGCTAAGCCCAACAGCATCCCACCCGTACCATTAACCCTAAGTTTCACGATACGGTCTCGGGCTTATGTTTTGGGCCATCTGGTGAAGCCCAAATTCACAAATCAGGTGCAATGCTCACTCAAATTGGATATTAACAAGCTCAATAAGCCCATTCTACTTGACAACAAGTCTTGCCAATACCTCTGAGATAATTAATGAGAGGAGGAACTTATTGTTTTGTTTATTGGATAGTTATTGTATAATTTAATTTGGGTAATGCGCTTGTTGATAAATTGGATGGGGTAGGGTTGTGGGCATATTTCTTGTATTACTATTATTTTTTAAGAGTAATAAATTTTATGGTTAATTGTACAATGAGAAAGTTTTCTTTTTAATGTAGTGTCTACTTTTATGTTAATTTGGAAACAGTGATCTAGGACCCTTTTATGAATTGTACATCTTAGATTTGCCTAGGATCATCCAATGAACTCCGTACAATTGGAGTGGAGCTGAGTACCATTTGCCATTTTTGTATATTCTGGATAAAATGGGAACAGTTTTCTTAAAACAACCCTTGGCAAATTACAAGCAAATCAGCTGGCTCAAAAATCATTTGACATTATTTAGTCAGTTCTTAGTGACAAGCAAACCAAAACTCATTTTCTATTAAAAGTAACTCCGATTTATGGGAAACAAAATACATAGTCCGGAATGCTTACCTATTTCACTGTTAATGGACGCCAGAAACAAAGTCTACTTGTCAATTTTGTGGTTTTATAGGGACATGCCTGTAATTTTCCCAAATTATTACCGAGAATTTATATATATTTTTTTCGAGAGGCTATAACCAGTGCCTGTAATTTTCCTTACATTTGGGGCCACCAATTGCATATTTGCCCTTATTTAGTAATAAACAATTTATCAAGTCCCTTTTGAAGAAGTTTGCCTGTCTAATCTGGACACAAGACAAACACATTCTTGCATGAAAAATATAAAATGAGAGATTACACAAAACATATAATATATAAGGAGTAAGGCTGGGTGCTATAAATAGCATAAGAATATCCGTGTTACGGTCTCAAAAATCTATTGTATAAACTTCAAATTTCGATTTAAGTAGCTCAATAAATTAGTTATATAATAAACATCTAGAATATCAATTTTTACTATTTTTGGAATTTTTATTATTTTTTATGATTTATGAAAAATGGCCAAAAATGATATAAAAATAAAAGAAATTGTCAATATTTTATGTCATATTTCATAAATCATAAGAAATAGTAAAAGAATTATAAAAATAGTAAAAATTAGTATTCTACAAGTTTATTATATAGCTAATTTATTGAGCTACTTAAATTGAAATTTGAAATTTATATGATAATTTTTTGAGACCATAGTAGAAATGACCTTATGCTATTTATAGCACCCAAGCCTTGCTCATACATAAGAACTCATAAAATTATGGGGAAGAGAAAAGGCACCTGTCAGTATCAAAAGGGTCCCAGAGTACAGAGATGAGAAGCATATGATCGGAAGAAAGGAATCTCTCCTCTCTACACTCGGTACTTTCATTACTGCAAGCAAGGTACCAATATTACTCCTTATTCCTTTGTACCGGACCAGTAGACCTGGGCATGAAGTATACTTCTCCTTTCACCTCTCTATTCCTTTCTATATCCATCATAAATTTGTTGCTAATTTGGAAATGTGATGAGATAGAGAGAGAAAGAGAGAACAAATACTAATAAGTCTCACATTAGAAATCAATGGAAAATTTCTCAAGAGGAATTGTGTACTTGGTTTTTCTCATTTTCTTCTTATTAGGTACTAGAAGTCTTCCATTTCTCCTTCTATACACCCTTTCTAAATATTAATGAATATAAGAAAATATTGAATGAATACAATTTTTTCTTCCCTAATATGAAATCTTACAATTCCTAAAACAAATATTGTTTCTGTTATGTATGTACAAGGGGCAAAAAGATCCGAAGGAGCACGAATCTTCACAATAATAAATAACTGCAAGGAGACCATATGGCCAGCAGTTACTCCTGGGGAATCATTCGACGGGGGCGGTTTCGTCTTAAAGGCCGGTCAATCCGTGGTCTTCACTGCCCCAGTTGGGTGGAGCGGGCGCATATGGGGTAGAACTGGCTGCTCCTTTGGTCGGGACGGGAACGGCTCGTGTGAGACCGCATCTTGTGGGCCCACGCTCAAGTGTGATGCATCCGGCAAGCCGCCCGCCACATTGGCTGAATTCACGCTCGCAAAACTTGATTTTTATGATGTCAGCTTGGTTGATGGATATAACCTCCCGGTGGCCGTCACGCCAGTAAATGGTGACAGTAATGGCGGCGGCAATTGCAGTGTGGCCGGATGTGACAGTGACTTGAGACAGAATTGTCCTAATGAGCTCGCTGTTAAGGTTTGTTTTCATGCGCAAACTAACATTATTACATGGAGTGAAGCTATGGTAGTATGCATAGCACAGATTGGTCTGTACTATTGATCAATATATTTGTTTTCAAATTTCTGATAGTTAATCTGAACTGTACAATATGATCTCCATATGAAAATGTACTTGCAGAGTAGATTTTACTTTTATTTAGATAGGCAGAAAATCATTACTTTTGAATTTTTGATGGTCTAGAATTTTTAGATCAAGTGATTTTCTACCTATCTAAAACAATAATAAAAAGATTCTACAAAATGTAAAATTTGATCTACAAGTACAGTTTTATATGGAGATCATCTTGCACGACTCAGATCAATTTTCTGAACTTTGAAATTAAAATATTGATCCATAGTACGAACCATTATGCGCTATGCATAGTACCATAGCTTCACTTTTTTTTTTGCTCATGAAAACAATTGATTGGATTTTTACATATTTGGGCAGGTTAATGGCAAGACAGTGGCATGTCGAAGCGCATGCGATGTGTTCGACACCGACCAGTACTGTTGCAGAGGCATATATGGGAACCCATCGACGTGTCAACCGACTTATTATTCGAAACTTTTCAAGGCGGCATGCCCCGGTTCCTATAGCTACGCATATGACGATCCTTCCAGTATTTTTACATGCACTAATGCTGATTACATCATCACCTTCTGCTCCAAGAGGTGAGTTGTATTACCAAAACATTTGCAAATTTATTTAGCAAAGAGAATATACACAAAAAGGTTGTTTATCACATCGTGGCAATGGAGACATCAGATACTATTTCTTTTCATTTTTTTTTAAATATACAGGTTTTATATAAGAGATGACACCTAATTTGGTTCTAGTTGACATGGAAATTATTTTCTTGTAGTTTTAGCTTTGAATCTGTTGCAACTTGCAACAGTATCAAGATTAGAAGTACAAAACAAAAACTTAATTACCCGTCCTTATCAATTTGGGATTTAAAAATAATTTAAGAGTAAAGTTGTGAACTTGTGGTTTGACAATTCATGGAGAAAGGACATGCTATAGTATCTTAATGCTATGTCTTTATTAATTTAGAATCCATATCATTTTTTTAACCTATCTGAAAGCATCACTATCATGAACTTTTAAAAGTGAAAACCAAATTGTCTACGAACTTTATTTTTTTTGGATATCTAGTAGCTCTAAAAAGAAAAATCATTTGACGCTGTACAAGTTTGCATATGTCAGTTATGTACGATTCAGGCATAGCATGAAAAATAATTACATATAACATAACGACCTTGTCTTGTACAAGAGGAGGGTTCAAATGCCTCCATATTTTTGTACCTCTATCATGTCTTCATCTCTCTTTGTTATTTTCAAAGTTCAAACAAGTCGATTCGAACCGCTCAACGTAACCTCCATACTAAAATATGTTTGGAGACCAAATTTTATATTTTTAGGAATTCTTTTTACTATTTTTTTAAATAGATATAAAATCAGTAAATCTGAACCATCTAAAAACAGTATTTTTGTACCTATCTAAAAAAATAGTAAACAAATTCCTAAAAATATAAAATTTGGTCTCCAAACATATTTTAGTATGGAGGTTAGATTGAGCTGTTCGAAACGACTGTTTGAACTTTGAAAATAATTGAGAGAGATGGAGGCATTTGAACCCTCCTCCTTGTACAAATGAAGTCAAATATTCATACATAGATAAAACAAATTGAATGTAAGAAAACACTGCTTAAAACCTTATCCTGCCGCAACCTAAATTGTTTACGCCACAAGTTTCTAGAATTGTCATTACATGACAAAAATACTTTTCAAGGATGAAGAGTTATTGCCAAATTGCACATATATTCTGGTTGATTGTTATTGCCCGTGTATTGTATGAACAAAATACAGATGTTGCACATACAAAATAAAGTTCTTTTTATATTTTGTATAAATAGTTATATACTAATCCAAAACACAAGTAATCATGAACTTTTGTATTTTCATGATTTGTTTGTAATATCGACCCATAATTTTTTTAACAAAAATACTTGAAAACAAAAATCAAGCCTCTTTTATTACAACTTCTTTGCTTATTTTATTTTATTTTATATATTGTTGAAAATACAGGCAAGCAAAGGTGTGCTCATACCATGGGAACAGGCTTGTATGCAGTGGCGCAACTACAATTAAATCAATTTTCTCTTGGATAATTCCCATGTTTGCAACTGTTGTTAACTGGTGGCTTTGGATATAGAATTTTATAATGTTTATTTTCCTTGTACTATTTATTCTTGGTGTGATTGCTATTCTTTCATCCTTTATTTTTTTTTTCCCCTTCTTTTTGATTTGTTGATGAGCATTCTTTTTAGTGTAATTACTAATGTGTACTTACAATTAGTTTTATTTCAAAACACAGTGCATTAATTCCTGTAAACATGATTGTTTTTAAGAATGATAAAAGGGTGTATTTAATTTGTAAAGCAATAATTTTTTTCTATCTATCTAGCATATGATCAAAGGAATGGTGCAGTGGTAGAGTATCTCCACTTGTGTCATGGAGGTCCTGAGCTCGAATCAGTCTCCTTGCAAAATGCAAGATGATTACTGCCTAGAAATTCCTTTCCTCCAACCCCACAATGTGTGTGAGCTTTCGGCACTGAGTACGCTCTTTATCTAGTTAGCATATGATCATGGCCGGTCTTGGGGCAGGGCACCCAGGGCGATGGCCCCGGGCCTCAGGATTCAAAGGGTCCCAAAAAAATTTTAGTATGTATATATTACAAAAAAAATATTTGTATATATTGAAGATAAATAAAATATTAAAAATCAAACTTTGTATATATAAAAGCTCTAAACTTTTCTATAAATAAAAATGATCTATTGACATATTAATAGAATAGTATATATATATAAAGGTAAGGGTATAATCAGTCGGATACGGATTGGATAGTGATCAAACCGTATCTTTATTCGTTGTAATTTTTCAAATACGGATGCAAATATGGATAGTCTCGTATACGGATACGGATCGGATATTAAATGTATACGAATACGAATTATATATCAGACGGATATGAATATAATTCGGATAATTAAAAAAATTTCTAATATACATTCGACTAAAGTATAATATCTAAATATAGTTTTTCTTTTCATTCATTAATTAGATCTAATATTTTTCATAATAAATTTGTTGGATACAAAACATACATCATATTACCAAAATATTAGTCACTATTCATCTCATAATGTTATATTGTTAATCATAATATATCAATTCAAGATTAATGGTGTTTTTTTTCTAAGCACGTAGGACAAAAATAAAAAGAGTCTTGAACCAGCTACATTAATGATTATATATTAATACCATGTAGCTAAAATATAAGTAATAAATTATTGGTATTTAACAACTCATTTCTTGTGGAGTAGAGGTGTAAATGGTCAGATACAGATAGTTACGGATAGTTAATTATTAAACTGTATCCTTATCCGTTGTAACTTTTCAGATACGAATACGGATGAGGATACAAATAGTTAATTATTAACCTATATCCTTATCCGTTATAACTTTTCGAATATGGATACAAATACTGATAGTCTCGGATACGAATACAAATAAGATAATTTAAGTAATTTTCGGATTCAGATCCGAAAGAAATTGGATGATATCTTATTCATTTACACTATATAAAAGACTCAAACTTATCTCCTGCCCCGGACTCCAAAATCTTCAAAACCGGCCCTGCATATGATCAAAGGACAGTGGCGCAACCACATAGAGCTGGAGGGAGCAGTTGCCCTCTTGACTAAAAAAAACATTTCAAAAATATACTTCTATCCTGATGCATTTCTCATAACAAATTATAAAAGTATACTAAAATTAAAAAAAAAAAATATGAAATGCTGACTCATCATAATTTTTTTTTTAAATATAGTTCTAATTTTATGTTTTTCTTGGAAAAAAATATAAAATATACTTAATGTACAAAATTAATGTTCTGCCCCAGCAAATTAAGGATAGCATCAATAACTCTTATTAAGTCCAGTTAGATACAGATATGTTGATTACACAACGACATCGATCCCTTCTTTGAGTGAGTGGAGAGAAATGTCTCTCTTATGCTAAGACAGATTGTTTAAGAAAAGTATCAGTTCTAATTTGAGTGCAGGTGTAAAATGGAAGAATATTTGGACATCGTAAACAACATAACACATTTATCAAATAATGTGTTAATTAGACGTAAATTTAATAAAAAACACGAAGAGAATTAAATAGAAAACACGAAGCAAGTTACATTCTTTTGCATTGAAATAGAGACCATAGTTCCAATTTTTAGTTGAATTACGTACGCTCATGAATCATTATTGCAACATGGATGTGACAAGATTTTTCGCTTAAATCCAAAATGTAATTAAGTTATTCTAAGCCCAAGTTTTCGTAGAAAGCACAGTAGTCATATATGTAGCAATGTATAAATCATCAAGTCTATAAAAAACGATAAGATTTAGTTCATATATTATTGTTTACCTCAAAATTAATTTAAACTTTTCAATAGTCTGAATTTAACGATATTTCATTTAATGTATTATCAAAACATACACGCAATGCCCAAATTCAACTTAATTTAATACATAAGCCATCTTCATATCCAAAATCAACATATATTCTATTGTTCAGCAACCATTTTCGAATTAATTCGAAATGTACTGTAAAAACTGTAAAATAATTTCATTTGCACGAATTCATAAAATCGCTATCTAATGACTTTTATTTTTTATTTCTTTTTTTTAAAGCTTTTATCTTAAAAAATCTAAATGATGAAATTTGATGATGATACAAAGATACTGGTAATTGGTACCTCCTTAACTTGTAGTTTTCTATACAATCTACTAAATTAAAATCGTGGGGAAAAGAAAGGTATTCAAAATGGATTGGGGCTGGTCATGTTCAATTGGAGTCTGGCAAAAGATCCCCGATTCCATTGAGAATTGAAAATAGGCAAAATTTTCGCCCACTAATCCATTTTGGGCCCAGTTTTGTTGGTTTAATTTAGGCCCATAAATTATCTATAGATTTTTTTATAACAAAACAATTATAAAACCTCTGAGTCCACGATGAGCCCAAAAAAATGTAATGGGTTGAATAAACAAATATATTAACCCGCTTCACGTAAGTTATAGAAGAGTAATAGTAATGAACAACTGTGTAAGTCGGAGGTCCTAACGGGTTGGAACCTTGAAAAATCCATCAACCCGATTAGTTTCTTTCTTCTGCCCCAATCCAAGTATCTCCGCTGCTTTTCTCTTCTTCCTACTGTTTCTCTCTCTACCTCCGATCCGACCGAGAAACCCTACGGAGATCAAGCTTCCATCGAGGTACCTCACTCTCTCGCTTTCCTTTTCTCTTTTTCTCTGTATCTCTCTGTCTCAACACTTAATAACCTGCTTACTGGAGATAAATCTCAGGTGACCAATAAAAGAACTAAAAATCAAATCTTGCACAAGGTGGATGCTTTGTTAAGTTGTTTATTTAAAATGAGCAATGATTTTGTGTTGTGCCGCTGTTTTTTAGTTAGTTTTCTCTAAGTAAGCAATGTTGTTTTTGTTATTGTAATAATTGTGCTTTTATTTTAAACTAGGGTTTCTAGTACTAAACTAAGGTTGAATTTGGAATCCATCATCTGTACAACTTTGTCACCTGAATTATGTCAAATACCAGTACAAATTCAATTCCAGAACTCGTCCTGGTGGATGTATTGGGCAAATTTTATTCAATTATTGCTTTTCTTTATTGTAGAAACTGTAAGGGTTACAATTTAGTTGTATTTTAGAATATTTGATTTCTTTATTTCTATCTACACAGAGTATGTTAGCCCTTGTATCTGGTTTGATTCCACTTAACCAAACGCATTCTGTTTTAAAACCTACAACCCACTGTTTTATTAGTTGGTTCTTACCCACAAATTTAGATCACTTCTTAAATTCTGTAACCATTTTTCTTGTCATTGGAAAAATGCCAAGGAAATTCATGAGACTACCTGTTAATTACAAACATAGAACAATAAATTAAAACTCCCTGTTGTTATTTCAGTCAAAAATGTCGTCAGACTGCCTTCCTGCCACAACAGAATCAATTGCGCAAGCCTTGGAGGCCCCATCTCGCCCTGAATCAATCTCCATCCTCTACCGCGTGCTAAACAACCCCAACTCGTCCCCAGATGCACTCCGCATAAAAGAACAAGCCATCACCAACCTCACCGACCTCCTAACCCAAGAGAAGAAGGCTGAGGAGTTACGCCTCCTCTTGACCCAACTCCGCCCCTTTTTCTCTCTCATCCCCAAGGCCAAAACCGCTAAGATTGTTCGCTCAATAATCGATGCAGTTGCGAAGATTCCAGATACTTCCGCTCTGCAAATCTCTCTATGCCGAGAGATGGTTGAGTGGACCCGCCTTGAGAAGCGTACCTTCCTGCGCCAGCGTGTCGAGGCAAGACTTGCTGCTCTTTTAATGGAGGAGAAGGAATATTCTGAGGCTTTGAGTTTACTTTCGAGTCTGATTAAGGAGGTGAGGCGGTTAGATGATAAGTTGCTATTGGTTGATATTGATCTCTTGGAGAGTAAATTGCATTTCTCTCTTAGAAATCTTCCCAAGGCCAAGGCCTCTCTTACTGCAGCCCGCACAGCAGCTAATGCCATCTATGTGCCACCAGCTCAGCAGGGCACGATTGACCTTCAGAGCGGTATTTTACATGCTGAGGAGAAGGATTATAAGACTGCATATAGTTATTTCTTCGAGGCCTTTGAAGCATTTAATGCGCTTGAAGATCCGCGTGCGGTGTTCAGTCTGAAGTACATGCTTCTCTGCAAGATAATGGTGAATCAGGCTGATGATGTAACGGGTATCATTTCGTCCAAGGCTGGTTTGAACTATCTTGGACCCGACCTGGATGCCATGAAGGCAGTTGCTGATGCTTACGCAAAAAGGTCCCTGAAGTTCTTTGAAACTGCACTTAGGGATTACAAGGCCCAGCTGGAGGATGATCCAATTGTGCATCGCCACCTGTCATCCTTGTATGATACTTTATTGGAGCAAAACTTGTGTAGGTTAATTGAGCCCTATTCTCGGGTTGAGATTAACCATGTGGCAAACATGATTGAGTTGCCGGTGGAGCATGTGGAGAAGAAGCTATCTCAGATGATACTTGATAAGAAGTTTGCGGGTACCCTAGATCAGGGTGCTGGTTGTTTGATTATATTTGAGGACCCGAAACCTGATGAGATGTTCCCAGCTACTCTCGAGACCATTTCCAACATGGGCAAGGTGGTGGATAGCCTCTATGTCAGGTCGGCCCGCATCATGGCTTAGGTTTTCTTTTAGGGTTTTTAAACATGATCATTTTAATATCAGGTTTTGTTCTATTTAATGGCTGCAAGGAATTTTAATTGGGGATTTGTGTTGTGGTAGAATGTTTGTTTGTTAAATGTTGTTTCTCAATGTTTCGGCACTTTAGACTGAA
The DNA here is from genome assembly GCA_033356055.1 of Carex pumila. Classification (NCBI taxonomy): domain Eukaryota; kingdom Viridiplantae; phylum Streptophyta; class Magnoliopsida; order Poales; family Cyperaceae; genus Carex; species Carex pumila. The sequence continues at coordinate 152,001 of JARJHM010000570.1, read as the reverse complement.
GAATTGCAATGAACTGTTAGAATTTCTAAGCTTCTGTATTTGGGGATAGTTTATATCAACTACAAATTTATTTGGCAACTTTGACCATCAACAAAATAATTATAAAAATGAGGAGGGTTCAGATATCTTTATCATGTCTTCACTTTTTTATATTTTTAATAATAAAAATTCTAAAATTTATATGACAAAATAAAACTGTTAGATGTAATTAATATTATTCTCTTATATGCACATAAAAATTATCACTTTTTCGATTTTGATTTTACATGAATTAATAAGTAGAAAATTCTAGATCTAGATGAAAATAAAATTAAAATGTCATGATTTTTATGCATAGAGGAACGATATAGATCACATTTAAATAGTTTTAGTTCAACATAACTTTTAAATTTTAAGTTATTGTAGATTTGAAAATGAAAACGTTTGAACCCTCCGTTGCTAGAAGAAATAAGAAGGTAAATTGTAGCTATGTTATCTATAGTTTATATGCTGTGGGCCAAATTCAAGTACAAAATGAAAAGTTAACAGTTTCATTTTACAGGTGAGTAAACATTTATTAAATTACACCAAATACGATACACAGTTGTCTAATAAATTTTAGTTGTAAGCATCATGATTGGAAGTCCTTAAAATTGGATATAAATCTGATGCTGTTTCAAAGGGATTACAAGACCTTGCTATTCCAATTCTAACCATTCAAAGTTTTTAATGCACGAATCTCAAGAAAAAATATTTTTTGTATCCGAATTTCAACAAAAGTCAGCGGCTAGGATTGGAATAACAGGTCCTGTTATCCCTTCGGAATAACAACAGATTTATTTCTCTTAAAATTAGATGTTACACGTGTTATTTCGTCTATGTTGATATTTTATGGTTTTATGTTGCAAACTATTTTTTTAGTTTCAATTTGTAGTAGAATATGTGATTTCCTTTGATGTATCAGTTACTTTGTAGTAGGATATGTAGACAAGTATCAGAGATTTGATACCAGGTCCGATAAACATTGTAAGTTTCGTTTCTTAATAAAATTGATGGTATATACTACTTCTATCAAAAAAAAAAAAAAAAAAAAAAAATTGCAACGAGGTACTTGGATCTTGTGATCTCGTGAAATACTTTTCCATCAATGCCCTTTAGGCTTTTACCCGATACATTCTTTTCTCTTTTTTTCTTTATTTTTTTACATGGCAATCCCGTTGCAGATTCTCTTCTTCTTTATCAACTGCATGTTTCCCCGGAGTTTCCGTGATAAAAGCCTAATTCCAGGCTTCCAGCTTATGAGACAAGTTCCAATTCTTATTTTTTAATGTCTTAAATAGCCTTAGCAGTCTAGAAGGACCATCCCTACATAGGGTTGAGAAAATCGCTTGATTAACTAGTAACTTGTAATTCGCTCGCTAATAATTTATCTATTATTAATTTGCTAATAATTTACTAGTTAAGTTAATGAATCGAGCATAAACACATTCCAACTTGTTCATAACTCATTCATTAAGAACTAAGTTACACAAAATCATGCCATATTCAATCCCAAGTAGTTCACAACATGATCCAAACTCAAATTAAATTGAAACTTGTTGTACAACTTAGCATGTCAGTATGCCAATATTTTTTATTGAAAGAATTAGCTATCACTTATCAGTTTGTCTAGTTTTGAAACAAAAAACACGAAACAAAATTCAAAATTGCCTACAGACTTCATTTCTTAACGAGACGCTTAACGAGCATGAGTCAACTCAAGCATTTAATGAGATGAGCACGAGTACAGTTGTCAACTCAATACTGTCTTTTCAACTCGAGTCGACTCGTTCATTAACTTAATGAACCCATCACGAACATACTCCAACTTGCTCGAACTCAGATCATTAACAACCATATAGCCAAATAGAACCGAGTCTGGATCCCCTAAAGTAACTCAAATTTTGAGTTTGGATCCGAGCTGTATGATTATAATTCAAATCAATTCGGTGCGAGCTAGAATGCATGAAACCTCTTTAATATTAGTGCCAAAACAGATCTGATAGTTTAGACCTCAACTCAAACTTTGAGTTACTTTAGAAGATCGGACTCTGTAAAGCCGAAGGAGGCACTTTTTTAGATTAAGATCCAGTGCAGTACCCTATTGTGTAGAATGGGATTTTCATCTTTTGTTTTAACGCGATACGAATTTTAAAGTGAACCTCCTATAATCCAAATAGGCACCAAAATTATTTTGGTTTGACTGAAAGTTATTCTACACGGTAGGGTACTGCAGAGGGTGCGCCACTTTGCTTGCCTCTCAAGGCTCAGTTTTTTTTAAGAAAATACTTCTATTTCTATATTTATTTAAAAATATATAATTAAATTATGTCTCGTCTTAATTTTTTCGCTAAAATTATATGCTTCTATTTCTAGGTTTTAATATTCGAAATAATTGTAAATTTATATCTTATCACAAAATTTTATTTCGTCCTACTAAAAATCTTGGCTTCGCCGTGAGATCTTAGCGAAAGTTAATGACGGAATATGATGAGTATAACGAAAATCAAGCTATATAGCAGTTTGCATTAGAGCATCTACATCCTTAAAATTTAAAATGATTTCTAAATAATTGTTAACTACTTTTTAAAAATTATGGTCTTTAAAGTTTCTAATTCCCACATCCCTGAAATTCATTTTAGAGTTTCTATTAAGCCACGTCAGCAACAAATTAAAAAGGAGAAACAATTTGAGCCAATCATTTGGCCAACATAGAGTTTATAAACAGTTTCTTAATAAGAAACTTTTCTGCATAGTTTCTAAATAAGAAACTCTCACACATCCTTGAAACTGGATTAGAAACTGCTACTTCAGATTAGAAACTCTAATAGTTTCAGGAATGTAGATGCTCTTAGAGGAAATCTTTAACACCGCTTAAATAATTAATTAGTAGCACTAGTTTTAGTATAAGCGCTAATAATTAATTTGGAGTAAAACTAGGCTGATTTTAAGCTCACCAAATGTTTAACTCCGAACCGTTGAAATCCACCTATCTTATGAGTGGTGCCTCCACATATGACAATTTTAAACATTCGAATTAATTTAGTATAAAGTCAAGCGGTCAAAAAACATTCAAAAAATGAATACACTAAAATTAATTTATTAACCTTCTAATTTTGACCAATTGACTTTATACTAAATTAATTCGAATGTTTAAAATTTTTATATATAAACGCATCACTCGTAAGGTAGGCAGATTTCAATGGTTCGAATTCGTCATTTGAAACCGATTTGATGAGTTTTGAAGTTAAGCTCACCAAACACTTTGGTGAGCTTAAGAACACCTTAGTTCTACTCATTAATTTGAATCACACAAAATTATTCGGTACTAATATACTGCACTGAAAAATACAAATTAGTTGTTGGCCAATCACAATAGTTCATAATTAATAAAATCATACACAAAACAAAACCAAAAAACCTTTATAAAAAAATATATGAAAAAAATCAAAACAATCGAATATAATGTAAAGCACTATTAACTACCAATGTCTGAAGAGAGGAAGATACCAACGGGCTCCAAGAACTAAGTCGGAAAATCAAGATCCACCGTCTTTCTTAATAAACAGGCCCATTTCCTAATGGGCTCTCCGTCAAGCACAATAGTCGCTTTACTCAATGATCTTAGACGGTCAATTGAGCACCTCACAGCCTCCTTTAGTCAATCCAATGACCAGCAAACCCTATCTCTACCATCTCCACCTGTCCCATCGCCTCCTCTTCCCCAAGCAGCTCCAGCACTTTCTTATCAACCATCATTCGTCCCCAAACTCAACCCGCTTCCTATCAGCTCAAGTAATCCTCTACCTCATGGATCTTCTATACCAAAGCACAAACCCTCATTCACTAACATCATTCGATCCGACATCCTTTCCCAACCCGCCGTACATCATCCCCGTCCCCTTATCCACAGCAGACCCACCAAGTTATCTCGCATACCCCCTGCAAAAAATCCAGCCTCGACTAAACTCGCCAAGCTACACGCTCTTACCGAGAAAGGAATCGCAGCATGCTACAAATGCGGTGATCAGGGCCATTTCACATCCTCCTGTCACAACCCTCTCATCTGCTTCAAATGTCGCCAAACTGGGCATAAAGCTACCACCTGCAAAACTCACAACTTTCACCCTTCTCTATCTGCTCCTCAAAAACCACTACCACCCCCACCTATTACCTCCCCCCCTCTTCTCAAGACTCCTTCTTTCTCATCAGAAAACCTTCCCCCTTTCACCATGTTACCACGCCCCTTCCCTCGCCAGCTAAGCTACAGGAAGCTAGCATTCTCCCCCCAATGAGATACCAAGCCACTCCCGCGACCTCACAGTTCCGACGATCTCTTTCTCAGGGTGTGGTTCTGACTGACACTCGCCGTCTTGGAGCGCACTACATCCAAGCTCACTTACATCGCCGCTTCCCTGTTCCTCAGTGGACCTGGACAGCTCGTGAGCTCCCTGGAGATAGATTCCTGATCGCCCCACCCGATCTGGCCTGGCGCAGCACAGTACTTAGGGAAAGACAGCTTATCCTAGGCGATATTCCCTTCCCAATCCAATCTTATGAATTTCACCGATTCAACAATGGTAGCCGTCTCAAGAACTACTGGATCCAGGTCTTTGACTTCCCCCTTGACCTTTGGCGTGAACCTGAGCTTAATCAATTGGCACGAGATCTAGGGGGAATACTGATCGATACCGATCCCCGATCCCTCGAGCACACCAATCTACAACTCACCCGAATCAAAATCGCTGTCCCCGACAAAGAAGTGATTCCAGCCTGCCGACATCTCATATTCACAGAAGAAAATGGCGAATCATCAACCTATCTCATTCAAACAATTGTGGAAGACGATGATATTACACTGCCATGGGGACATTCTCGTAGCCAGATCTTCACAAACTCCAGAAAGAGATCCCGTTCCCCCTCCCCTCCCCCTGCGCCTAACCCCATCGTTAGTTTTCAGCCAGTACATCTTCATCTCAGAGATATACCAGAATCGTCAACACGAGCAGCTTCTGGCTCACAACAACCCCCTTCTGGTACTATATTCTCTGCATTACCCAATCAGCCCTTCACCCAACCCAATCCATCGTCCCTACCAGTCTTCACTGACTTCCCACCACCTCAGCCAATATACCCCCCTCCACTTAATCCTCAGCCTATTCCACCCCTAATACCTTCTCCTCAGCCCCTCCTATACTACTGCCTCAACCAACTGTAGTATCAGCCCCTCCTCCCCCAATCCCAGCTGCCGCACCAGTGGCACCAGCACCTCTGGAAATACCAGCAGCTGCTCCAGCTCAACCTGAAGAATGGCAAGAAGCCAATCCTGCAGCTGACCAGGATGTCGCCCCTAACCACATTCCAGAAGAACCCGTAGCACTCAGACTAGGAGGCAGACCTCAGATGACCACATTCCAGAAGAACCCGTAGCACTCAGACTAAGGAAGGAGCTCCAAAGAAACGTGGAGGCAAATCAGGTGCATCCTCTGGTAATGTGATTATCTCTTCCTTCCCTTATCCTAATCTTTCTGATTTAGAACTCATTGAATTGTATGACATCAGTGGTTTCAACCTAGGAAATAATCTAGAGGAAAAATTAGGTACTGTTCAACGATTAAGGTCCATTTCCAACTCTAGATTTCATTCTACATTTTTCGATATGCTTTCCATTAAATCTTCAGTCCCTCCTGCAAACCCTATTGATTTAAGACCTTTCATAGCTGACCTCTCTTCAGAAGAACAACCTCTAGATGGTTAAGATTCTTAGTTGGAATTCTAGAGGATTAGGTTCACCAAACAAGCGTAGAGCCCTTAAAGACTTTCTCTTCTACAATCACATTGACATTGTCGGAATTCAAGAAACCAAAAAGGACCAATTTCATTCTAGAACACTAAATGCCCTTAGCTCAACCATTTTAAATTGGATTTATAAACCCTCTCAAGGATCAGCAGGTGGCATCCTTCTAGGAATCAATGACACAAAATTTTGGATTCTTAATACTTGGATCATGACCTTTTCCATTACTGTTCATTTAAAAAGCAAATCTGAAAATTTTGAGTGGCTGATTACCACAGTCTATGGACCAGTAGTTTCTAACCTAAGAAGTGATTTTCTCACTGAATTACATTCAATCCCCTCTCTTGGCCCCTCAGCTTGGTTATTATTCGGGGACTTTAACTTAATTAGAAATAGAGCTGAGAAACAAGGTCCATCCTTTAATTTTATTCTCAGCAGTAGATTTAATGATCTCATATCTGATCTTGATTTACATGAATACCCCCTCTCAGATAGGAAATTTAGTTGGGCAAGATCATTGACTTCTCCATCTAAGGCTTTATTGGATAGATTCCTTTGTACTACTGATTGGTTAATTCACTATACAAACACTATCATTACTTCACTACTTAGGATATACTCAGACCATAATCCCCTAATTCTTCACACTGACTCCATTTCAACTTCACCCTCAAAATCCATCAAATTTGAGAAATCCTGGATTACCCATGAAGGGTTTTCGGATCTAATTGTTTCCTGGTGGTTGGCATTTCCTTTAGGGCTAGATTTGGGCAACTCATGGAAATACAAATTACAATTCCTTAGACAAAAACTAAGAGGCTGGAATGCCAATATACAAGGGGAAAAGAAAAGGAAAAAAGCCAACCTCCTAGAACAAATAGAATCCTTTGAAACCCTACATGATTCACACTCACTTACACCTGCAGACTATGACCTATGGAAAGAATGTCAGACCTCATTATACCAAATTTACAAAGATGAGGAGTCCTATTGGCAGTCCAGAGCTAAATTAAAATGGTTTTTAGAGGGTGATCTTAACACAAAATACTTTTCACCTTTCTGCTTCAATTAGGAAAAAGAAAAATGCCATACTATCCTTAGAAATTGATGGTACCCCAGTATATGACCCACATATACTTCAATCCCATATCACTTCTTATTTCAAAAAATTATTAGGAACATCAGAAGAGAGATTTATCACTTTACAACCACACCTTTGGTCAGATTCAGAAAAACTTACACCTCTCCAAGTATCAACTCTTGAACTACCTTTTACTTTAGATGAAATCAAGACCACTGTGTTCTCTTGCAACCCAACCAAAGCCCCAGGGCCCGATGGAATTCCTTTCCTATTTTACCAAACTTACTGGGATCTGGTCCAATTTGACATTAATAAATTGTTCCAATCTTTTTACCATAGAACCTTAGAGGTATCCAAACTCAATCTAGCCTCTATATGTCTCATTCCCAAGAAATTAGATGCCTCTACCATACAAAATTACAGACTTATTAGCCTGATCAATTGTTGTTTTAAATTAATAACTAAACTCTTGACGAATAGATTATCCCTAGTTATGGACCCTTTAATAGATGACTCCCAAGCAGCCTTCATCAAAGGCAGACCGATAGGTGACAACATAGTCATAGCCCATGAAGTCCTACATCAAATTAGGTTGACCAAAAAACCAGGAATACTTCTCAAGTTGGACTTTGAGAAGGCATTTGACAAAGTTGATTGGAATTTTCTTTTAGAAATATTAACTGCCAGAGGGTTTGGAACACTATTCATCAATTGGATTAAGGACATACTAGAGAGTAGTCGAACATGTATTTCCTATAACGGTACCCAAGGACCCTACTTCCCATGTAAAAAGGGTCTCAGACGAGGAGACCCTATTTCACCTCTTCTCTTTGATCTAGTTGCTGATGCTTTAAACAAAATCCTACGTAATGCTCAATCAGCTGGATTGTTTTCTGGTCTAGGTAGTTTCCATAACACATCGAGTGTACTTAATCTCCATTTTGCAGATGATACCCTTATTTTTCTAGAAGCCAATCCAATAATGGTAGAGAGACTTAAATTCCTTTTAATTGGATTTGAATCCCTTTCAGGTCTCAAAATAAACTTTCACAAAAGTGCATTGATCCCCTTAAATATCACTACTGACTTAGCATCAACTCTGGCCAATCAACTAGGTTGTCAATTGTCCTCTTTACCAATTACCTACCTAGGTGTTCCTTTACATTGGAAAAAACTATCCACATCTGATTGACAACCTTTAATTACCAAAATTGAAAATAGATTACAAACTTGGAAAGGCTCCTTGTTATCTCTAGGAGGTAGAGTGACATTACTAAACTCAGTACTTACTGCTATTCCACTATACTAGCTCTCCATTTATAGGCTACCTGTTAACATTAGGCAAAAAATAGATAGGATAAGGAAAAAATTTCTCTGGTCAGGATCTGACCCTACCAAAAAGAAATATCATCTTGTTCAATGGGATCAAATCTATCTTAGCAAGAGCCAGCGAGGATTAGGTATTCTAAACCTTGAAAGAATGAACATTTCACTGTTATCAAAGTGGTGGTTCAGATTTAAAGACCCAACTTGTTCAGGCAAATGGAAAGAGGTTCTAACTGAGAAATATACCCTCTCAGGATTAGAAATACATAGGTGTTCCTCTTTTTGGTTAGGAATAATATCCATCAGACACATAGTAGAACTAGGTTTAAACAGAAAAATAGGCAATGGTCAAAACACCTTGTTATGGTTAGATAGATGGCACGGAGAATGCGCATTATACTGTTCATACCCCAATCTTTTTAGATCTGCTCTAGACCCCCTTATAACTGTAGCAAATGCAATTCACAACAATTATATTTCAATTCAATTTTCTAGGCAACTAACTGATGTACTACTCATAGAATGGAACCACCTTTCATCCATGTCCCCAATATTAATTATGCCTACCATCCAAGACACCATCCACTGAAGATGGAACACATCTAGCCAATTCACAGTTCATTCCTTATATACTTGGTTGGAATATGGGGGTATCACGGACAAAGAATACAAAACACTCTAGACAACAAAAATACCCTTAAAGATAAAATTTTTTATGTGGTTAGTCAAAGAGGGCAAAATCCTAACAAAAGATAACCTAGCCAAGAAGGGCTGGACTGGAAACCAAACCTGTCATTTTTGTAACGAAAATGAAACCATTGACCACTTATTTGTCACCTGTCCTGTTATCTCTTTAATTTGGTCTTGGATTGCTACATACAATAATTTTACTTTTGACTGTGTCACTATAGCTGATCTATGGGTACTAGATGCTCATATTCCTCTGAAAGATAAACTTCTCATTGAATTAATAAGGGCAGCCACATTATGAGTAGTTTGGCTAAATAGAAATAAAGTATGCTTTAATAATGCTGCAGTTCCAACCTTAGCTTCTCTAGGATCCCAGATTATAGCACTTACCTCTTTCTGGTGTAAATCAAATAATGATGAAACTTTTTTTAAACTAACCATGATTTTACCTATGGATGTTACCAATTTGTATCAGGCAGGTCCAATTATAATCCTCTCGGAGACCGATACCCCCATAGGGAACAACAACTCTTGGGATTCCGAGGAAGATCCCTCTCTTGGGTTAGAGGGGTCAGATCTCTCAGACTACCTTAGAGACAGAGCAGAACTTGACGCCATAGAAGCAGCATACATGTTTTCTTCTAATCCAGCTGCCAATTCATCTCATGCCAACTCCTCAATAACTGACTAGCTACTACTTCTATTAGCATATCATTTGTTAATTCCCTTTAGTTACTGCTTTGTATGAAATCCCTCAGACTATTTGGTGCTTAGATAACTTTTTTCTACCTTCTAGTTGCCTAAAAATTGTTGTAAAATGGTACAATCAGTTGGTTTGTATCTGCCTTACGGCATATTTTTGTATGAACTATTAGTTTCTAATGAAACTGGTGGTCTTTGAACCACTTTTATCAAAAAAAAATGTAAAGCACTATTAATTTGATATGTTTATTCGTAATTGAATAAAAGTAGTCCCCAATCATACAATACTTATTTATAATATTGATGTACAAAAATATCTCCACCCTATTTATAAATCAAACAATATTCTAATGCACAACTAATAATAGCTAGACCACACTAGGGATGGCAACGAGCTGTTAAAGAGCGAGTTAGGCCACACTCGTACTCGGTTTGTTAGTGTATCAAGCTGAGCAAGCGAGTTTAGATTTTAGGTCCTGAGCTAAAACTATTGCTCAAGATCGACTCGTGGCTTGTCTGAGCGAACCGAGCTAGCTCGTTATTAGCTTGGCAGATATATAAATTTATATATTTTATTTCCTGCTATATCTTAAACTTTCATAACACATCTTATCAATTATGGCTAAAACAAAATAATATTTATATGACTAATTACTGAAGAATGCTCTTAATTCAATTGTAATTAAGTAAATCAACTACTATAAATTAAGTTTATAGCTAAATTCATACAAATATATTCACAAAATAAATTCATGCATACCAAATTAAACAAATTAATACAAATTAACTTAATTGTTTATAATTAATTCACACATATTTCATATAAAATTACCAATCAACTTAAACATAGTCCAAAGTGCTATTGTCATAACACCGGCTATAACATCCATAGACCATAATATTCTCAATCTAAAGTGAACGGATCTGATTAAATTATTAAACTATGTATAGTTAATGACCAAGCTGACTCGTACCGAGCCAGGCCAAACTCAAACTGATTAATTCTGGCTCGACTATGTAGCGAGCGAGCTAATTTTAACTCGATCCACTAACGAACAAGCTGTTACTGATCAAGTCACGGACGAATACCAAGCAGACCATGAACCACAAGTTTTTTTGCTAGTCCTAGACTACACTACACTATAGCAATTGAAATCAAAAGGTAGTAAATATGCTTACCCAAAAAGAAATAGAAGAAGATATAAAGGTACAAATTTCTCCTTTTACTATTTAAGCTCAAAGCCTCAAACCTACAATAACATGGCTGATGCTTTTATTTGCTTTTTAGTTATATATCATGGCATCTCCTAAAGTTGAATAGTTGTGACTTGTGATGGAGTTAGAGCGTGCTTCAGAATGGATTATCTAACAAAGAGAAGAAAAAATGAGGTAAACTTGCCATACAAATTCAGCACTTTTTTATAATTTTAAATCGAGATATAGAGAGAGTGAAGATTTTATGTTGTCATCTCGTCTCTACTCTAAGTTAAAATTATTGTTTTTTTTTTTTTTTATCTAGTACTCGATTAGCTAATAGATTTCGTGACGAAAATTTTGAATCCGCTCATGTTATTAAGTAGTTAGAGTGCACTTTATAATAAGCTACGTAAGAGAAAGGAAAATCGAGGCAAACACGTTTACTATTTTTACGATTTTTATAATTCCGAATCGAGATGGAGAGTAAAAAATTAACACTGTTATCTTGTCTCTTCTCTCATCCCTTTCTCTTTACACACTATGACACTAACACAACCTTAATTGAGTATTGGGATTGATTTCGCCTTTAACAATTTTAGCACGAGCCTACCATAACGTGGCTAATGATTTTGTTTGCTTTTTAGTTACCATGGCATCTCCTAAAGTTTAAAGTTGCTTCCTATGGTTGTGAAAGTACTTAATTGACTATTGGGATTGAAATGATGACATGGTCTAGGTAAATTTTTTTAACCATTAATTGATTAAAATACAGCAAGATATTAATCAGTTAGTGAGGCTTACACTTGTCATTGCTGTCAAAAGTAATAAAGGAAGCTGAATAAAAGGTGACTCAGAGACTTTATTAGGGGAAAACAAAAGCATGAAGAATTATTGCATGTGCTAACTGCTCTTTATGTGGAAGCTAGTGCTTTCAGACCATCCTATATATTACAAGTGACATTATTACCGAAATTTTTATATTTAATAAAAATTAAATTAATATTCAACTTCTAGAAACAACAAATTTATTCATGATATAAGAAAAGCAGGTCTTAAAACGATGATATATGTTTTGACACAAACAGTGCTATATATATATATTCCAATTTTGCAAGGGAGTAACATTTTCTATCCTCCGTTTTTTCTTTAAGAAATGCATTTGTTATTTAAAAAAAATGTATTTAGCTTATTAAATAAAAAAAAAAATCAGCCAATTGCAAAATTAAGTTTTGACTTAGTGACTAAAGATAATGTTTTTCAAGTGAGATATTACATGTTTGAAATTCGAATGAAGGGAAAATATTCTTGTGAATATCTAAAAAATAAGTGTATCTTTATATGATTATATTCTTGAAATATTCTTGTGAATTTTTACATTAAATATAATATAAAACTAGACCTCTAATTTTTTTTTTTGAAAAAAAGTCGGTCACATGTCTCCAAAAAATATAAAATTAAAGATGGGAATGTGAGTGGGGTGGGTAGTTAGCGGGTTATACATCAAAAGATTTTGTTTGTAATTAAAAGTAGAAGCAGCTTGATGAGTCGGTGGCATTTAATTATATCATCTAAAGATAGCCTCTTCTCTTTGTCTCTTCTTCATAACTCGTTGCTATCATACTATCATGTAGGTATGTTAGATTTTGACAAAACCATTCTAAAATTAAATGCCTAACTATATTGCAAAATTTAGAGTACAAGATAGATCTACAATATAGATAGGGGTGTTTAGTTATTTTCGTAATGTTTTTAAATTGAGTGAGTCTATCGTACTATGCATATTACAGGTTGGTCCGTGCTACAGCTTAATATTCGAGTTTTTAAAATTTTAATAGTCGATCCGAACCGTTCATCTTGTTCTCCATATTAATATGTGTTTGGAGACCAAATTTTACATTTTTTTTTGAAATTTTTTTACTATTTTTTTAGATATTTAGAAAATCACTTGATCTGAAAATTCTGGACCGTCTAAAAATAGTGATTTTCAATCAATCTAAAAAAATAATAAAAAATTTTTAAAAAAAATATAAAATTTGGTCTCCAAACATATATTAATATGGAGAACAAGATGAATGGTTCGGATCGACTGTTAGAATTTTGAAAAGTCAAATATTAAGTCATATTACGAGCCAAATCGTAATATGCATAGTAACATAGACTCATTCTTTTAAATTTTACTGTCTTAGTTGAAGTTTTCTGTAAGTATTAGTCCCTCCTATTTTATTTTTGGTATGTACTAGCATCTATTTTAATGTGTTGATTTAATTCATTGGATTTTTCTTTTCTGTGCAACACAATAAATTGTATTTACTAAAACTTTGCTATTTAAATTAATAATATATTTTTTAGAACTTTTAAAGTAATATGTAATATAATAATTTAAAAGGATTTCAATGTAAAAGTTTGTAATCAAATACTGAGGATCCTTATATTCAAATCCTAATTCCGTTCTGTAACTGCTTAAATATTATTTTTTTTAGGTAAGTATGTCAAAGTCTACTTCAAACTTTTATTAAATCAAAGATGAACTGATAAATTTTACCATCTATCAATATTCAAAAGATTACCACTGTCTCAAATTGGTGAAGAAATGAAGAACAACTTTTTTAGGGAACTTGATAGCATCTGTCATTATCTGACATCTAATTCCCACCCCCCCCCCCCCCCCCCCCCCCCCCCCCCCCCCCCCCCCCCCCCACCCCAAAAAAAAAAAAAATAGTCCTATAAATTTAAGTGCTCTTAATATGGAAAAGTTCCAATAAGTGCAAATTATGCCATTATCTTTTGTTTGTCTTTTGCGGAATGGGCTATAAATGTCACAGTCATGCAATTTTGTTGTGAAATGGAGTTTTGTGAATTTAACAAGGTTTGGATTTTAATGCTTTGTTGATTCTATACATTATAGTAGGACATTTATCTCGAATTTTAACGCTTGATAAAAAATAAAAATAAAAACTATCAACAAAGAATTTTAGTTATAAATGTGTTATTCATTATTTAAATGATTTAATTATTTAACAAATATAAAACTACAAAAAAAATGATTTAGAAGTTTTGATAAATAACGATTTTTTTTTTTTGTTATTAGTTTAGGTTTCGATAAATGACCACGTGCATATTTAAACGATTAAGAAGACATCTAAAAATTACAATGCGATTTTCATTCCTCCATATTTTCTTGCAATAGTTTTAAAATAAAAAAAATCAAATTAACAAAATAATTCATACGCGTAATATTGTTGACCCCAAAGACACATAGAGGAATGAGGAGGGAAGCAAATAGGTCTTTTTTAAACTTTTAATCTAAATTAAATGATCTAGCATGTCTACAAGTTATTCTCGGGGAAAACTTGAATAACTTTAAATCTAAACTAAAATATAAAATAAATAAAGTAAATAGTAGAGTTTAGAAACACTTGACACGAGAGTTGTTTATGGAGTTTGACACTAATGTCTACGTCTCCGGGGCCCGCGACCTTCGAGATGACGCACCTTTCTTTACTCAATGAGAAATGAATACAAGGTGGAACCGGTGAGCCCTTACAAAACTTATGGGAAGTCACACAGCCCGAGTAGGGAATCAGATCAAAAGAGCACTAAAGGCTCAAGATAATAAGGGTGAGCACAAATGCTCAAATGATTACAAGGTGTTTGTAGTAAATAAAGATCTCTCACAAGTCACTTGAATTATTGAAGTTGTTTGAGTATGGAGGAGATCGTTGGTTGTTGAATGAGTATTGAAGTTTAAGGTCTAGCAACCATGGTGGCTCTCTTGTGAATCAACAAGATTAAGTTTGACAGCTGGAGCACACCTTAGAAACCTATATTTGCTTCTATATAAAGGGAGATACAAATCCAAGTTTATAGACATTACCATATCTGACATCTGTCTTTTATGGCTTATACAGATCTATATGTTCATATTTTGAACAAAATTAATACATAGAAGTTGTAGATCTCGGTCTCCTGAAAATTTCAAACTTTGATTTACTCAAATCGGAGTTCGTATGACCAAATGACAGCCAAAATATGAAAAGTGTGCAAGTTGCAAGAATTATTCCGTTGCAACGGTCCGGCTCTGGAACCCAGACCGTCAGGTGACGGTCCCAAACGAATTAAACCGTTGTGGTAGGTATTTTTATCATTGTAACGGTCCTTGTATTGTTATAACGATCATCAACTATTCTAGAACTTCATCACTCTTCAAACAGACGTATCTTGGTGTTCGAGTGTCCGATTTTGACATATGACCACTTTTTCTGAAATCTTATGAAGGGTAAATGTTGATTTTGAAGTCTTAGCCTTCATTAGAACAATGATGCAGTAAGCTATCTCAAGGACAAATGAAACAACCTCAACAGTTTTGTTACATTTCTAAATCTTATGAACATGCACATATCTCAATTCAAAAAAATTGTTAAATTCAATAAATATATGATTTGCAAATATAGTCAAACAGATAAGTAAATTATGGCACAAGCAAACAAATATTTGTCTCTTTATTAGAGATTTAATAATTATAGAACATTTAATTTTAGACATCATCACTAAATATACGTTGTTACTTAAATTAATTAAATTATCTTTAGCATTGGCTAATAAGTTATTTGCAAAACGAATAGTAATAGAAAAATAAAACATATATTCGAATGAAATTTTAATAAAATATGTCAAATCGGATTTAGATATTTTTTTTATTGTAAAGTCTATTGTTTTCAGATGATAATACCGCATTGGCGGATTGTCCAACAAAAATTTTCAAGACACATAATACATTTTATTTAACAATACAATGTATATATATTTGAAAATTTTAATTTGCTCCATGAACTTTATTTGTATCAAATTAGTATTTACACTTTTAGGTCATGTTTGGCCAACAAATGAGAATGGACACGGGCACGGAAATTGAACTGAAAAACATTGTTTTCGTGGGAAAAAAAAAATTCAATTCAACTGAATTTTTTTTTCCCACGTAAACAGTGATTCGGCCGAACAGGTCCTTAAAAAATAGCAAAGTTAGTTCTTAAATTTGTAAAATACGAATGGTCCATGAACTTTTAAATGAAATGAGTTTATTCCTTAAATTTTAGAAAGTAAGTTTAAACCAAAGTCAGATTTTCGAGTTATAAGAATCAAACTTGAATGGATTAATTATTAAAAAATTTCATACTACAAATGAGTGTCAATTTTACAGTAGTTATAACATTTTATTCTAAAATATATAAAAATTTAAATATAAGCACATAAAATTTTAAAAATAAATGAAAGTCAATGAAATCTTATTTATCCTGACTAAGTTAGTAGGATGAATTTAATAATTTGACAAAGTTGAAGAATCAATTTAGTTTTTCTTACAAAAGTTGAAGTACTAATTTGCAACATTTCAAAATCTAGAGGCTAATTTTTTTTTAATAAAGTTAAAACCAATTTAGTGCAAATAAAAATTTAAAAAAAATTAAATTATTTAATAAAGTTTTGGGACCATCTTAAAATTCTCCCTATTAAATTGGAGAGGAGCCGAACCCATTACAAATAGGCCATGCCTGGGCCCACCACTGGCCGTGGGCCCCATCATTATGACAAAGTTTGCGCGTTCTGACAGTAAATATATGTTAATGCCCCTGAAGTTTCTACAACCTTCCGACCTATATGTGCTTTCCCTTTTATTAGTATAACAATAACTCTTTTGCTTCGATTAGAAACCGTTCCCAACTTCCCCTACATCACTTTGGTTTGTACTTTGTACAAATATAAAAAAATATTTAAAATTAAAGAAATAAAATTAGGAAAAACAGGAAAATAGTTGAGAAATGAACCGCCGAAAAATAGAGAAAACGAGATTTAACAGTCCCTATCTGTTGAGTCCCAATACTCTGTGACTAATATGTTGTGGGTCAGAGCTATGATACGACATCACAATTGACACTGATTCAACACACATAAGTACGCTCATTGGTGTCACAAAGAATCTGAAAAATATCATTGAAGCACAACACGAGCCTCCTGTCGTTGTTTGTAGTACGGTCTACGGATCAACATGTTTCTTGAGTTTCTAAACGGAGACTCCTGTCGGTCGATCTGGACCAATTTTTGCAACCACATAAAAGTTCTTTTGTTATGTGGGACCCAAGTTACAGCGAAAAAGCTTACATTACGGTCTACTGGCCCTGGTTTTGGGGCGAATTTTTTTTTTACTTCTTTTTCTCCACACTCGCCGCTCTTAAAGTGTAGTGTGGCCTCCTATGAACTCATTTTTCACCTTCGCCTCGTTCTCTTCTTTTTCTCTCGGTTTCAGTTTCCCTTTTTATGCTCTTTAAGTGTGGCTTGAGCGGAGCCTACACTGGATCCATTTGGAGGTTTGCGGACCGGTAATTTATTGCCTGGATTTCGTTCTCTTTTTTCTAAGTTTTTCAAATTGCTCGTGATCAGAATTCATCAATGGTAATCCTGGTTGTTGCTATTATCCTCAGCTCATAAGCTCTTCTAGGCCAAGCTGCTGCCTTCACAATTGAAAGCTTTCCATAATTTATCGTTTCTGACAGGTACATTTTTTTCTGAGATTTGTCGTTGGTTCCTATAATTCTGTTGGATTTTGTTCAGAAATTCGTGTGGTAGGTAGTGTAAAATCAGAAAATAATTTGAACGATCAGTCTCAATTGCCTTATTTGCATGAATCACCTGATCTCACTTGCATGGTTAACAATGTTCGTCAACTTTTGGGGCATTGTGTTTGATGCTTAAGCAGATTTCTTTTGGTATCATGCTTGACTAGTCGGATCAATGTGTTTAAAAATCACTATCTAAATAGGACCATTTTGTATTTTTTTTAGCTGCCTTTTCTCTTTTTTTTGTTTTTCTTTGGTTAAATTTATACACATTTCATACCCTAAGTGTGCATGTAAAAAGTTCGATGTGCTTATATTAATGCAGAATGTAGTATTAACAGTAAGGGAGTAGATGATCTCTCTGTTTTTTTTAATCGTTACTTGTATTTGTATTTATTATTGTTGTTCCTATTTTGTTGGTTTAATTTCTATTTTCAGCTCATATTCTCTTTGAGGCCAGGCCAGCTATCCTGTTAAAGCTAGAATCTTTGAATTACCAATCTTCCTAAGAGGTATGCCTACTGAGAAATCTGTGAGCAATCAGCACTAACAAAAGTTCTTAATTAGATTTAATATATATTAGCATACCAGTAGAATCACAAAGAAACATGGATAAATATAAACAATGAAAAAGAAGGAAATTTTCAGGTAATATGATCCTGGCTGAGCAAAAATTGAATTTTAAGAAAAATGTGAAGAGCAACGGAGAACTGATAGAAAAATGGAAGTCCCTATTTGATGCTTCAGTCTGGATAACTTATTCTGTAACCTAAAAGGTGTTTATCATTTGTTACTGAGGTTATTTATTATTTCAGATGTTCATAATCTAATGAATGATGCTTGTTCAATTTTATGTTTCATTTGTTATGAAGATTATGAACAATGGTTATTTCTCATCTTCATTTTCTATATGGAAGAAACATTTTTGTTTAGCAAGAAATTAGTTTCGGATTAATTTTTTGGATCATCCATGTCATTTGCCTTTGCTAAAATCATATGCTCCTTTTTATTAATTTGCAATCTGCAGGAAGCATTGGAAATCATTTCAAATACCACCTAGCTTGCTATGAGTTTGATTTAAAACAGGTATTACTATCTTCCCTACATGATTTATATAGATATCATTTCGACTTCTGTTTTTTATTACCACATTCAACCATCATTTTCTTTTTTTCAACAATTATTCGTCTAACTACCATGCCTTGTACGACCAAATACCACTACTAAGTGATTTAACCTGTACTTTGGTTTTAACAGGTGGAATGAAAGATTCAATAAATTACCAAAAGGGCAGTAGCATAGTCTCTGATCTGAAGTCCGTCTCATCTGTTATAATAACAAGTCGTAAAGCAAAGGTGTTCCTTTACGCTTTTGTGTTTTCATTTGTTGCATGTACAACATACCTTGCCTTCTTTGACCCTCCAGTCCGTACCGGCTTTGGTACTGGAGTACCACGGTTCAATAACCTTTTCTCCTCAGCCGCTTCCTCTACAGCCCCCTACAGATCCCAAGTTTCCAATTTTTTCTCCCATTTACTCCCCAATTCATCTTCTTTGTCTCAGCCTGAGGAAGCAATTAAGTCTTGGAAAGGTGGAGCAGGTGGGAATGAGGTAACAAAGGAGGGAATTCAATTTCAAACAAATGGAGATACAAGAAACCAATCGGTGGAGGAACTAGGGTTTAGTCCTACGAAAGATCAAGGTTTAGATGACAAATTAAAACAGAGTGAAAGTAGGAACCCGACTAGTACTTCAACCCCTCCTGTTGTAACTGAAATACCAGCAAAGAAAGATAGCAACATAGAAAAGCAAAGTGGCAACGTAAATCACGCTGCAAGAGCACCTCCTGCAACTCAGGAAGTGAAAAAGAAAGACGGAAATTTGGATGAAAGAAACCAGAAAAGCAGCAAAAATCAGACTAGTAATGGGTCTCAAGGGAATTCGCATGTACCCAAGACTCAGGCAAGTACAGTCCCTGCTAAATCTGGTGAAAGTGGAAATCAAATTAGAACTGCTACTTCGCCTCCGGGAAATGAAACTACAGTAACTAAGAGTCAAGGTAGTAAGGGTAGCCAAAGTCATAATGCACCGGTGCCATCTGGCAGTAAGAGTGCTTCACCAGGCACTACAGTAAATAAGAGTCAAGGTAGTAAGGGTAGCCAAAGTAACAATGCACCGGTACCATCTGGGAGTAAGAGTGCTTCACCAGGCACAAAGAATGAAAAAACCACATCCTCAAAAAATATCCCTGCATCACCGGCAAAGGGAAATGAAAGTCCGAAGGGACCACCAAAAACTGCCCCAAATACAGAATCAAATAAAAGGGATGATTTGATAAAATCCATGATTGGTTGTGACATGTTTCAAGGGCAATGGGTAAAAGATGATTCATACCCTCTTTATCCGGAGGGGTCATGTCCCCATATTGACGAGCCCTTTGACTGCTACCACAATGGTCGGCCTGACCGTAGTTATCAGAAGTTACGGTGGCAGCCTCACGGGTGTAAAATTCCAAGGTATAAATTTTACTTACATGAAAATTTGGAAACTTCCCTTCAAATTTATTTATATATAGATCTTTTTTTTGGGAGTAGTTCTGATGTGCATCCATCTTTGTTGTTACATTTATTTGACGTCTTTGAAAATGTTTAAAAATACTAAATGGATGCACCATGAGATAGATGTATATTAGAACTATCTTATCTTTCTGTAACTAATTTCAGGTGCATAGATTAAATTACTATTTTATTTTTGTAATGTTTTGGGTAATAGGTTCAATGCAATTGATATGCTGGAGAGATTGAGAGGAAAGAGGCTTGTTTTTGTTGGTGATTCGCTAAATAGGAATATGTGGGAGTCTCTTGTATGTGCCTTGAGACATTCTGTAAAAGATAAGTTGAAGGTTTTTGAGGCATCAGGAAGGCATGAATTTCGAACTGAGGGGTCCTACTCTTTCTTGTTCACGGTTAGCTTTTTGTATATATATTTTTTTCTTATTTTCATTGGTAGTGCCGCAGTGATTATAAATTTGACCATTCTATATCAGAACTGCTAATACAAAAGGAAAAAGAAAAGAAAATAGTGGATGATGAAAATTATTATTATACTATGAATCATATTATACCACAAAAATTAACTTGTACAAAATATGTTCTGGCAAATTGCTCCTTCTGTGACAAAGAATCACCTACCAACTTGGTCTCTTAAATGATAATTTTCAATATATTGTATTTCCATGTGAACAGGATTACAATTGTAGCGTGGAGTTTTTTCGATCGCCTTTTCTTGTGCAAGAATGGGAGATGCCAACTGGCAACAGTACTACAAAGGAGACTCTCAGGATCGATTTAATTGAGAGATCATCTCCTAAATACAAGGATGCAGATGTTTTAGTCTTCAACACCGGTCATTGGTGGACCCATGAAAAAACCTCTCAAGGGTATTGTAGTAATTTTCTTTTTTATCATAATTCTAATGTAAATAACCTGATATTGAATTTGCAACTTTTATGACGAAGCTGAACCTGGTCTAATATTTTGCAGGAAAGATTACTATCAGGAAGGAAACCATGTATATAGTGAATTAAATGTTCTAGATGCTTTTCACAAGGCTCTTAGTACATGGGCGAAATGGATCGATGCATATGTAAACTCAAAGAAGACTATTGTGCTTTTCAGAGGCTACTCTGCCTCCCATTTTAGGTTAATATTTTTTCCCTTATTTCTAAGAATGTATACCGCATTACCGCTTTACAACTTTATATTATGTCCTAATCTGACCTTAAAACTTATCATTTATATAGTGGAGGGCAATGGAACTCAGGAGGAGCATGCGACAAAGAAACCGAACCAATAAAAGATGATAAATACCTGGCTATGTATCCTACAATAATGAACCAATTAGAAGATGTGATTAATGGTATGAAAACACCTGTAGTTTATTTGAACATCACAAAAATGTCTGATTATAGAAAAGATGCACATCCTTCTATATACCGCAAACAATATTCAACTGAAGAAGAAAGGAGGTCTGATGTGCAGTACCAGGACTGTAGTCACTGGTGCTTACCTGGCGTACCGGATTCTTGGAATGAACTTCTTTACGCTCAAATTTTGGTTAAACAACACCAAATGAGCGGTAAATAAAAGAAAGCAGAATAATAAGTAAACACATGATAGATGAATTGTTGTACATTGAGTGTTGATTTAGTATATTTAGGATGGGGGATAAAATACGAGGTAATAATAGCAAATAAGATTTTTTGTGTTTTTTTTATTCTCGAGTTTTACTACGGGGTTGGAAGGAGATGGTAGGAAATGGGGCACGTTTTAGTTGAAATCAGAGGTGTTGTATTAGTTATAAAAATAGTTAGTACCAGGATCAGCTGTCTGCTATAGAGGTACCAAGTGTGTAATGCATTTTTTTTGTCATTTTATATTTTAATTATCATTATAGCAAGAGGTAAGGTTTGTCTTGGTTTCCTCATTGCATATCACAGAACTTTAGAAACAATTGTAACCAATAAGTTATCTGTGATATAATATTTTTAATAAAATAAGAGCACATTACATGAAATTGGTGAACATAATACCCGGAAATATGACATGGTTATTTATTTCATCACTTCAGGCATAAAACAGTTATTATTGTTATTTATTTCGACACAACAATTGTATTGCTTGACGGTACTATTCACTTATCCGTAATTTTCGAACTTGTATCATTTCTTTTCAATACTACATTACATGATAAGCATATCTATAGATAGTATCTAATCTTGGATGTTTGAATCTGTGAAGGATTTTATCGTATCGGATTGAGACCCGATTATCACTCACACCCCTCTCAATCCAGTTTCTTTGTTTGAGATTGTCGCATGTATTGACTCCACCATAATTGTACTAGTGATGTACCTGTTGCGGTACCCGTATATTTTGCATACCGGTAGGATGGGTTGTCAGGGTTCAAAGTGTAAATACTTTAATTTGAGGGGATGCCATGCAAATTCTGAGCATATACATATCTATATGAAATTACAATATTATTTTCAATCCATTGAATAGCATTGTAGTTAGACATCAGGACATCAGATTTCTTTTTCATGGACTTTGAAGTCTTTGGATCGTGATTCAGAACTGAAAGAGCAAATTAGTTGTAGAAGTGAATTTGATAGTGAATTAAAAGAATAAGTAGAAGAGGAACTATCTTGAAGAGCAAATTAGTCTTTGGGACACTACAGAGACACTTATTATGAATATAGAAATCCGCATGGTAATATACCTACCATGAACCTTCGGTTCGGTATCTCCCCGCACAACTCATTGTAACTTAAATCTCGAAAACGCAATTGTATATCTTGAAGCGATTTCGGCACTTTACCCTCGATCTTATTGTGACTCAGATCCAAATATTCCAAATGATGAGGAAACACAGCTTGGTTATAATCGATCATGGTCATCCGTTTGGTAATACCGAACAAAAATGAAACATCACCAGTAAGTCTGTTGTGTGACAAATCGATAGTGTCAATATCTCCATTTGCATAATCCTTAGGTATCTCTCCTGTGAGTTTATTGCGGGATAGATACAGGTGACCAGTTGTCCCATGAAGTAGACTAGGAGGGATCGTACCGGAGAGGCTGTTTCCACTAAGACCCAGGTACCGGAGGTTTGGCAACTTTGTCAGAGACAATGGTATGGAGCCTGAGGACTTGTTGTCGGAAAGATCGAGTGAATCGAGATTGATACGGGAGAGGAAGTCAGGTATGGGGCCAGAGAGAGAATTATTTGTTAACTCCAGTACCGCGAGTTTGGTGAGTTTAGAAAAGGAAGTAGGAATGGTACCATAGATGCCCGGTATGTTTTGCAGTTGGATGACTTGCAACTCAACTAAGGTCTCACAATGAATGGGGAATTGTAGTTGATACATTGAGGAAGAAGAGATAGATGCTGACTATACGGCTGGTATCACTACAGTACACATTAGGCCAGGTGCAACAGTTGGTGGCTGGTAGCTATGCCGAGAGCTCGGGTGGATTGCCCAACTCAGATTTTACATTTAGGAGGACTATGCGGTCGGCTGCGTTGCAATCGAGCAAGGAAGAAAGAATGAGGTGTGACTGTGTGAGACGAAAAGGAGGAAGAACAAGTGACAAATAGGCATTTTTATTTGCATAAGTTAAGGAGCATTAATGCTTCAGAATGTGTGAGGGGCATATATAGGCAGTGCTTGAATGAAATGAAATGATGAACCAAATAATTTATTTTAGGAGTAAGGTTACGGTGCTATGGCTCAATATTCGAGTTTTTTAAATTCTAACAGTCGATTCAAACCGTTCATTTTATTCTCCATATTAATCTGTGTTTGGAGACCAAATTTTACATTTTTTTTTTAATTTTTTTTACTATTTTTTTAGATAGGTAGAAAATCACTTGATCTAAAAAATTCTGCACTATTCAGATATTTGATTTTCTACCTATCTAAAAAAAATAAAAAATTTTCAAAAAATGTAAAATTTAGTCTCCAAACACATATTAATATGGAGAATAAATGAACAGTTTAGATTAACCGTTAGAATTTTGAAAACTCAAATATTGAGCCGTAGCACCGTAGCCTTACTCTTTATTTTAGTATCCAAAAGCATGAACCCCGTTGCAATTTTTTTATTCAGAAATTGGCTAAACTAAGTTACTAAGGCAAGATTCTTGGACAAGGAAAAAGGGCCACTGCACTGTTTTTGTTTATAACGTGCTCGATCTCAATCGTAGTGTTACCTCTAAATTAAAAAATAAATTTTGAAAATGAATATTTTAATAGCATGCATCCATCTCTTTAAAACTTTATTCAAGATTTTTCATCTATGCCTCACCATCATTATTCTTATTTTTTTGGTTATATTCTCTCTTCTTCATATTTTCTCAATCTCATTTAAGAGGAACGTATGTTTATATTTTTTTTCAGTAGGAATTTCCATGCAGTTAATTTGATGTGTTTTATTATATAGATTTGTTTTGTAAAATAATTACTTATATTTGAAATTTAGTTGTTTCTAAGATTTTGTTAATAAAATTATCATTAAAAAATCAATTTATTCTGCAAAAGATATTAAAAAATCGTAGTTGTTTTTTTTTTTAATAAAATTATCATTAAAAAATTCTAGTTCAATATATGCTCGTATAAAGCAGTTTAAAATAATTCATGGATATGAAAACTTCTATTATCTGGGCCTATTTATGGGCTCCTCCTGTAAGGCCCAATGTTAATTAGTGCTCTCCGGGAAGAAAATGAGATGTGGGTTCTAATTACAGCATGCAATGATCAAAATATTAAGAGGTGATCATATTACGTGAATTATATTGTGTTTAAATATAATTGGTCATTTTTAATTATGTTTAACTATATTCTTATAATTTAAGTTAGTTTATTCAATATTCACTATTTGATCAAAGGTCTAGCGGTTCTAATTACACGTAACTCATGTAACCACGTACCATGCCATTGCATGACATGCCGTATCAAATTTTTATAAAAATATTATAGTACGCAAATGATCACAGCATGCGATACACAAATTACGATACATAATCAACACACATACCCATAGCGTTCCGTGACAGAACCTGCTCGCTCCATTGTACTATTTTTCCTACTCTAATCATAAGTTTTGGATCGGACTCGAATCTGACCCGTTTTGATTTATATAAATAAAACAATCAACATTATTTATTTATTATATTGAATAAAAGGAGAATTAACTGATCCCACCCTCATTGCCAAATGCCAAGTATATATTACAGAAAATCCCAAAATAAAGATGATGTCTTTTTCTTGTTTTTTTTTTCTTGCTCCCGTGGTTTTTAATTGGTGATCATTTTATTGTTGGGTTTCGGATATCACTTTTGGGATTTTGCGGTAACCAAAATTCGTTTAGGCTTAAGGTGCGGAATGACCGTAGAACAAAAATTTCTACGGCCAACTTAAGCTCAGGATTAAACGGGGTATGTCAGGAAACTTTCCAAGGCAGTCCACCTTCAGTATTCCTTTGGCATCAAAACCCAATTTAATCATTTTACAGATCTACTCCATGATTGATTTCTAAAACTTTAATCTACTTACCAATTAAATAGATTAATATAACATATTTATACCTTGTTTCCAAATCACAGTTGGAATGTAGACCGAGCGTGTAGAGCTATATCATGGAAGGAATCGACTCGTCTCGGAGCATCAGACATCTGATGCCTCTATCGGTTATCCACCAGGACTAACCAGAGAGCGGTTAATTTCTTCTGCCAGAAATACCATAAACCGCGGAATTCTGCAAAAACACTATTCATAGGAAAAAGACGAAAACTCGTAAACACGAATTTTCGGTTGCTCAATTTCATCAAATGAGCAAAACTGACATACCGCGAAATTTGATAAAACACTATTCATCGATCCCGTAAATATACTCCATAACAACCCACAAGATTATACGTCAACTACGTATAACTTTCTTTTCTCAACCGAAACACTATTTGGGAGAGAAACTGAGAAAGAGAGAAAATACCGATTCGATTCTGCACGAAACGATACAAGTGAATTAGTGGTTTTTCTCTCTACATGCACCACTCTATTTATAGGCTTTTGAGGAGGTTCGCAAAAGACCGAAATGCCCTCCAAGTTCGGCCTATTTACAGGGTATGCCATTGACACCTCATCCTTTTATATGTGAAATGACCAAAATACCCCTTCCACACCCTTCTACATTCTTCTCCATGCTTCTACATCATGCAAGGTGGCATAGGTGTGAAATGACCATTTTGCCCTTGTGGATAGGATTGATGACATGTCATCTGGATAGGATCAATGACATGTTATGCGGATAAGGACGAATCTGAAAAGACCCGAATGCCCTCGGCCCGAACACAAATAATATTCGTATAATTATTCTGAACAATTATATATATATTTTTCTTGCAGTTTGTTGTTTCGGTAATTTATACAACGTATCTTGCACATTTATAAATTAACCGGTTAACTTTTATACAACGTGTCACACATGTTTATAAATTAAGCAATGTTTTTGCTTGTTATTTTTACATAACATTTATAATTTAATTATAACACGTATAATTAATTATAACCATCTTACTATTGATCATAACCAATTTATAATCAATCACAATAAGATTCTCCGATTAACTCCTATATGGTGTGACCCAATAGGATCTGTGTTATGTTGGTAAATAGAATTAAAACTGTTTTAACTTCTATAATCATGGGTGGCGTCTGGCAACACATCATGACCATCCAATTATACAGATGATGTTGTACTGTACAATATCACGATCCAGTAAACAATTTACTTGTGTCTGTTCTTCTGTCTCATAGCTATCAGATTAGTTTCAAGGTAGATGTGTGTCATCCTTTTAAACTCAATCTTTTCTTGATCTTGAGCAGATTATCAAATATGATTACTCTTGTAATCATACCGCGCGCTGATAATCTTACTCTATCAAGGGGCCCAGTGATGCTATAGCTCGTATAAAATACAAGGGACAAATAGTATTCTTGGTAGACTATCACTTCTTCAGCTAAGCTATACATATGGGAATGCTACCGTTATGACTGCTTTTTACGGACAGCGGTGGATAACAATCACACATACATATTTCTCAGTGGGAACGATAAATACCTCATACTGTAGAACGTGACACTGAATGAAAACATAAATGATACGAACACAATTCTATTTAATGTTTCATTCGGGGTCTATCAAATACCATGTTCCTAAAACATGTATCTATGTGATTAAAATGACATCTCGTGTCAGGTGGTTTGTAAAACTTAACCATTTTTTAATCCACATACTAACCTTATCGCGGTAGTTAGTGTTCCTGCTAATTATCTTGGTCAGTGACTTTTTAAGAGTATATATCATCTATATTATGGAGTTTTACAATATCAGTCATGAACTCGAAATGATCCATAAATTCAATAATACTCAAGGCAACAAAATGATATATAAATAAACATTCAATTCATGAACAAAACTTTATGATAATTTATCGTATTATTGATTTCTAGATTATTACAAACTAACATTTATTGAGTCATACGAGTATGTATAAAGATGAGGGTTCAAATGCCTCCATTTTTTGTGTCTCCGTCATGCCTCCATTTATTAAAATTTTAATAATTCAAAATTTAAAACTTAAAAATCAAAATAAAACTGTTGGATATGATCTACATCATTTTATCTATACACATGTAAAAAATTATGACATTTCAATTTTATTTTGATCATCATCAAGAGCTTGTAAAAAAATGCACTAGTTTGGATGATTTCTAGACGTTGATTTTTGAACTTATTGATTCACATAAAAACAAAATTGAAATGTGATAATTTTTTATGAGCACATAGAGAAAATAACATAGATCACATCTAACGGTTTTATTTTGAATTTTAAGTTTTAAATCTTGAGTTATTAAAGTTTTAAAAAAATAGAGGCATGATGGAGGTACAAAAAATGGAGGCATTTGAATCCTCCTCATGTATAAATGAATTGGTTTATTCGATTATTTAATTAGCTTATCAGGAATGGATTAGTAAGAATTTTTTTTCGTTAATTTATTGGATAAAGATATAGATAAGAGATATTTATTTAACTGTTATCTATAATATAATTGATAAATATAAAATTATGTATGATAATTTTTCTTTGTTCAATACAACCGTAACGTATCCATATACACTTCCAGATTTGAGTTGTAAAAGAAGAAAAGCTTGTCATAATTAAAAAAAAAAAAAAACCGTTTATATATTTTTATCAAGACTCTAAATAGCGATTATCGCGTTATAGCGGAAAGGCTAAAAAAATAACTATCGTGAAAGCTATCCAACATGGCCTTTGTCGTTTAAAAAATTATATTTTATATTTTTACTAATTATCAATATTATCTAAAGTTTCATAGAACAATAAGTAACACAAAATTGATTAAGAAATTAGAATATTTATATTAAATTAGTACAAAGTGCTATTCAAAATTTTCTAATTATATCATAAACTATTATCTTTTACAATGCAGCTCTTTTAAGCTTGCTAGAGAACTCTTAATTAAAACAAAGTATTCTTACTCAGGAATAAAAATATTGAAATAAGTGACATTTCATTTATACAATTATTTTTTAATATTAGTAAATACAAAAAAAATAAATAACAAGGCTAGCCTAATTGACTCCATATTCAAATATATTCTGCCTCCGCTTCTATTTTTCAAAAGTAATTAATTTATTTTTTTCCTATAATTGTATTTGAATGATGGCAAAAGATAAGGTTTGTCATGGTAGCTTTCATTGCACGTCACCTTATAAATAATTATAACTAGAGAATTAAGTAATCATTATCTCATGCATGCACAAGCACAACATTTCTTCTTCTCTGAGATCAATAAGATCTGATATATCATATATGAACAAATAAGACAACATCACATGAAATTAATAGCCATAACACCCGGCCACATCACATGGGTTTTTAATTATTTCGTACAAAGAAAACCTCACATGAATATGGACCATATTTCTTGGTAGTTAGAACATTATTTCAGTTGGCTCACACTTAATTATTTTGTTTGATACAACCGTTTTTTTTATTTATATCCAAAAAATATATAAAATTTAAATAAATATCCCAATCCCAACTGAAATTTGAAATTTATCCAAACCGGTTATCCAATAACTGGATTTGGGACAAATATCCGATTAGTGGATTCCCGAACTCAAGAAATAAAACCAGTTAACCACTAACCAGAAAGTTTTTTTTTTTATTTAACCGGTTAATCACTAACCGGAAGTTGTTTTTTTTTATATAAAGAACAGAAATTTCTAATTTTTTATTTTTTGTATTAAAATATTAGAAATGTTGAATATATTTATTTGAAAATAGATGGAATACAATATAATTTGATTTATTAGAAAGACTGCAACAAATAACCTGGATCAATATTTTTCAGGCTGGATTTTTCGCAGCTGTAAGAAAAATTAATATATTTCTTTATTTGTTATTGGAAAAAAATAAAAATGTTTAGTTTCTGAGT
The DNA here is from genome assembly GCA_033356055.1 of Carex pumila. Lineage (NCBI taxonomy): Eukaryota > Viridiplantae > Streptophyta > Magnoliopsida > Poales > Cyperaceae > Carex > Carex pumila. The sequence continues at coordinate 122,498 of JARJHM010000570.1, read as the reverse complement.
TATTGATCCCGGTTCAAAAGTCACTTCTAGATAATCTAGAAAATATTGTGATCTTTCTAGAACATTTAATTTATGAAAAGTTGTATCTATTTTTGAAAAAAAACAAAAATTTAATTTATTTAATGATTATTTTTCAAAAATAATTCTCAAAATAGATACAACTTTTTATAAATTAAATGTACAAGAAAGATCATAATATTTTCTGGATTACCTACAAGTGACTTTTGAACCAGGATCAATTACTCAGAATCTAAACATTTTTATTTTTTTTCCAATAACACATAAAGAAATATATTAATTTTTCTTACAGCCGCGAAAAATTGGGCCTACAAAATATTGATCCGGGTTATTTGTTGCAATCTTTCTAATAAATTAAATTATATTGTATTTCATCTATTTTCAAATAAATATATTCAACATTTCTAATATTTTAATACAAAAAATAAAAAAATTAGAAATTTTTGTTTCTAAAAAAAACAACAACTTTCTATTAGTGATTAACCGGTTAAATAAAAAAAAAACATAACTTTCCAGTTAGTGGTTAACCGGTTTTATTTCTTGAGTTCGGGAATCCACTAACCGGACATTTGTCCCAAATCTGGTTATTGGATAACCGGTTTGGGTAAATTTTGAATTTCAGTTTGGATTGGGATATTTTTTTTAATTTGATTTATTTTTTGGATATAAATAAAAAAATCGGCAAATATACACTATTTAAGTATAGGAGATTGTTAACAAAAAAATGCACCCGTTAAAATGATATGTGTGGTTTTAAATGTAATAATGTCAAGTCTGATCATGATATTTTTTGGATCATATCTGTATTGGATAAAAATAGGATCTTAATATCTTTATTTGCTCCAGATTTAGAATATAATCTCAACATTCACACAATTATTGTCGATTAAAATTATGTGAATTCTGTTTTCAATTACGTAAAATATAAAAAATTAAATTGTAATGTCTATTACATTTTTTTGCAGTATCTTTTATATATTTTTATTTAATCAATTTAATTTGAATATTATATTTTGTTAATAATTTAACAATTATTCCTTGTATAAATGTCGAGTTATGCCTTACCTTGATACTTGATTAAATTGCAGTTACTTCAAATTGTAAGTTTATAAATTTAAGACGCAGGTTTTTAAAAGGTTGTGAAATCTTTTTTTTTTTCCTGCTGGGAATAATTTTTTCCAAAAAAAAATAATAATAAATTTAAGACACAAGTTTGTTCCCGATTCTTGGATTTAATTACTTAAAATATTATCTAATTAATATCTATATGGACTCAAAAGATACGTTATTTAATATTTGTAACATTTTTTTATTATAAGAGTGCTAACTATCACCCAAGATTTCTTTTACTACGTCTCACCCAATACATGGTTTATTTATTTATTTTCCTTTAAGAATTGTATAATATTATTTGTTTAACTCTACATGCTTCATTTTTTTTTTCAAAAAATAAATAAATTTTGTAATGAGCGAGATCCGGTTGAGAAAAATTATTAATCAAGATTCCAATTTTTTTTAGGGGGAATTTCATGTATACCCCTCAAAAACTTCAAAATTACGTATCCCCCCCTAAATTTTGAAATTACATATTTCCCCCTCTAAATTTCAAAAACTCACAAATTTACCCATTTTATTGTCTTTTATATTAAAACACATTCTAACTTTATAAAATACCCATTTTACCCTTTTATTAAAAGCATAAAACACCCATTTGACTCAAATTTGAATCTAAAGGGTTCCTTTGTCTAAACTGCTTTGAGATCCGTACTTGCTAGATTAGCACGAATCTTGAAGCGAACACACACATATATTAAAGCAACGTGCACAGATTTAATGTGTTGCGCATGCATCATGATTGCTTTAAGATTTGTGCGTGCTAGATTAGCACAGATCTTGAAGTGAACATGTACATATATGGAAGCGATGCATGTGGATCGTACAGTAGAGAAACCTTTTAGATTCAAATTTGAGTCCAATAGAGCTTTTTATGTTTTTAATAAAGGGCAAAATGGGTATTTTATGAATTTAGAATGAGTTTTAATATAAAAGACAATAAAATGGGTAAATTTGTGAGTTTTTGAAGTTTAGAGAGAGAAATATGTAATTTCAAAGTTTAGAGGGGGAAATACGTAATTTTGAAGTTTTTGAGGGGTATACATGAAATTCCCCCTTTTTTATTTATAGATAGTAAAGGTCATATTTGGCTGTGTAGTAATAAGTAAAATAAAATGAAATTATGATAGAATAAGTACTTTACACTTCACTTATAAGGCACATGGTTGTAGATATTTACTTTTTTTTTTAAATTTCTATCTTATTCAAATTAATTAACTTAAATCATAACTTAAACTATCAAATGAGATATAAAACATAAGAAGTAATATAAAATAAGCAACTTAATTCCTTTTAAATTTAATTAAGTAACAATCAAACATGATCAAATAAATTAAAATAAGATAGGAAAAACATTCTTTTTGGAATGAGAATCCAATTAAGAATGGTGGTACTCAAAATGCTCATCCGTACACTGCAGCATCTCTTTTAGCATCTCTAGGAAATTATGTGGGTGGATTGGACCCATAATGTTTGATTCTCTTATAACATGGCAGGGAGCATGGTCCCCATTATGTCATATAAAATTTTACATGCCTACTAAAATGTCATTTTTTTTTTAAATAACATTCAAAATATACAGTTATCAACTGAAAATTTTGTAAATAAAAGAAAATAATTGTTCTTTGTTTTGAAAACTCATTTAGATTTTGCCAATTAATGAGCTCATGTTTCATGTATGATGTGATCTCTAAATTAAATATTCAAATAAAAATAAACTGATCTGTTCAAATTTGTGGATATTTTTTAAATAAGATTCACACTAATCATAGTTCATTTTAAACTCAGTTTATTCCAGTAAAACTTTTCCAAATTCTTTTTGGATAAAAAATTCTCTAAAGTAATCATCATGTCACCCTGTAACTTGTTTGATCTAAGTACGTCAAATTAATTAATGTACTGATGATTGTTATTTTTTTTTTTTACTAATTAAGGCATGATTTATCAATAACTAAACAAGATAAACTAATCATGATGCAATAAAACATGTCCCAATAGTGCATAGAAGATTTATAAAAAAAACAAAAGGAACTCTTTATGTACCATCTTTTTTATAAAAAAAAGTCCCAATATATAGTGCATAGAAGATTTCCTCAAAAGAGAAGATATAAAATGCCAAATTATAGACCATACACAAATAATTCGATTAAAAAGCTGTTATTATGAAAAACAAAAGTTTTGCAAGTTCAAAAATCATAGGAAGTATCAATAAAAGGAGTTTAAAACATCCAATCCAATCAAAACTTTTGAAGTTGTCATTTTCAGCAATGACCACATAAAGTTACATAAAGAGTTCCTCAAAAGAAATGATAATTCTAAACCATAGAATCATTTACAGATAATGGGAGAACACATTTGTACGGAATATTTTAAATAGTCTGAAGGTAAAATATAATATAATTTGTACGGAATATTTTACATGCACGTTCAAAATTCAAACGAAATATATTTTTATTAAAATTAAATAATTAAGTGACTTGATCTATAATTTCTTAAGAAAATAATATAAGTGAATCAAATGTGAAGGAAAAGAAAAGAATCAAGTATTTAATTTGCAAAATACATCCTCTTTATTAATTGAAAAAAAATTTACATTTTTGTTTTCTTTAGACCTTTAACTTTTTTTCAAATGTAAACACTCGATCTTTATCCGTCTCTCGTAAAATTAAAATCATTTTATACTTAATTTTAATTTTTAGCAGTCTCTCAATCTAATTACATCTAGATGTTAAAAAGTATTGCCAAGGATATTTTTCAGAAATATAGATATAGATTATAAATTATGGTACAAATTTTTGGGAGTTAATTTTTTTTCTTCGATTCTAATTTTCATACTTTATGAAGAACCGGTAAGTTTAATTAAATTAGTTAATTTATTGAACATTTTATTTTTACACTATTTAATCCAGTGGGATAGGGCCCACCCCAGCACCCCTGTAAAAAGAAAGTGCATAAAAGATTCCCTAAAAAGAACCGAAAATGGACGGAAAAAAACATAATGGAACCCTAGAACCGAGATACATCATACATGTTAGCTTTTGTAAACTGTACTCGTGTTAGAAGTTGCTCTCAAATGAAGAGAAAAAAAGGCAATTCCTCCTTTATTCTCCCTCAGATCAATGTAAGAACACTTCTAACAATTTCGGGTAGGGTTTCTGTATAAGAGGACCCAACATCCGTCTAGTCTCCTTGTAGAAATCCTTCTGATTTTTTTTTAATTTTTTTTTATCAGAAACTCAACATATGCTTGCATACTTAGGGTCCGTTCGGTAGATTACTGTTCATCGTGAGAAAATTTTTTTTTGCTTAGAGGTAAGTTTTTATTCCCATGATGAATAGTAAAATTCAGTTCAAAATATTTGATTTCCACATCCATTTTTATTCCCTACTGAGCTGTCGAATGAGCCCTTCGAAGAAAAATACAAGCTTTGGTTGCGTTTGTACTATGTTTTGAGATTTTCTTGATTTGATGCTATGGTTTTTTACTTTTTTTTTTTTAATGATACGGATAAAAATCGAAAAATCATCTATTATGATAAAAAAATATATTATAATATTACAATTTATTTATTTACAGAACTTTTAATGCATCTTAAAAAAATATTATATGTCAGAATGGATATAAAAAATATATTAAAATCTTTAACTTTGATCATATCATATTTATAATAATTTTGATCTCTTCTATTAAAAGAAGTCCGCCATGCTCATTCAATTTAAACCGAATTTACATGTGATCATAGTGATGCATGGACAGCTAGCAGGGTAAGTTAACGGGTCAAGTCTCAATCGGGTAATCGGGTTACAAAACGGGGTCCACAAACACCTCTTTCATAGCAAACATGCATGGAAGCACGTGACCCTTTTCAAAGTGGAAAGCATGGTCTCATAAGTGTTAGTCTGCTAGACCGCTCCATGTTTCAGATCCTCTGTGGATTTATTATACCATCCTTCACTGTAGCGAGTTACTTGTCAATATATACAAAGTATTCATAATAACAAGTTTCGAAATAATTCGGCTAGGATTAAAGTTCGTGATTTGCATATAATTTAATTATAGTCCAAAAATGATTTACTATTTTATTATATAAATAACATATTAAAATAGTGTTATTATAAAGGTTAAAGTTTTGTAATTTTTACGGATAATATAAGATCAATAATGTGCTATTCTTAGAATTTTTGGAATTCGATAATAATTTAGAAAGGTTGAAAATATTATTGGAGAACTTTTCTGGGAGGCAATTGACTTTATAATATAAATGTTAGTAATTTTTTAAATATAATATAGGATTAATAGTGTGTTTTGAAACAATAATTCAAAAATGTGCCTTAAAATAATGCGAGTAGAAGTAGGGTGTTCTTAAGTCACCAAGTCCCTGCTAAATTCAAGTCTAAAATCCGTCAAATCGGTTTTAAATAATAAATTCGAACCGTTGAAAACAACCTATCTTACGAGTGATGCGTTTACATGTGAAAATTTTAAATATTCAAATGGAAGCTGATAATTGTACCCCAAACAAAGTACCCGCACGCGTCCCCCAACCTTCTAGAATGTCGGCGACAAAAAGATCAGGTTTTACTTTATACAGCGCAATAACAGTATCAATCTTTCTTTATTATACATAATTTTGCTGCATGAAGAAAAAAACGCTCTGTTAAAAAAATTAACAAAGGCACCACCAAATGCAGCGAAACAATCGGATAATTTAAACATATAAAGGAAAGCGTTTAAACAACTGCATTCAAGTGTTTAACTTTCATTGTAAATGAGTTAATTTTTTATTTTTTAAAATAAAAACGAATCCCCGAGTTCGTCCCCGAGCATAAAATTTAAAGCTCTAAATTAATTTGTACCAATACCCGAGCGCGTCCCCCACCAAAATGTTTACAGCTCTGAATTTTATGTTAGTCAAAATTACTAGTTTTAAGCAAGCAAAGCTCTATTAAATAACAATGAAACTACTGGTTCGAAACAACAATTGTTAGCAGCCTCATCAATTATTTTATATTAATCAAAACCCCAACAATTACAATTTCTAAGCATGCAAACCTCTGTTAAATAACAATGAAATTACTACTTCGAAACAATCATAAAATTAGAACTTGTCCCAACAATGCCAATTTCTAAGCATGTAAAACTCTATTAAATAACAATGAAACTACTAATTCGAAACAACAATTGTTTACAAAACAATATAAACTTGTGTATAAAGCATATAAACCTGTGTGTAAAGCATATAAACCTGTGCAAGTAAACCAATATATATTGGCAAGAAAACAACATTTTAAAGCATATAAACCTGTGTGTAAAGCATATAAACCTGTGCAAGTAAACCAATATATACTGGCAAGAAAACAACATTTTAAAGCATATAAACATGTGCAAGTAAACCAATATATACTGGCAAGAAAACAACATTTTAAAGCATATAAACCTGTATGTAAAGCATATAAACCTGTGCGTAAAGCATATAAACCTGTGCAAGTAAACCAATATATACTGGCAAGAAAACAACATTTTAAAGCATATAAACTTGTATGTAAAACATATAAACCTGTGTTTACAAACACATTTTAAAGCATATAAACCAGTGTTTACAAAAATTAAAAAATTTGTGTTACAAATATATAAACCTGTGTTTACAAACACATTTTAAAACTTATTCTTCAAATATATTTTAAAGCATATAAACCTGTGTTTACAAACACATTTTAAAGCATATAAACCAGTGTTTACAAAAATTTAAAAATCTGTGTTACAAATATATAAACCTGTGTTTACAAACACATTTTAAAACTTATTCTTCAAATATATTTTAAAGCATATAAACTTGTGTTTACAAACATTGAAAAATCTTTATCTAATGGATTACTTATTCAAAATGGAGACTGTATTTTTAGTTATTAAATATAAAAAACTGTTAATTTGCATAATTAAAATTAGAACCAATCCCCCATCGCGTCTCCGAGCTAACTGGGTTTAAATTGTACTTTAAAGTACTTTAAAGTACGTTCAAGTAAGTAGTTAATTAATGAATAGAGGACCGTTAACAATCTGGGGGACTAATTCGGGGATTGGTGATTACAACTGTTTCTAACAGACTATCCACGAAATTAAAGCGCAAGACAAAAGCATGCAAAGCTAACATTTAAAGCAATCAATGTAAAACTGCAATGCGTTAAAACAACAATTCGTTAATTAATGAAAAATTAATAAATTACCGTTATTAGTGGACGGTTAAACCCAGTTAAACCAGTTCGGGGACGGGCTCGGGTTTGATGACTTGGGGTACATGAACACTTCTCTATTCAAATTAATTTGGTATAAATTCAAGCGGTCAAAATTAGAAAGTTAATGAATTAATTTTAAATCATTCATTTTTTATACGTTTTTTGACCACTTGATTATATACAAAATTAATTGTTTTTACATGTAGACACATCACTCGTAAAATAGGTGAATTTCAACAGTTTGAATTTGTCGTTTAAAATCAATTCAATAAATTTTAAACTTGAGTTCGCCGAGAGACTCGGTGAACTTAAGAACACCGTAGTCCTATTCAAATAATGCTGTTATAATATAAATATTATTGGGAAACTTTGTTGCGAGGCAAATAACTTTTACAAGGCCTATAAAATTGTGACACCGCCCAAAAGGTTATTTATGTACTTCCCACATAAAATCTCATAATGATATTATACAAGTCACTCCAATTCCCTTACTTTTCAGACTCTATCCACCAAATAAGGACCACATTTTGTTTCTCGTTTTCAACCCCTCACACAAATTCTGTGCCCAAATTGACTTAAATACCTGTAAAATGTACGCTTTATTCCATGGTTTTGTCGCCAAACTACACAATTTAAACAATTTTGGTTGTCCTTTGTCAAAGTTGTATATTTGCTTGATCTCTGATGTTCTTTTAGCTTTTTTGAGGACACCAATGTCATGAATTTTAATTTGAAAAAAAGAAGACATTGTTGACAATGGTTATTTATACATTTTATACATTTTATAAATCAATTTAAATAAAGCTGAAAATTAAAAAAGAAAGTATAGGTATATTACGACATATGAGTGGGTTGATATATTAAAGTATTGTTAATTTCGAACTATAAAAAAAATCAGTTATTTGATGAATTGTAAAACATGCATCAACTTCAATATTTATTGGATAAGTCTAGTCTACATTCAACTTTTATGAATCAACCATTCTATATTTTCAAAAATTATTCTTTTAAATTTATAAAATAAATATGATTCTCCATCCTTAATATTGTAAGTATCAAATTTCGGCCAACTTAAGTTATTTAATATTCCATTCGAATTATAAACAGCTTTTTAATGACCATTCGAATTATAAATTAATTTGATTTGAATGCACGTTCTATCTTTATTTAATTTAAATTTATTCTAACTTTAATGCACGTTCTATCGAACAATATATTATCAATATTGAATTCTATCTCTGTAGTTCTTCTTGCATTTTTGTTTTTGACAGAGATCGATAATCTCCATTTCACCTTCTGTAACTAAAGTCACATGTAGCCATACAAACATACAAATCTCGGATGAGGATTCCGTACAATGGAAAGCAAAAATTTAATATGAATACTTCCTAATGAATATAATTAAGAAAAAGACAAAGGACCATAAAGCACTTTTCCAAGTAAAAATGTACCCTCCAGCTAGTGATTGGTAAACGGGCCGGGCCGGGCGGTCCGGGCAAAACCCGGGCACGGTCACGGGCGTCACGGGCACACGGGTACAACGGGCCGGGCGTCACGGGTTTTTTTTTCAAAAATTCTGCCCTGCCCGTTTAATACCCGTGCCCGTCACGGGTTCGGGGGCAGGACGGTCCGGGTACCGTGGGCCGGGCGGTCCGGTCCGGTCCAGGTCCGGACCGGTTTTTTTTTTTTTTTTTTTTTTTTCTGTTTTTTGTTTCTGTTTTTCTGTTCTGGTTTTTTTCTTCTGGTTTTTTTTTCGGTTTTTTTGGTTCTGTTTTTTTGGTTCTGTTTTTTTGTTTCTGTTTTTTTTTTATTTTAAAAAACAGAAATTATAAAACAGAAATAAAAAAAACAGAATCAATAAAACAGAAATTAAAAAACAGAATTTAAAAAACAGAATTTAAAAACAGAAATAAAAAAACAGAATTATAAAAAAACAGAAATAAAAAAAAACAGAATTAAAAAAAACAGAATTAATAAAACAGATATAAAAACCAGAATTTCAAATACAGAAATAAAAAAACAGAATTATAAAAAACCAGAAATAAAAAAAAAACAGAATTAATAAAATAGATATAAAAAACAGAAATAAAAAAATAGAAAAAAAAATCTAACATCTTTATTTAACCTATTAAAAATAAATCCGAATTTCAAAAATAAAATCTAACCTATTCAAAACAAGTCTAATTACTTCACATATTCAAAAAAATAAATCTAACATCTTTATTTAACCTATTAAAAATAAATCCGAATTTCAAAAATAAAATCTAACCTATTGAAAACAAATCAAATTACTTCACATATTCAAAAAAATAAATCTAACATCTTTTATTAACCTATTAAAAATAAATCCGAATTTCAAAAATAAAATCTAACCTATTCAAAACAAGTCTAATTACTTCACATATTCAAAAAAATAAATCTAACATCTTTATTTAACCTATTAAAAATAAATCCGAATTTCAAAAATAAAATCTAACCTATTCAAAACAACTCAAATTAGTTCACATATTCAAAAAATAAATCTAACATCTTTATTTAACCTATTAAAAATAAATCCGAATTTCAAAAATAAAATCTAACCTATTCAAAACAAGTCTAATTACTTCACATATTCAAAAAAATAAATCTAACATCTTTATTTAACCTATTAAAAATAAATCCGAATTTCAAAAATAAAATCTAACCTATTCAAAACAAATCAAATTACTTCACATATTCAAAAAAATAAATCTAACATCTTTTATTAACCTATTAAAAATAAATCCGAATTTCAAAAATAAAATCTAACCTATTCAAAACAAGTCCAATTAGTTCACATATTCAAAAAAATAAATCTAACATCTTTATTTAACCTATTAAAAATAAATCCGAATTTCAAAAATAAAATCTAACCTATTCAAAACAAGTCTAATTACTTTACATGTTAAAAAAAAAAATCTAACATCTTTATTTAACCTATTAAAAATAAATCCGAATTTCAAAAATAAAATCTAACCTATTCAAAACAAATCTAATTACTTCACATATTGAACAAAATAAATCTAACATCTTTTATTAACGTATTAAAAATAAATCCGAATTTCAAAAATAAAAGCTAACATCACATATTCAAAACAAATCTAATTACTACACATCTAACAAATCTAATATAAACTAAATAAATCTAACAAATCTAACATAAAATAAATCTTATAAATCTAATTACTTAACAAATTTAATAAATCTAACATTCAATAAATATAACAAATCTAATTACTTAACATTCAATAAATCTAACATAAACTAAATCTAACATTCAATTTAAATTCTAAATTTTTTCTACAAAAATAAATCTAACATTCAATATTTCAATCTAACAAAATTTAATCTAGCAAAATTTAATCTAACAAAATGTATTCTAACAAAAATTAATATTACCTTTTTAATTTGGTGGGAAAATCTTCGAGAATACCTTCGTAATTCCCTTTCCGTTTGCGTGTTTGTGTTTGTGTATTTATTAAATTAACAACTATTTTTTTTTAACAATAAAATTAAAATTGGAGAATAATAAAAATATTGAGATTGAGATTGAGAGATGAAAATATTGAGAGAGATGTGAAAATTTGTAAGGAATGGGTGTATATTTATAGAATTTTGTTTGGAGGGATTAAAATTTGAATTTAAAAAAAAAAAAAAACTGAAAAAAAAAAATGGGTAGGGGTTCGGGTAGAAAGTGGGGATGTGGGGCATGGGGGGAATGGGGGGGGAGAATTTGAGTTCAAATTTTGAATTTTACACCAAAAAAAAAAAAAAAAATTCTGCCACGGGCTCACGGTCACGGGCACGGGCACGGGCGCACGGGCTCACGGACACGGGCGTCACGGGCACGGGTTACGGGTACGGGGGTTCGAGTTCTCACGGACATTTTTCAAAAAAACCGGATCCGGCCCTTTTAATACCCGTGCCCGTGTGCCCGTGTACCCGTGCCCGTGTGCCCGTGTACCCGTGCATACCCGTGGCACGGGCACGGTCCGGTCCGGGCACGGGCACGGGCGGACCGGTCCGAGTTGGGTCCCCGGGGGCATTTACCAAACACTACCTCCAGCCCTAGCCTCCTTTGATAGTAACACCAATATGTGTTATATTATGGAGTCCGTATCCTCTACGGTATTTCAAAATTTGAATTTAAAATTCATAATGTTTAATCAGAATTCAAATTAATTTGGTTCATTGTAAAAAAATTACGGGACTCCTTTAATATTTGTGCTATTTGTCTCAATATGTATTATATTCTGGAGGCCGTATCCTCTACAATATTCAAATTTTGAATTTGAAATTCAGAATGTACGTATTATCAGAATTCAGATCAATTTATTATATTTTAAAATATTTACGTAACTCCTTTAACATTCGTGCCAATACGGATGAGAATGTCTGGATTCTATACACCCTGCCACACCATCTACGAGGGACAAAATTCTTATATTCTAGAGGGACAAAATTGCATAAATTGTACAAATTCATATATTCTGGAGGGACAACATTGCATAAATGTACAATCCATAAAGCATTTCTCTCAAAAAAAGTAAATTCAACGAGGTTCCCTCCCAAGTCCCAACTTCAAGACATAAAGTAATATGCTTTGTAGTACCACCGGCACCCACAAACAGAAATAAATAAAAAAAGGTAAAAATGGAATTAATCCATAACTCTCAGCTTTTCCTGCCATTCCACAAGTCTCTCTGTCACACCTTCATCATTTGATCATATCTCCTTCAACTAAAGAATAACACACACAAACTCAACACATTCTCTCTCTCTCTCTCTCTCTCTCTCTCTCTATACTTCCAATGGGAGAAACAAGGAAGCCAAGAGAAAAACTATCTATGAAGAAGAGAGAAAAAGAACCCAACAAACCACAACAGCGCCAAACAAACCAAGAACCAGAGAGCCCATCTTACAGATTAGCCCTCAAAAGCATTTTCAATTGCAAAAGCCATCTTGATTCCTCAGAGAACCACAGAAAAAGATGTAAAAAGAGTGTTTGTTCTGGGTCTCTTTGCAAACAAAAAGAAACCAGCAGCTTGTGCAAAGCAGAGGAGGAGCCTTGTGAGAGGAGGAGAGCATCAATTAGTGCATGCACCAGTAAAGAAAGACTAATTACAAAAAAGCCCCTGAATGAGATAGTAAATGGTGAGCATGTGCCGCCTAGCAGCTTATTCTCCTCCAGTGCATCTTGTGCCTCTTCCAATTCTTATTCCTCTAGTTATTCCATTGGTGGGTCTTTTAGAGGAATGCAATTTAGGAGGTTGTCTGGCTGTTATGAGTGTCACAGTGTGGTGGACCCGGTGCACGGAGGGTCCATGAGGGTCATGTGCACTTGTCATGAATGTGGTGAGATCTTTATAAGAAATGAGAGCTTGGAACATCATCAAGCTATTAGGCATGCAGGTATTTTTCAAATTATTTTGGACATTTTTGTAATTTTTCCAATTGTACTGCTGACTTATTATATTAGTATACTAGTGTAGAAACTAGAAACATGAACATGGAACTCATCAATATAATTATTGTTGTCCCTTTGCAAAAGCCTCTTTAAAAAAGGTATTTCCTGATTACTTTACTAGATAATTAACCATATTTCAAGTAACAACCCCATTGTGTGTGTGTGTATATATATATATTTGAATAAAATATCATTCAAAAATGAAAAAAGAACAAAACTTTATTCTATTAGTGTTTTACTATTTGTCATATCTTGACACATAATCATTAGGAAACAAATTGCATGATTAGAATACCAAATGGTTAATGGTATAATTGACAGCACTAACCAAGATTACCAAACATTTGAACCAAATCTGTATTTCCTCTGTTAGAAAAGCAAATGCCCTTAAAAGTACGGAAAACTATTTGAAGGAGTAAAATACCAGGCACCTGACAAATTTTAATGACTAATTTAAATCTTTAATTTTTGTGTCTTTTGTATGTAAAATTTAGTTTCAGAATTGGGTCCTGAAGACACAAGTAGGAACATAATAGAGATAATATTTCAATCAAGCTGGCTCAAGAAGAATTCCCCGATTTGCACTATTGAGCGGATTTTGAAGGTTCAAAATTCCCAAAAAACCATTTCAAAATTCGAAGATTATCGTGATTCAATCAAAATCAAATCCAGTAAATTTGCAAAGAAGTACCCCAGATGTATTGCTGATGGCAACGAACTTCTCAGGTACTATAATTCCGTAGCAAAGAAAATTCTAAGAATAAAATCCAAAGACTAGAAAATTTTAAGATCCAACTATCATCCAACTGATATTGATCCACTACGGCTTGGTATCTCATCTTGATATTGGTTATAATTTCATCTGTCATGTATCAGTACTTCAGTATGGGACTAAACTATTCTTTAATATTTTGTGACAGAGATATATAATTTCTATATTACTATCTGGTAGTTAGCCAACTTAAACTTTGATACATACCACATGAAAATATTCTAGATTTAGTTTACATTATTAAATTCAACAATACGACATTAGACCTGTAATGAGCCAAGGAGATAACTAATCCCAATAACTTCATCAGATTTGACTAGGGGTGTTCATTGGGTCTGTTTTATTTGGTTTTCAACCAACCCTGAAAAGTTTGGATTAAGTTATTCGGTTTCTCGGTTTAAATGGATCGGTTCAGTTGAATTTTGGAATTACTTTGGTTTCTATATTTGGTTTGGTTTAGATTTTTCAAAACCAAACTCTATATGGCTCAAATCCATGCTTCGGTTTCTTGACTTAAAATGAACAAAAAATTTGGTTTGGATATTTTAGAATATCTACATATTTTGTATAGAATTGAACAATGTGTTTAATATCATCAACTAATATATATATTCATGTTTATTTCTATGATTATTAAACGGTATTTGTGTATGTATTGAGTTTTGAAATTTTAAAATTTAATCTTTCTTATTTTGGTTCAACCGAACAAACTAAAATTTACTTTGATTATTTTGGTTCAGTTATTATTTGGTTGACAAGTTTAATGTGGTTTGTTCGGTTATATTTTTGGAACTGAACAAAATTTTGGTTGGACTATTTTAATTAGGTTTTAACTGAACCAACCCAATGAACACCCCTAGATTTGACAACCAGAAATTTTCTAAGGTAATTTACTAACCCTAAACAAATATTACTTAAACCAGGCAAAGTGACAAGTCATGGAAATAAAATTTAATATCTTAAAAGGGACTGATATTTAAAAAATTGATTTGTAGGTTCCATTGCACTACCCTGGGATGCCCGCTTGGCCATAATGGGTCTACGAATCTGTGCAGCTCTAACCCAAATTGTCACGTCTGCGCTATCATAAAGGATGGGTTCAAACCTGACCCGAATGGGAGGATCCTAACCATGGCAACTAGCGGCAGAGCGCATGATGCTGTCAAGAAATCTGACGAGCAGCGGGTCATGCTCGTCTGTAGGTAACATCCATAATCCATATTCCCTTTAAGACATGCACAGTCAATAAAAGGTTTAGTTTATGTCTGTTTGTTAATTGTTAACATTTCTTTACATGATCTCAAGTAAAACCAAAATGTATTTACCATAATTAATTTCTAACTTGGACATATGAACATGCATATTAGTGAAAAAAAATTGAATCAAATTATTCATGGATATGGTATTTATACCCAGTTGATTTGTGTCAAAACACACTCTGCATAATTCTATTAGTTTATTTTTTTATTTTTTGGAAAAATTTCATACTAATTAGATGGATTCAATAAAGATAGTAACAAGGCTAATGAAAAAAAGATACATTGATACACAGAGCTTATGAAAGATTTAAAAATAATTGATCAGAGTTTGTCCAATTTAAGCTCAACAAACGGATCTATCTAATACATCTTGAACAAAGTTTTTTACAGAATATATCACAAATTTGTTTAATTTAATCTCTTCAAATGGATGATTTTTTTTTCTTTTTCAGGGTTATCGCTGGAAGAGTTAGACGCACCCAAATTCAAGAAGGATCGGAAGAATTCGACTCGTTGGTTGGTGCATCGGGGCCTTACTCCAACATAGATGAGCTATTTGTTTTCAATCCAAGAGCAATCCTTCCTTGCTTTGTTGTGATCTACAAAGCTTGAACACTATTGCTAACACAAAATGCAAAGCCACAAGAGATCTTATTTCTCCTGGAAATGAGAAGTGTGAAGATTAATTGGTCATTAACCATTTTGGTCAATGTGAAATTGTGAATTATAAGCTAGCTCCTAGTATAGTTGTGCTAGGTTAATGTTTGTTTAATCCAAAATGGTGCATCAATCAAGCTGAAACCTGGAAACATTTGTTTACCGTTAGTGTTTTATACTAGGAAATTAATTAATTAAGGTCTAGTGCATGTTAGTTTCTGGATTGTTTTTAATTTTTTTTTATTTCGTTTATATTTTCTTTTCTTGAAATAAACTGAAAAAAATGAAGCAGATTGCATCTTCTTCTATGGGCATTTTGTATCTACTGCTTTGTGACTGATATATATGTTAACTTATTATATATCTTGCTGCCATAACTCTGGTTGTCAAATTGGGGAGCGAAGGGGTTTGATGGACTTCAAATCAAATTTGGTTCAATGTCAGTCTGGATCATTCGATCAGTGTACATCGCGATTCATTCGTTCAGTTGAGATTTACGAGTTGGTTTATAAATATATTTTTTCGCATGAATTTTAGCAAAATTTGGTTCGATATCTGGTTTGGATTGTTCGAGACGGTTTATAATATTAATTTTCTGCATGAATTTTAATGCGGGTCGAACTGTGCTAATCAAATTTGATCTAACACTCATTGAATATCTCGCTCCTTGTCTAAGTTGATGGAATTAATTTGCTATTAAAGGACTCCGTTACATTATTGCTTAGATGCTATTTTGGAAAATTAAATCTGGATCTCTTCATAGAGAGACAAAGATTCATGCTTAATATTTTTTTTTTTTTTTTGATAAAAGTAGTTGCCCACCTGTTTCATTACAAAACCAAAGTAATTGTTCATATAGATAATGTCTTAACTAAAGTTTCAAAAGGCAGTAAGAAAGACTTTAAATTCATCTAATTCTGTTAAATCAAATAAATACATACAATCGGATTCGAACAACTCCATGAATTGCTCAAATTATTATGTTGAGAGCACAGATCTCAACACCAAATTATGATGAGTAATTTTTTTTTTTTTTTAGTCAAGAAAGATCTCCTTTGTTTTCATAAATTTTAATTGCAAAGTTGAGTTTTAGACTTGTCTTTTTCATACAAAGAGTTGTAATGTAGTGACAATTAAAGATGACAGTGCTCACATAATAAGAAGTCGTACATATTAAATATGAATGAGAATGAGAATGAGAGATCTCTTGTAAATTTATAGTTTGATGCCTTAATTAATTCTAACTTCTACTTATAAAAAATATTTGAAACTACAATTCTTTTTTTCAATATTAAGATTTAGGCCAAGCTAGAGTAGAAGTCATGATTTGAATAATAAGATTCAGTTATCTAACAAATTCATGTGGCAATTGGCACGTTATGACGTCAGACTTCATCTCGTTTAGCGTTATAGGAATTAAAATAACCCATTTATTTAAATATTATTTTACTTTATTTGAAAATTTCAAATATATTTTAACAGTATTGTAAATAACGGTATGCAGTTATCAGACAAACAGGTACCGCCAAGAAATTAATTGAGAACAATTGAGAATAATCAGTCAATTAATCAGAAAAATCTGTGATGATTTGATTACCGTCAACAACTATTGGCCGATTAGTCGGTCTAAACAGATGTTTTTTACAACATTGATATTTCCATTCGAAATTGTAGTTTGGCGTTGCTTGTGCTGTTATTTATACAAGTTAAAATAATCTCATATTTGTATGTATTTTGGGTGAAAATTCATGCATGGCTGTTATATTGATGATTTTGAGAAAAGAAAGTTCACATTTTGAATTCTAATAATTTAGACATGACATGTCCTTAAAACCATGAATATAAAATGTATTGAAATTTGTTTCATGATTTATCATTTATTAACAAGCGATTTGAATTTTCAGTAATATATCCAGTTTGACGTCATACAAATGTCCAGTCAAATAATCCTCAGATCGAATAACTTAGATCTGTATCCACAGCAATACATGTGAAAACTTATTAGTAACATTAAACCTTTTTTGTGACTTGATTTGTGATATTTATATCGAAATTGCTGGCTGATTATTTATTGTAAATATGTTGAGAAGAAAATTACATTTGTTCAATGATAAATTTTAAGATAGCTGCTATACCCTAGCTAGTACGGCTGAAATACCAATTGTATTGAATAATAAAACAAATACAGTTGTCAATGCTATTTGAATGATTTAAATATTCTAATTGCATTATGTGTGATTAACAAAAAATAGAATGTACAAAGCATGACTTATTTTTCATTTATAAACTGAAAAATCTTTTATATATCTATTGTTGATCGAATTTCATTTACAAAAACTAAAAGAAAGTAAAATAAAAAATAATACAATTACAATTTATAACATTTATTAATTTGAGATATTAGAGAAAACTAAAAAATATACAAGGCAATTTAAAACTAACTTAATTTAATTATATTTGAAAACATAACTTCATATACATATATTGTAAATTAATTATTATTTTAGAATGTACTAATATATAAATATTTGTACAAAACTCTGCAGTTGAACTACTCAAAATTGTCAATTTGTGTAGCTGCTTAGCCTATCATGAACTGAACAAATATAATAACAGTCCCTGTGGAACCCTCTAATCAAATAATAAAAATTGAGGCCGAAACCTTTATCAAAGAGTCTTTTGCAATTTTAACAGAATTAGTGTTTTCGATAGAGGCTAATTGAGACTTCTATTCAGAGCAACATTTATAAAAGTTAAAAACTATTTTTTGAATTTAAATTATATATATATTAAAATTAAAATATGTAATGAATTATATATGTGTCATGATATATTGATTTACTTGTTATATATGTGTAGAAAGATAACAAGGTGGGTAGCTAAATAAAAAAATGAAATTATTTTTTGAAATTAGTGTATATATCTGATTAAAATATAAGATTAATAGATTTGTAATATATTAAATTTACTTTATAATTTTCAGATAAAAATCTAAATCTAATCTATGTTATATGTTAACTGTTTTGGCTATTTTTTTCTAAAAAACTTTGACATACGCTATTAAATATACTGTTTTGGTTATTTTAAAGAAAAAATATATATAAGAAATAGAACCAGTGGCGTAGCCACGATTTTCATCAGGGGTAGACAATGTAGTGGCTAGGGTTTATTGCAAAGTGTCAAAATCGAGCACGAGTCATGGCACCGATGTCGAAAACCTAGAACAATGGCTCTGAAAATTGGAACCAAAATTTGTAACTTGATTGTGGAACTAGAATCAGCCAGATCAAATCAAAAACTCCGATTTCTTTTTCATAAAAAAAAAAAATGTTTCATAGCTAGAAAAAATAGAAAAAGAATTACACAAATGTATTTGTCAAAAAGTTGTGTTTAACTCAAAATATTATACTCAAATAATGAACTAATATAATATATGAATTTATTTTGTTAAAAAAATATTCTTCCCTTTATTATTTTCTGTTAAAAAGGAAATTCCCATTTAATATCTATTAATCTGCTTTTTTTTTGGATAAAATTTGTTTGGTTTTTTCTAATAAAATTTGTTTGGTTAGAGAAGCTATTATTTTACCTGCTTTAACTTTTTCCGGTCAATTTTATCAACATAGTTACTTTATTTTTCTTCCAAAACAATGTCCATCTTAAGTTTAAGTTTTATAATGTTGATTGATTCTCCACTCAAATTTTCCCTCTCCAGTCACATATACATTATTCATGTCTTTTTAATGTTTAACTTTTCAGGTCCAATAAATCGGCCCATTCAATTGAACCATCTAAACAATGGCCCCATCTGTCAGAATCACCTTCTACCTTTGTTTTGTTTACTCATTCTTCTTTCAAACAATTAATGGATACCAACTGCGAAATTTGTGTTAGAAATTTATTTCAAGAGTAGACAACGAACATTATTTGGAGTAGGCAACAGTCTCTATTAGAGTTAGACAATGGGTCAATCCTATATACTCAATACAAGTTCTCAAAATTCACGAGTAAGCAGCCTACCCCTGAATGACTGTAGCTCTGCCTCTGAATAGAACTAGGCACACCTAATGACCTAAATATGAATTTTACGTTTTTAATTTTCTGACAAATTGAATTTCTTACATAAACATATCTATGTTAAATTCTCGATTTTTGCACTAATGGAAAAATTAAAATGAGTAAAACAATATCAATTTCTTTTGCTTTTACAATAATATTTTAATACATTATTTGTTTTGTACAAAATTAAATTATATTCAAATTATTTTCTAATTTTTAATTTTACCGAACTTTTTTCGAATTATATATTAAATTATCACTATGCTATCTAGTTATGGTCTAATAACCAAAGATAAACTCCACTTGTTATACTCATTGACGAGAGTACTAGGGTAGCGTTTTCATCACATGCCTTATACTATGCAATATGCATGGATGAGAACAGAGAAGAAAATTAGTCACGGTGTGATTAGTCATGTCACAGAATGTTACATGTATCAATTACGTAACGTGATTCGCGTATTGCGTGACGTAACTGTATTCGAACGAAAATTGCAAGTTATGTCACGAAAACCAATCACGTCATAGTATGAATAGAGTATTTAACTTTTTTAGTACACATAAAATATACAGGTTTCTTTTTTAATGTAGGTTTAGTGATACTGGTACTCATGTAGTACTGGTTTTTATTTTTTCTAATTTAATCTAATAAATATTAGTCATTTGAATTTTTAAAGTAATCTCAGTTGTCTAACAATATTTTCTCAAAAAAAAAAATACAATATTATTTACTTATTTTATAATTTTTATATTTTTTATGTATTTCCAACAATTTAAATTAAATATAAAAAAAAGTTTGATGTGACTAATTTACGTCACATCACATGACCCACATGACGTGACTGTCCACCATCATTTTAATCACGTCACGTAAAAAAAAAGAAGTTAATCACATTATGTCACGGCGTGTCACGTATTTCCTTCAAAGATGAGAGTAGGGCTGTAAATGAGTCCAGTTTGAGCGAGTTATCCCCAACTCGAACTAGGCTTGTTTAATAAACGAGCGAGCCAACTCGAGTTGAGATGATAATAACGAGTTGTAGAGCCAACTCGAACTCAGCACGTTATCAACTCGAGTTGGCCCACAACTCGTTTAACCAGTGATAGTATTACAATACAAGTTTAAACATATTTTACACGAATTTCAAAGCACAAATAACAGTTTAGAGATTCAGGTTTGATTATTTTGAGATTTATTGTGACTAATACTATGTAACTTTATGTAACTCGAGTTATAAATGAGTGAGTTGGGGCCAACTCGAACTCAGCTCATTTATTAAACGAGTTGGCCAACTCGAGTTGTAAATGAGCTGAGTTGTAAATGAGCCGAGTTAAACGAGCTGTAAATGAGCGAGTTACGAGTTCGAGTTTTTTTGCCTAGCCCTAAATGAGAGTACTTAGAGAGTCGTAGTAGGGCCTAGGGAGTAGCGTTTCCATCACGTGCCTTATGCGTGCCAGAAAACAGCCAATGTATTGGGCTCTCTTCGAACGTCCGATTGTGAAATTCCTCCATATTGATACGTCCAAAGGGTATGGTATAAAGTTTTAGTACAAGTAGATGTACTTTTTAACCCTAAATACACTTTTGGTTTATATTGCAAGTATACAATCCTACCGTGTAGTATATTGTCGGGTATCGATCCACAGGGAGTATGTTTAATTACTATGCTTAAACTTTAGTAATAAATTTCAGAAAAATAAAATTAAGTAAAGTGCAATAAAAGTAAATTGGGGGGATTTGTTCTAACAATTTCTAAGGTTGGGTTCAATACCCAAAAGAAAGGAGTTTGAAACAATAATTGTAAATAAAAGTAAAAGAAAGGAATTTGTTTGCTTTCAAGATTTAGAGATCTAGGGGTCTTTGGTCTACAATTCTTTGCTAACTCTATCAATTCGGTATTTGTTTGAGTTCATGTATGATTTGATGAGGTTTCTAACCTAATATGTCATTAAGGGTCACTTTCGTGAATTAATAACGTGTTTAAGTAATTCGGACTTCACGGTTATGTCCTTCACCTTAGCTACTTAGACCATAAGCTCTTGTTAGTCTCTCCTCTCCTCAAATATTGATACTTCACGATTAAGTCCTTCATACCAATACCCGATTCGATTTGAGATGTCCTAATTAGGGTTTGCCTTCACGGTTAGGTCCTTCACCAAATTCCTAACCTTAATTTCTGTAGTTTTGGTTTAGATTACAAATTGGTTACAATTCTAATCTAAACCTAGGGTATTTGCATTCATAATATGGTACTCTCCTCTCGTCCTAACTTCTTTGGATCCTTTGACAAAGAGATATCAAAGCGGGACTACTGCGATTTCAAGTACTAACTATGTAATTAACACAAATGATAAAATCTCATAAATTAACATCAATTCCCAATAAATAATCATAACAAAGACAAATAATCGAATAAGATACAATTAAACAAGTTCATGCATTGACCTAAACCCCTAGAGAGAGAACTATTCCCTCATGGAGAGATTCATTACAAAAATTGGCAAAGTAAGAAGAAATGAAATAAATGAAGTAATTACACCCTTTGACAAATCAAAAACCTCTATCTTGCTGACTTCTTGCTCAGGAAACTATTCTTCTCCTTGCTTGAAAGCTTTCCTTTTCTCCAGAATTTATCGCTAAGTATTGTGTGTATAGAGAGAGAATGAAAGGGAGAGAGATGATGGATTTTGATCTTTGCGAAGAGATGCCTTGAATGGATAATGAACCCCTTCTTTTATAGCCAAGGATCATGCCCAATTAAGAGGCTAGGAAGTGGAGTTAGTGGTGCTATGTTTGGATTGGTTTCCAGGATGCATTGTCCATGTTTGACTGTAAAAACGTGCCCATCATGCGCCAAAAATAGAAAAACTGTCAAATAACGTGTAATTTTGACTATCTACGAGTTTAATGCATCCTACCGACTCCAAATTTTCTTTTTTAGTTTCTCATGTTGTAGATCTTTTTGCTAGCTTTCCAAAAAGTGATCGCAAGCCTTAATCGGAGTTACGAGTCAAAAGTTATGACCGTTTTAAGTTCAAACTCTATTTTTGGCTGACTGCTACAATGCATTCGCACTGGCATCCGCATTGCTACAGTACCATCCGCACTGTGGCTGCATTGAGATCCACACTAGGCTCGGACTTTTCTTGTGCGACCAGAGTCGCATCGAGATCCGTGCATCCGCATCAATATCCGTGCTTCCGCACGGATTTTGATGTATAGCTTATTATACCTTTTTAAAATTGGCGTGCGTCCAGAAATTCATCTAAGTACTTATTGCGGCTATATCGCAAACCGTGTGTCCGCAGTGGGCATTTTTCTTCATTTCCTGCAAGTTAAAACCAAACAAACGCAGTAACTTTATCCTAGGTGTATTCTATTACTTTTATTCAAAATACAAGATATTTGGTGTTATTCGTAATAAAAATTAGATCGAATATGTATATAATTTAGACCTATCACATATGACAACAAAGAGGGAAGAAGAAGAAGAATTCGTATCCTCTGAGATATCTCAAACTTTGCGTGACTTTATGGAAAATCCCAACCGTTTAAATATGTTTTGCACGAATCTCAAAGCACACATAATGCTGACTCCTAAATCACCTCCGAATAGACATCGGACACATCGGTCACTTGAAAGTTGAGATATCTCAGAGGATGCGCACTCAGAAGAAGAATAGCCCAGCCCAATTTGAAAAGAGTGATCCATAGTGTTGTTGCGTTGTCCCTTACGTGTGTGTGTTTTTTTTTTTTTTTAAACTTGGTAGTAGTTACCAAGGTTCGTGAGGGGGAATCGAACTCTCGACCTTTGAGTATAACAACTTTAGGACATTTTTTTAGCCAATTGTACTACCTCCCCTTTCTCGTGTGTTACTGTGTACTAAATAGTCCTTTTTTATTTTTTTTTATTTCGGCCTAAAGACCAAGGTAGATGAAACCTTACATAATTGATCACAACTCAAATCATGTCAATATATATAATTTGATTTTTGTCTTTGCAAAGACAAATAATTGTAACAGTTATCGGGTACACCGGATATTAACGTAAATGATAAAAATAAATTTGCATAGTGAGAAAGGGCCCAAGCCCATTTAGTGAAGATAATTAAAGCAAACCCTAAACAATCATTATAAATACCACACTTTTCTCTTCTCAAATCGTAACTTTTTTATTCACATCCTTCACTCTCTCTCTTGCTCTCTTGACTACAAAAGAATAACAGAAAATTTGAGAGATGCAACCATTTTTATCTACCATTTAACTCATGTGTTGTGTACAATACTTCTACTAATTGAAGGGTAGAAACTAAGATTAAGGTTGATCCTTGATTTAGTATCTATAGCAAGAGAAAAATCAATCTTACATCTCAAGTCTCTACTTCTTGATTTAGAGACCAAGATTTGAGGTATATATAAACTTTGAACAAGTTAAATTATTAAATAAGATTCATAGTTAATCAAATAAGTAGATGTATGTAGATTTTTTTGAGTTATATTTTTAAAATTTGCACTTACATGAAATTAATAGGTCTTTCGTAAATTGCATCTATGAAAAAATAGTACTTCATTCCTAGCATCTTGTGATGGTATTAGAGGTGAAAACAGATTCAGCTATTATCCGTATGTATCCTTATTTGTATTCGAACTTTTGCAGCTTAGCAAAATAGAGATAAGTATTACTTGGTCCTTGGAGTTTTTACTATTACTATTATTATTATTATTATTACTGCTAGAATTATCATTTATTATTATTACTACCGCTAGAATTATCATTTATTATTATTATTATTATTATTATTATTATTATTAGTTTGAATTTTTTTTCAACCAAAGTTCTTGAAAACTTTTGTGCCGATTACTTTAAACTTACCAATATTAAATAATGGTCCAGTTACATAATATTAGACCTTGACCATCGATTCCGACCCCATATGAGCATTTTAGTTTTTTAATGGAAAACGAATTGTTATAGAAAAATGCATAAAAAATGTTTATGATGAATTTAAAAGAGATGGTGGGTGTTTTGTGATTCGAAGTTATTCCGGAGGTTGCTACCAGATGCAAGGAAGGATTGGGAATTTTTATTAGGTGGTCAAAAGATAGTAAATTAGGCTGGTTTAAATAACTTTCAAAATCATTAGCTAATAGAATACGAAATAAAATAAAATCAAACAATTTAATTTTCATTGCCATAACTTCTGATTTTTAATACTCTAAATTCACAAGGATAAAATTATGGGCCTGTTCATTAAAACTGACAGCTCCTCCTGTCAGTGAGCTGTTGGCATCTGTGTCTCTATTGAGATCTGCTTAGGTCTAATGTCCATTGGACCCAAAGTAGTTTCAATGGGTTTGGTAACCATCAGATCTGCTTTAGGATTTGTGTATACGGATTTTAAAGCAGACACGAAATTGCATGTGTGAATCCTAAAGCAGATTCGATAGTTAGCGAACCCCCGATAGTTAGCGAACCTATTAGAACCACTTTGGATTCAATGGACATCGGACCCAAGCTGCTTCCCTCTCTATCTTCTCTTTGCCTAGCAGAGAACTCAGCCCAACAACTCCTTTGGTAAACAATTTTTTTAAACATTTTGGGCTTCGCAACGAAATTTGTTGGGCTCAGTCATTTAAACCGACCTGTACAGAACCCTAATTTATGTAATTTTTCCTAAACCCTAGCTAGGTTCAACCTCTTTAAAAGGAGAAGAGTTTGGGTCCGATGGTCATTGGACCCAAAGTGATTTCAATGGGTTCGCTCACCATCGGATCTGCTTTAAGATTTACGTCCGCACTTTTGCGTATGCTTTAAAATTCGTGCGCACAAATTTTAAAACAGATCCGATAGTGAACGAACTCATTGAAACCACTTTGATTCGAATGACCATCAGACCCAAGCTAAAGTGCTTTAAAAGTTGCCTCCATGTTTTCTGCCTCTTTTTACTAGCCATCTCTGTCAATTCTAGTTTTCATTAAAAATTTACCATAACTTTTGAAGAAGCTTTCCAGTTGCACAAAGAGGTTTGTATCCTTTGTAAGTTTGGTGTTCTGCATTTGGCACAATTACCGAGATTGAGTATACTTTAGCTTGCAATTGTTCTGATTGTTGCTCATAGTTATCTGAGGTAAATAACTTGGCTTTGAAAAATGAGAATTACATGAGTGTGTGTGTGTCTGTTTTCGTGTATGTATTCTCAATTAGTTTCTTAGAGATAAGCTTAATTTTGTCTATAAGACTTGTCCTGTTCATACTTGGATGCAATTTTATACAAGTATCCACATGAATTTGAGTGCTTAAATGAAAAAGTGATACTGTGTATTTTTTTGTGAGTACTTGCATACATAATTGGATTCATGACTACACATCCATAACCCGAGTCAACAAGTTTTTTATGGTTTTTGTTTGCGCAAACCTCCTGTATATTTAGAATCCCAAGAATGTTATTTTTGTGATGACATGAAAGGAAATGCATGTAAAAAATTACTTTACTATTGGCTTATTCTATTGTCTAATATAACCATATAGCGCTAATACTTTTTGCGAAACCTAGTGTCAGTTACTTTTAAAAATCAAACTAATTAATTTGGTGCTAAGATTAATCATCCACAAATATGAAATATTATGGTCCTTTGAAAAAAATCATATTTTTCATTCCATTTAATTATTCTGTACAGTTCCATTATTTTCTTAACTAATTCGTAATCATACCATGCTTGTTTTAAGGAATTTGCATTGGAATGCAGTCTAATAATAGATAGTGGTGTAACCGGATTCTATTAAAAAATTTAGAAATTGAATGAAAGGATGTGAAGATTCAATATTATGAAATATCGATTCAATTTCACATAATCGACGTATTATTGTAGCTTCTTCTAGTTATCCCGTAAATATCGTTTGCGCTATCATTTTAAACAAATACATCAGAGAACTATTTACATTTTAGCAACTTTAACTTAGTATAACTAAGTTGTTGTTTTCTTTCTTAATATATGTTCTTACTTTTTTTTTTATGTTTCAGTATTTTTTTTTAAAGTTCAAAAGTTGAGAATCCTTTGTTGGCTTGCTGCTAATTATTTTACACTTCCCTGGACTTGTGCATGTCTCTAAGCAAAAAGCAGAAAACACTTCTATTATTTTCAGATTGCCTTCTGAGGAAAGATAAATTGAGAAACTAAAGACCAATAGGTTTATATGAATATAACTTGTCTTTGGATATAACATTCAATCATCTTGAATGGCTTCATTTTAGTCATTCCAAAGTGTATTTAATTTGAAGAATGCACATTTGTAGTTTGTTCATATATACAAATATAGAAGTAAAAAAAATACATGTTTTTACATTTTTCTTTTGATAATCCATACTTACGGTTGCTGTGAATTACTGAATGCATGTATTATCTTATGGTTAATAATAGATAAGCTTGTGTTAAATTCCAAGAGTCCTCCAGTAGTAAATGAATACTCACATACTAAATAAGGTACTTTTCCTTTTTCCTACAGAGAGTCGGCAAAAGCATTTTTCATTTATGACCCAGAATTAATGACATATTTCATGAAGCGTACGTAGCATGCTCAAGATTCAGCATGGGTGGTCTAGGAAATGAGATTGAGGTAAGTTTTATGCATTATGTTTACTAATATTTGCTATGAATGTGGCTGTAGTATAATTATCGTGAGTGTGCAAATTTATCCTGCACATGGTTCACGTGTTTTCTACTGCCACAGCAGAGGTGCTTATTTGTGTTTCTGATGAATAATTCCTCGGTGTGTTTTTCTGCAGAGTCTGGTGCTAATTTGCAGAGAATTTGGTTTGATCTTCCGTATGGCCACCTTGAAAAACCAAATTCTCTGCATTTTTTTTCTTCAGAATACTCCTCCCAATACCCAGCTTCTCTGCTGCCTTTGCCAGTGGTATGTCAAAGTGCTTCTCTACATCAGTGATCAGACCGGGTAGACACTTCATGAAGCTCCAACTGGCTTGACATTAGCAGATAGGCACTTACTGAAGAAAATGACCTCCACTAGCTTGTTCCCGAAATTCAAGCTCAACTCGTTGGTATCGGCCATTGTTTTGTTGTCAAGCCTATACTCATATGAAGGCAATTAATCATTTTTTCTTTCTTTTAGTGCAAATTGTATATCTTAATTATTATGGTGTGCATAAAGCTGCTCTTTTATTATTTTTGTATCATTCGATGGATGTGTATAGTTGTAAACTTGTAATTACTTAAATATTCTTTGTGATTTGGTGTCAATTCTATCTTTAATTCTGTAGGTTTTTACTTTTTTTAATTTAAGGTTTGGATGATGAATTTAGTAAGATGATATATACCCCTGACGTATTTTTTATTTATTTTCTCCCCTTGTCATACTACGTACGAAACATAAAATTAATTTTAGCATGATGTCTCAATATTTTTATGCAACAAATTGGCACAATAAAAATTCAAACGACAAACTTGAAACATCATTTTTTTTTTCTTTAGTAAAATTGAATCATTAATAAAATATACATCCCATTGGATTTAGTGTATCCAACTAATAAATTTAATACAAGATCAATCTTTTAATAAAATGAAATACACGAGTGAAGCAGCAATTTAATTACATGCCAGTGCCACCTTCCAATCTCTCTCTCTTTCTCACCATGATCTCATTCCGAATTGTAATCATAGCTCTCTGTCTCCATAATTAGGTCTCCAGAGAAAACGAAAAGGTTTACCATTATTTAGAATTTTCTCACCAGAGAGACTGAGAGGCAGCAAAATGCTCCTGACCATCATTTACATCGAAAACACATGTATGGGCCAAGAAAAGAGCATTTGTTGTCAGAGCATCTGGGGTAGTGCCATTTTACCTTCCGAGATGCCCGAAATTTTTATTAATAGGAAATATATTAAAAAAATATTTAGATTAGAGAACACTTTTGATTTTTTTCAGATATAGGAAAAACGTTTTGATTTATCACGGCCTCTGGCCGTTATGGATTATCACGGCCAGGATTAACACTAATTACCGCGCTTAATAAAAAAAAAAAAAAAAAGTTTCTGGCCGTGATTGATAATCACGGCCAGAATTCAAATCCAGTGCAATATCTAACCGTGTAGAATGAGATCTGAGTTTGTCCAGACACGTGTAGAATGAGATCTGAGTTTGTCCATTTTAATAATGCATAAATGCTGGCCGTGATTATCAATCACGGACAGGATTTTTTTTTTTTTTTTTTTTTTTTTTAATAAGTGCGGTAATTAGTGTTAATCTTGGCCGTGATAATCTATAACGGCCAGAGGCCGTGATAAATCAAAACGTTTTCCCTATATCTCGAAAAAAAATCAAAAGTGTTCTCTAAGCTGGATATTTTTTTATTATATTTCTTATTAATAAAAATTTCGGTCCGAGATGCACTTTGTAGAAGAACAAACACACAAATGAAGTCAAGTATTTTTAAAAAAAAAACTGGACACGCTTTTAGAGGTGAAATTTTTTCTTCTTCGTTCAATCTAATCAATATTTCTGACAATCGGTGAGAAATTTTGCAAATCTAAAATTACGAATGTTTTTGACATAATTTTATCTTTAAAATTTTGCAAATCTAAAATTACGAATGTTTTTGACATAATTTTATCTTTAAAATGAGATCCATGATAATATACTTTTGAGTTATCTGTTGTACAAATATTCATCCTTATCAAGAAAATATTCATCCTCGTCGTGCAAGTGCAAATATAAAAACTAGACACATCACTCATCCATCTTTTACACGTTTTTAGAGGTGATTTTTTTTCTCTGTTCAATCTAACCAATATTTCTGACGATTTATGAGGAATTTTGTAAATTTAAAACCACATACGTTTTCTATACAATTTTATCTTTCAAATGAGATCCATGATAACGACATACTTTCGAGTTGTCCGTTACATAAGTATTCATCTCTTATCGAGAAAGTATTAATCCTCGTCGTGTAAGTGCAAATATAAAAACTGGAACATCACTAATCCATCTTTTACACGTTTTTAGAGGTGAATTTTTTTTCTTCGTTCAATCTAACCAATATTACTGACAATCTGTGAAGAATTTTGCAAATCTAAAACCATGAATGTTTTGTACATATTTTTATATTGCAAATGAGATCTATGATGACATACTTTCAAGTTGTCCGTTGCACAAGTATTCATCTCTTATCAAGAAAGTATTAATCCTCGTCGTGTAAGTGCAAATATAAAAACTGAAACATCACTCATCCATCTTTTACACGTTTTTAGAGGTGGATTTTTTTTTCTTCGTTCAATCTAACCAATATTTCTGACGATCTGTGAATAATTTTGCAAATCTAAAACTATGAATGTTTTCTACATATTTTTATTTTGCAAATGAGATCCATGACGAGTTGTCCGTTACACAAGTATTAATATCTTGTCACGCAAGTATTCATACCTAAGATATTAAGTATTCATTTATACACATTGAAGTATTCATCTCTAAGACATCAAGTATTCATTCATATATCTCTTTTTTTTTTTCAAAATTTATTTAATATATTATTTATTTAATACACAGTGGCCTAATTCATCATTAATAAAGCTTTGTTCTTTGCAAATGCTACTTCATGAGGAATGAGAACATAAGCATGAAAGGGATTAATTGTATATACATATACAAAATTATTTTGATACGATCAACAGTGACGGATCTGACCCGGTAGAGACGTGCTCTAGTATTCATTCCTACACATTGAAGTATTCATTCCTGGCAGAGGCGTGCTTAATTGGGATGGAGTGACGGATGATCTCCAGCAGAATGTTCGCTAGAGCGGGAGCAGTAGACATAGAGGGAAAAAACTGAGGCGAAAGTGCAAGAAGGAGAGAGTTTATTGTATTTACCATTTCGAGATGGGAGAGGAAGGGGAGCTTATCGATGAAAAAACAGAGGCGGAGGAGAAGGTGGGAGAGGGAGGTAGAGGCAGAGATGAAGTGAGGTGTGGAAGACGAAGATGAGAGAGAGAGGTGGGAGGCGGAGGTGGAAGAGGGAGGTGGAAGAAAAAGATGGAGGTGGAAAAGAAAAAGAGAAAGATGAAAGAAATAAATATTGTTAGAAATAGTAGTTATAGTTAAAATAAAATGTTAGTTGGGAGATGAAATGGAAGATAAATAGATGAGAGAAATTATAATTATCCAAAAAGAAAACAAAAGATGTTATGATTGTATTGCCCATTTCTAGGACACTAAATACTTAATTTGTTGATAAAATATCAGTATGGATATAGGCGTGAGATGTTTCTTCTTTCAATCTTCAACCAAAATTAAAGGATTAAACACTGTACAACAGTACCGAATTCTTGTTAAAGAAAACAATTTACGATCAATAATTTTATTTGATGATTTAATAATAATAAGATCTTAATTCTTTTCACGTTCACATTTGAATGCAAACCTGCTCCTACCTATCCACTAATATATTTATCTAGCTGAGAAAGGCGCATGATAATCTCAAGGACTAGCAGGTATTTGGCAAGGTATAATCGTACATGACCTTGTTATAAGCAGATAATAATCAACCGCATTCAGAAAATACATGCGTTAATGTTGACATGATACAAAAACAGAGGGCTTCGTACTGTCTCTGACCCTTGTCGCAATTAATGCTGACATGACATGATACCAGTAAATACATCTAATGAGAGATCCTAAACATATGCATCAAGGAATAAACCCTAATCTTCCTCCATTTCACTCAATTTCTTCATCAAAAACGATGCTGCATGTTCCCTCGCCTCATGAGGATTCTTCCCCGAGTCGATCTCAGCCATGCAATCAGTACCCTTGCTTTTAATTGTTGCACTTGCCATGTATAATCCTACAGTAAACAAATTTCAAAATTAAAATAACTCATAATTACATAGGCAAGCACTGACAAAACAAAAATCATCCTATATTTCTTTACTGTATAGTCCAAATACAAAACAAAATAATGCTTACAGCATGAAATGTATGGCCAATACCTAGGGTTGAAAACGGATTGGATAGTGGTAAAGCCATATCCACTTTTATTTTTTGGATACGGATCGGATATTAGTAAGATATGGATCAAACATCCATAGATATTTTCATAATATATATTAAACTACGTGGTATATATCTAATATTTTGATACGGACAATTAAAATGAAACCATATCCGTACCACTATCCACATGGATATTCGGATATCCGTATCTAATTTTTTAATACGGATCTGATCGGACAATATCCAACCCGTTTTCCCCCCTACCAATACCCACCCACCCACCCAAACACAAACACAAATAAATAAAAAGGAACTAATTTATCCAGTACTAAATAGGGTACTTTTTATCTTACCATTGGATATTGGATGCACGTGGTATCTTGGTAATGCCAGTTCGTTATCCCTACACAAGTCATCCAGTAGCTGGCACAATTTGATATAAATGATAAGTCAACCTCTTTGCCACAGGAACATACATAGAAAAATTATGGAATTATGTAATATTAAACTAAGATGAAAGCAACAGCAATAGAAAGAATTTGGCTGTTGTAAAGAGAGGTGTTTTAGCATCTCTTTGACACAAATGGAAAAAAATACGGGTACGTGTATTGGTTTTAGCATATTTCATATGATTTACAAGTATATACATGATAATTATAATCTTCCAAAATACCAGAAGCTTCACCAAATGATATACCTGGCATGAACTCCTGCACTTGAATTTCTTCTTTCTGTTTGGATTTAGACATCCATCAGAGGCATCAAGCTGGCCTTCACTCGAAATTGATTTTTCCCACCTTGCTATTATTTTCTCCACTTCTGGTGTCATCTGTTCTTCTACAAATATAAAGAAAATAATTAAATAAATAACAAAACTGGGAGATTATGGTACATTATAAATGACAAACCGTTCTTTCTAAAAATTGGAAAAGGAAGACAAGTGTAAGAAAAAAAACAAATGGTCGTCATGATGTACCAGATTTGACTGGTATGGTACATTAATAAATGACACTGTAATTTTTTATCGACTGTAAAGTGCTTGTCGATTTTAACATAAAAGCGAGAAATTTTGTGTATATGATACAAAGGGAAAAGATGATAATTTTAGAAGTACCACATCTAATGGTCTCAATGTCCATCTCACACTGAGCAACCTTATCTTCAAGCTTTCGCTGATTTTCACACTACAATACAAAAACAAAATCAAAATCAAAGAACATATATATACTTCAAATATTGGAACCGAAAGGAAAGTAACACAGATTACAAGGTAGAATATATACAAATGTGTAAATAAATTCACTAACCAAATCATCCCTTATTTTCATCAGACGAGATACGCAAGATGGAATATCTTTCATCACAAATGGAACTATCGCTGCAATAAGACAATTGTTTTATGACATTTGATTATTGTCATATTTCATGCAAACACTGGTAGAAGAATATTATATATACCTTGCTTAACATAGGTTTCAATGATTGCCCTTTTTATAGGACTGCGTGGCTTTGAGTTTACCTCCATTAGTTCCTGAAAAGGAAGAAAAAGAAACAAAATGGGGTTACAAAAGGGATAGGTTCTCAAAAAAATCACAAATATAAACTAAAGCATGTGATCCCTACTTATGTGACAGTTTCTGTATGTCATTTGCATGATCAGGTCCAAAGCAAGCTTTAGGGTATAGTTTCTTTCTTGTAAGTACCCTTTTATTACATGCTATTATTCTATTGGCCATTTTTTATGATCTAAAAAAAAGGAAATAAAGCTTTTTTATGTACTACCTTTGGTTCAGATCGGCTACAGTTCATTAATTACGGTACCATACAGGGATACACCAGGTATCTGAACTAGTAAAATCTAGATACCAGTATCGACGTACCAGATTCAATCTAATCCTAACGTAAACATACCTTGCTTATATTACCATTCTCTTGTTTAACATCTTTGGTAATTTGTTTAGCAGTACTGGGCTCTCTACTGTTATTACTGACTCCAACTCCTAGCTCTCTACTGTTATTACCGACTCCAACTCCTAACATTACTGGTTTCAGATCGGAAATAGATGTGACATTCTTTAGAGAGCAATTGATCGAGGGCCCCGCAAAAGATGTCACATGCTTCGCAGAAGAGTTGTTTGAAGGCAAAGAGGGGTTGCGCTCTCTTTTGTTGTCAGGATTGTCATTTCCACTTTTGCCCTTTTCCCTCGGAGATCCATTTAATAGTTCCCCTTTTACTTCAACTTTGTTTGACTTTGTTAGTTTTCTCTCTCTCTTTTCAAGTTCCTTTTCTAGCTCTGATGTCGGTTTACTGAGAAAAAAGAAAGATAAAACAACAAATTTATATATCCTCTATTAATTATTCTAAAATAAATAATATCATTGGTACTAAGCCAACATAAGATAAACTATAATCATGCATCAGATAAACTACAATTATATATCCTCAACTAATATTATTATATATCCTCAACAATGAAATACACAGAAATAGAAGGTATCAGTTTAATTTTTTGCGTCCACTGAATCTCAATTCTCCTACCACACCTCAAGGTACAATTAAATGTGCTCTAATTTTAGTCAAAATCTAGTTCACTACTAGTAATAACACGTACCTTAGCCAGTCAAAAATGATGTCGGCATAAGGCAACAAGAGAAAGAATCGAACAACTGTCATTTGTTCATGTATTGAACCACTCGTAATAACTGGACCTTTCAAACTGCACCAAGAATGTTATTTAAATACACTTAAATGTGTAAAGAAACAAAGAAGAAGTAGAGCTTGAACTTAGGTACACAATATACTATAAACCAAATACAAGCAAGTAGAAATTAAAAAAAAAATAATAATAAAGGATTAGATCTTGATCCCTACTTGTTAAGTACATCTTTTATTGGGATCTCTACAAACTTATTGCCAGCTGGCGGCTTTGAGTATTCCATCAAATATACCATCGCCCTTGCATTTTCTTTGCTGAGGGAGTACGACTGACGACTGTACCAAGTGCGCAAATTGGCCCGGTTGATACCTAAGTTACACAACCAAAACAATCATTTGCAAAAAAATTTATATGAACCGACCAGCTCGTACATAGATATTACAGTTTATACCACAAACTTCTACGTACCAGTCTGACTTTCAACCTTTGAAAGTGTGAAGTCTTCAAGCAAATCCTCAGACTTTTGTCCCTCTACCTCTATTTCCAGAAGTGAAAACACCCCCATGACAAAGGAGTCTCTCTCAAGAAAGCATCTCTCTCTCTTATCATCAGCCAAAAACACCGCCACTTTCTCAACCGGCCACGTCTCGATCATTCTTGCGTCATGGTCCCACAATGCCTTTGATATGTTGCACGCACGTGTGATGGATTTCTCCACCAGAGAGAAATTTTGTGAAGGCAAGATGGTTTTTCCAAGGTAAGCTAGGAGGGATTCGTTTTTATTAACAGCAACCTTGCATAAGGTTTCTAAGGAGAGGAACTCTAATTGCGGGCATTGCTTCCGGTGGTAGTAATTGTAGAGAAGTACAACCGCGTGCATCTGCAATTGTAGATTAAACAAATGAATTGTGAATTTGTAATTACTAGAATGTTACATAACTGCTCAATAACAAAACTCTTCACTGTCTTGTCTTTCCCTATTTTTCAAACGAACATGATATATATTTAGTTATTTACAGAACTACATCTGGAATTCTGATCACCTCCAATTAAGTTTCTGGATCTCTGTCGCCACATGAAGGTCACACACAGTTGTTGGCACATGTGATCAGAATTCCAGGCATGGTTTTGTGGGCTATTTTGACCAGGCATACAAGTATCAAGTATGCATAATGCATTATTGTTATACTATAGATAAGAGAAGAAATTTTCTCTGACAACTGGTGTAAAATTAAAAAGACATAAAGATAACTCATACATAAAACTTTCAACACAAAGATTTATAAACTCTTTTTTCAGTTTATTTTTTGTTTTGTTTGAGGTAAATATCTTAATAATAAACAGAAACAGCAGCTGAATTTAAAATAAAGTAAGAAACAGAGTTTTTTTTTTCCTTATAAATCCTCACAGCCCTGCGCTCTTCCTTCACAACCTTTTTTTGATATAATTTCAACTGTATTATATATAAGAAATTCTTTCGAAATGGGATCAACTTTACATTTGACAACACAAGTTCTAGGATAGACGAGCAAAAGAACAAAAAAGAAAAAAAGAATCTCAACTTATTTGATTGAATTTTGAGGAAAATAGGAAAAAGGTAGACTTTTCCCTAGCTCCAGAAGAAAAAAAAATTAAAAAAAATTAAAAAAAGTGGGTTCATTGAACAAAAATCTAGACTAGATCATACCTGTTTTGCTACATCTTCTTTCTGAGAAATGGAAGGTTTATGATTATGATTCATTTTTATGGGGAGGAGAGGTTGAACGAGCTCCGCAAGGAGAGCTTCCATGGCGTCTTCCATTGGAACCATCTCTTTAATTTATGGGGAGAAGACGAGACGGCACGGGGAAATGAAGAAATAGAAGGCAATAAGGCATTAATGGAAACATCAAATCAGATGAGAAAGGTGAATAATACTCTTCAGTTCAATTTCGGAAACAGCTCAAATAAATTTGCAATAGGATACCTCTATATTTGCTAAATTTAAATTCAATGACGAATAATATCTGGTAAAATAAACTTTGTATTTGAACGAAAAAGTGGAACGAACGATTGAGATTTTGAGCTGATGATTGATGAATCAAAATTTGTACTTCTTGTCGGTATATTGGTTTTCTGTCAATTTTTTTTTTTTTGACTTGATTTTTTTTTTGTCAAATTACTATATAATCTCGTCAGTTAAATTTGTTCTTTGTAATTTATGTAGAATTTGCCAATTTAATATTGATTTTGCAAATTTGGTTGTATGCACATTGCAGCTTTAAACTCCAACCGTGTATGGTGCCACGGTTCATGAAAGAAAATTTGCTACAACTTTAATATCATTCTCATGTAATATTATTTTTTTTAACTCTCCTGTAAAGTTTTAGTGTAATAAATAATTTTTGTAAGGGAAGTATTGAAAAGTTAAGGCGCGAAAATAGCGTGAGACTTCATCAATATGTCAGTTTCCGTAAACAGAGAGGTTTCCGTTTATAGTTTGTTTTTCTCAGATAAACCTGGTCTACGTATACCATTTGCGGAAATCACGGGTCTTGCTCTCCATTGTCAACCCAGCAGTATCCCATCTCCTTTTGAAAGCATTGAAAATCTGAACCTCCGTTATAAAACTGGAGATGTCCATTTTGTTCCCTAATAAGTGGGTTTTAGACTTCTTGGCTTCTAGCTCACTGGCCAATTGGCCATCCTGCTGAGGCACTGACAAAGTGGAATTCGTTCCTCTGCATTAACTCAAAAGGGAATCTTTTGAGTTAATGAATATCAACCGTCCGATCTGTTTTACAATTCGTGCACACTAGATTTGCACTAATATTGAAAGACCCCAAATGTTATAAGCAAGTGGCGGATTAGCTCCGTTTAAAATCAGACGGTTTGGATCCATTAACTCAAAAGATTCCCTTTTGAGGTAATGCAGAGGATACGCGTTCGACAAAGTGACTATGGATATACTCTTTTCTCACTAATAAATATCAGATGTATCCGTATGTATTTGTTTTTATGTTTTTATTATTTTTAACTTCTTAATTATAAAACTTATATATCAAAATGATACTCTTTTTATGTTTCTATTATTTTTAAAACTTATATATCAAAATAATATTATATATATATATATTTTATATTATTTTCTCTATGTACAAGTAAAAAATATTACTTTTTACTTTTGTTTCTATACGAATTAAAAAGTTGAATTTTTTTTACATTTATATTTTAAATTCTAAGTCATTGAAGTTTTAAAGTTGGAGACAACGAAGAGTCAACAAAGGCATTTGAACCCTCAATTAATATTCCTACTCAATGCTTTTGTTCTTTCTCAAATATTAAGTGGCGAATTTTTTTAGTGAGCTGTACAATTAGCATTGAGAATTAAACATTGTTTGATTTCTCCAATATATTTTAATTTGCATATTAGGTTCCGCATAAACGAGAAACATTTGCAACTGCTAGTAAAATAAATGCAATAATGTAGTAAACTGGTTATTAAAATATAACCGGGGAAAATTTATTTCATATTTTCTCATGGCCGTCTTTTATGAACAAATTTGTAATTGAATAGTATTTTTAATTATTTTTTTTGTGGAGTAGAATTTTCATTATTTTCAAACATGTGATTATAAAGTATTTTACTTTGTATTTGGAAATAGAGATCTATAAATTTATTTTAATTCTAAAATGGGAGGCGCTTTATTGAGCGTATATAACTCTGTATTGTTATTTTTTACACTTCAATACTCAATTTTATCCCTATTTAAGATGACCAACAACATAAATATATTATAAGTTAAATATATCATACCAATTTTATAATGAAAGGCAACTAAATTACCATGATTTTTTTTATAGATTTTGTCCCTTGGCCTTAATTTGTAACTTATGTTGGTGCTAATTTAGGTACCTTTGATTATAAAATTTGAATGATATGTTCAGATCATATAATATGATTATTTTGTTATTGCTCATTTGAAAAGTTTTTGCAGTCTGAATTTATTGTCGCCTTTGCTGACATTAATATTTCAGCGATGTCTTATGCCCGATTTTTTTATTTATATCCAAAAATTAAATTAAATTACAAAAACTAACCGAAGCATCGATGAAAATCGAAAATTACCCAATCCGGTTACCTAGTAACCGAATTTTTTTTTCCGGTTACCCAATTCCCGGAATTGAAAAAAATGTCCGGTTATTGGATAACCGGAAATATGGATTTGGTCTGGTTATCCAATAACCAGTTTTTTTTTTTTTTTTTAAACTCATTTTTTTATAATATATGTATATGTATATGTATATGTATATGTATATGTATATGTATATGTATATGCAGATGCATATGTATATGCATGTGTATATGTGTATATGTATATGTATATGTGTATGTATGTGTATGTGTATGTGTATGTATGTGTATGTATATGTATATGTGTACGTATACGGGTATGTATGTGTATGTATGTGTATGTCTATGTGTATGTATATGTATATGTGTATGTATGTGTATATCTATGTGTATGTATATGTCTGTGTATATGTCTATGTGTATGTATATGTCTATGTATGTGTATGTGCATGTGTATGTATGTGTATGTATATGTGCATTTTAAATTTTCTTGATAATATGTACATTTTATTTTTCCAATTTAAATTATTATTTTTAATTATATTATTTTAATATTTTTTTGGGTAACCGAAAATAATATACGGTTACCTAAAGAAATATATTAATTTATACGGTTACCGAAAATAATTAAAAATACTAAACCCTAAACCCAAAAAAATCGGCATTTTGTATCTATTTTTTTTAAAAAACAAAAATATATGACCAACTTTTCTTTTTTTTTAATTATTTTTTTTACTATTTTTTTGGGTAACCAAAAATAATATGCGGTTACCATTTTTTTTAAAAAGAAAATTAATTTTTTTTTATTATTTGTATTGAAATATTAAAAATGTTGAATATATTTCTTTAAAAATAGATGAAATACAATATAATTTGATTTATTAGAAAGACTGCAACAAATAATTCGGACCAATATTTTTCATACCAGATTTTTTACGGATGTAAGAAAAATTAATATATTTATTTATGTGTTATTGGAAAAAAAGAAAAATGCTTAGATTCTGAGTTACTGATCTCGTTAAAAAGTCACTTCTAGGTAATCCGGAAAATATTGTGATCCATCTAGTACATTTAATTTATAAAAAGTTGTATATATTTTTGAAAAAAAAAACAAAAATACATGACCACCTTTTCTTTTTTTTAATTATTTTTTTTTACTATTTTTTTGGGTAACCGATATTTTTGAAAATAAATGACCACCTTTTTTATATTTTACTATTTTTTGGGTAACCGAAAATAATATACGGTTACCACTTTTTTTTCTTTCTTTTAAAAAAAATAGAAAATTTTAAATTTTTTATTTTTTGTATTGAAATATTAGAAATGTTGAATGTATTTCTTTGAAAATAGATGAAATACAATATAATTTGATTTATTAGAAAGACTGCAACAAATAACCCGGATCAATTTTAAACTTATTTGTTGCAGTCTTTCTAATAAATCAAATTATATTGTATTCCATCTATTTTCAAAATAATATATTCAACATTTCTAATATTTTAATACAAAAAAATAAAAAATTTCTGTTTTAAAAAAAAATTATTCTCTAAATTACAACTCATTTGTAACCGAAATTTTTGTTTGGTTACTCCTTTTGCCGATTTTTTTATACATATAAAAAATGAGTTTAAAAAAAAAAAAACCGGTTATTGGATAACCAGACCAAATCCATATTTCCGGTTATCCAATAACCGGACATTTTTTCCAATTCCGGGAATTGGGTAACCGGAAAAAAAAATCCGGTTACTGGGTTAACCGAATTGGGTAATTTTTGAATTTCATCGGTACTTCGGTTAGTTTTTGTAATTTGATTTAATTTTTGGATATAAATAAAAAAATCGGTCTTATGCAATATGCTTAAAAAATTAATGTTTAATAAAAAAATTCAGCGCGTAAAGATTTAAAGTGAACATCAGTATGTAAACATTTCAACATTTTGTCATATCAGCATGTAAAAAGTTTGTGCAACAAACTTTCTTTTTAACATATAAATGGATTTAATTGTTTTCTTTCATGCACACGTGCTAGTATTATAGAATTAAAAGATGTGAGATTATTAATGATTTAAATAATAAAGATAAATTGAATATTAAAATGTAAAAATCTCTCCGAGGCCTCAATCAATACATTACATGCGCTTATTATAATATCTCTCTTTTAAAATGAACGCATAATTAAGTAAGACTCTTAAATTAGTCAGTTTGAACAAAATTGATAATTTGGAAACATTGGAAACAAATAAAAATCTAAATCGTAAAGATTTTAAATTGAACTTCTTTAACCAATTGATATACCAATGGAACGACTGACACGATACAACCTAACCTATTTACTCGAATTGGTTAATTTGATGTATTTAAAACTACATCTAAAAAACTAAAATAAAACAAAAGCAAGGAATCCCAAGTTAGATCGTTTTTGGTTAATTGCAACAACCATGAAATGATTGACATGACATGAAATAAAAATCTCTGTTGACATTTTGACATGTCTTTGAATGGAGATGCACTTCGCATTAAAAACAACCGTACGTAAAAAGAAAGTTGGTCTTGGTACACACGACGATACCAATGTAATTATTGCATTACATAACTAAAAAAATAAAGTTGTTAATGCGCCTTAATGAGTGAGTCTATGGTACTATGTGTATCACGGATTGTTATCGTATTACAATTTTATATTTGAGTTTTCAAATTTTAATAGTCGATTCAAACCGTTTATCTTGTTCTTCATATTAATATGTGTTTGAAAACCAAATTTTACATTTTTTGAAAATTTTTTACTATTTTTTTAGATATTTATAAAATCACTTGATCTGAAAATTCTGAACCATCCAAAAACAGTGATTTTCAATAAATCTAAAAACTAGTAAAAAAAATTCAAAAAATGTAAAATTTGATCTCCAAACACATATTAATAATTTAATATGGAGAACAAAATGAACGGTTCGAATCGACTATTAGAATTTGAAAACTCGAATATAGAGCCGTAACACGGTAACAAATCGTAATATGCATAGTACCATAGACTCACTCCGCCTTAATTTGTATAAAAGAAGGTAAAAATTTGAACTATCTTATTTGTAGTCCAACGTGTAAGAAATTTTGTTTTTGCAAACTAAAATCTAATGAATGAAGAAGCACGAATTGAGAGGATGAAATGCCTAAAATTTGTTGTTTCAGGTATATGAATAATCACTAGATACATACTATTGAGTTTGGCTAGTATAACATAGTGTCATTTCAGCCTATATAACACTAATTCTAAAATCTATCGAATTGATTTCAAACAGTGAATCCAAACCGATCTACTTTATTAGCTGTGCGTTTATATACAAAATTTATAATTTTCGAATCAAGTCATGTGTTTTTCAGTTAATTTTAATACATTCATTTTTCAACATTTTTACCATTTGATTTTGATACTAAAATAACTCGAAAATATACAAAATTTACATGTAAATACATCACTCATAAAGTAAATCAGTTTGAACAATTTGGATTAATCGTTTGAAGTCTATCCAATTAATTTTGAAATTAGTGTCATATGACACCAATATCATACTAGCCGGATTCATCAATAAATCATAATTTTTTAATATGCAGGGGGGTATGCAGGGGGATATTACATCTATAAATCATAATCTTTTTAATAAGTTAATTTAATTATGTCTAGTGACTTCCCTTGATTTGATTCCACTTGTTGAATGACCAAGTTAAACGAATGTACCCAAGTTATTCAGAAATAAAACCAAGGGAATAAAATAAATATATATGTAGTCATCTGCCTAAAATTAAGCTCAAATTTTCAAAAACCCTCATATCTAATTTATCAAACTAAAGAAAAAGAAAAGAAAATAACCATTCAAAAGGTAATAGTTTGCTTACACGTAATTGTTAATGACTAATCACCATTGAGAGTAATAAAAATGATGAATCATTTTGGAGAACTAAATTTGAAATATAAATCTGTATTGGACCAACATGAGTTTATTATTAAAAAAAAATCTGAATAAAAAAATAATATGGTAGCTATATATGCTGCTTTTTTAGGTCAAAATAGAATCCACAACTAAAATTGTCTTTCCTTAACTGTTAGCATTAGTTGCATTTTAGCCTTTAATTGTCCTTTTCATAGTAATTAACTGTTAATTTCCATCAGCAATCATAAACTATATGATGGGCGTATTTTAAATTATAAGTGTTTGTTCTTGTTTAATTTCATCAACGATCATAACTTTAAAATGGTCCAAAAAAAGTTCATCAAGTGGTTTTCTACTCTCTTCTATTACAAATTATCCAAGTTTCAGTATCAGGTTGTTTTCCTGATTTAGCAACAATCCGTTCTCCACTTCTCCTAATCGCCTAAGCATTACTAAAGCAGTTCTAATCCAGGTGTGTATGCTCCACTGGAAGCAGTTCTTCTCCATCAGGTGTGTATGCTCTAAGAGGGATGCTGTTCAGATCCATTAACAACCATGTCTGCATCTCTCCCTGCATTGCTCCATCATCAGTAACAGTCCAATAAGAAATTAGAGACATAATCAGTATAATCATGTTTCTACCAGTGGGACAAGTAGTGTTGTTAA
Organism: Carex pumila; assembly: GCA_033356055.1. Lineage (NCBI taxonomy): Eukaryota > Viridiplantae > Streptophyta > Magnoliopsida > Poales > Cyperaceae > Carex > Carex pumila. The sequence goes on along the minus strand of JARJHM010000570.1, from coordinate 79,535 downwards.
AGCATATATCATTTCTGGTTTTCCAGACTACCCAAGCTAAAGCACTAAAAACAGTAAGAAAAAGTTTGTTCTTGTTTCTCTTGCAGTCAACTGGAAAATGTAACGATATGACCGTGGCCTAACCAATTACTAAAATGACCTTGACATTGGCCTAACCAAAATCACAGATGTTCAACTTTGGTGCACTATATAAACAAATGATCAACAGACTCAAGTCTCCACAGAAGTATCAGTCAGTAGAGCCACTTCATCCTTTTCTGACAAGATTGGATCTTGTTAAAATCTTCTTTCTCTGCACTAGCCATATAGAAACTTTGATTTTGGGTGGTAATTTAAGATTCCACCACATTAGAGCTCTATCCACTGATACTCCTCTAATGTTCAAGAATGTGTATATTGATTTGACAGTAAAATCCCCACTACTGGTCCATCTCTGTCTCATACTCTCAGAGGCATCATCTATTTAAAGAGAGCCTACTAGAGTTTGTAATTCATGCCAGTTTTGCAATTCAACCCCATGTAGTTGTCTTCTAAATGTAACTGATTTTCTACTTGTCTAAATAAATAGTATTTGGAAATGACCATGGAGACCCGTACCAGAAAGAGCACCTCCCCTGTTAATAATGAAAAAAATCATTTGTTTTATTATAACAGTTCAAAACAGCTCCTATTATCACTGGCAATTGTGACTGTTAAGTGTACCCATCATCCAAAGGATTTAATTTAGTCCTATGAGGAGAGTTAGATTAATAGAGTATTGATATTCTGAACAGACAACTCATTCTATTAATACTCTATTAATCTAACTCTCCTAGTTTGGTTATTTAATTTTTTACAGCTTATCAACACAGTTGTGAACTTACTGTAAATAGTGACCTTTGATTTCTGCATTTCTTAAATAACATACACTTCTGTGCAACAACTTAAAAAACATTGAGATTTATTTGTACCAGTTGCAAAAATCTGTGAGGCACATCACAAGATGTCGCATTGCAAACTACTCACCCACAGCCATGGATTTCAGTTTTGAAAATAAAACAGAAGTTACTCAGTTCCAGTTTTAAATTTATAAAGCCCAAGTTTTCAGAACTTTTAAGGCATACAAAATCAGATTTTAATTAGAAGTCTGAACATGGGAATTGGCATTCCTGGGCTCTCTCTCAGTTAGTGTGATAAAAATTTAGCAAGTCTACTCTTATATATCCAGAAGGAAAAGGCCTCATAAAAATTCCAGCTCACATGAACTATTTGAAAGCAAATTTCAACTCATTTGTGAGAATTTGTGTTCAAATGCATGAACTAATTTGTGCTAAATTCAACCTAACATCAGAGAGAGAGAGAGAGAGAGAGAGAGAGAGAGAGAGATGGGATTACCCTTCACAGCCTCTGACCAAGTTTTCAATAAAAAATAGAGAGAGAGAGAGATGGGACTGTACCTAGTGAGATGAAGGAGACACCACAGCATTTCTAGAGCTGAGGCAGAGCGCTGATGTGTGTGTGTGTGTGAGAGAGAGAGAGAGATCGGGTGGGGTGTGTGCAAGGGAGAAAAGACGATGAAGACTTCCGAAAATCAATCAAATAAGATCCGCTTCATCCAAGTCTTAAAGTAGTACATGCAAAGATGCTCTGGTATATCAGCCTGCACGCCATTTGATAAATTCACATTCTTTACTAACTTGGGATAAAAATGGAAAAGTTAATTTTTCATTCTATGCTTGTAGTTGTATTCAAAACAGTTTTCTGGTGCACAACAATCTCTAAAAAAGTAGCGGATCAGCTGTAAAATTCATGCACAAAGTAGGAACTTGTGCCAAAAAAGGGTAGGTATTTTCTGAACTTCGAAAAATAATATAGTATACACGAGTTAGCATGCAAAATTTCCAAACTAAGTGAAAGATTTTAAGAAATTACCATATTCCATGCACAAGAAAATCCATCAGTTGAGAGGAACCAACTCCTTGCATCCGACTTAAATTCAAATTCCAATGATTGATCATCTCTCTCCTCACCAAAATCAAAATCATAAGCCTTCTTCTTCTTCTTCTTTCTGTCCCTTTTTCTCCTTTTACGACTTTTTCTATCACAGGTCTCAGCATCAGAATCATCAGACTCAACTAAAGAATGCTCATTGGCTTCTCTAAATTCAATTCCATTTTTCAAGAAAACCAATTCAAAACTCTTAGGTGTTTTACATTCTTTCGTCAAAATATAAAACAAATTCCATGATTGAATCGCTATCCATTTAAGCGCCTCCTCTCTTTTGATCTCCATCAGTTCTCTAGTTAGTGCCCAATTAGCCTCATTACTAGGTTCTACTAAACTCCTTGAAATGTCCCCCATATTTTTTTCCTCCTCTTTGAATTCTTCATCAGAAATTAAGCGAAAAATTTGCCTGGGCTTGGAAATAACGGAATTCATCAATAGAACTTGATCAAGAGACAATGAGAAAATTCTACTCAGTAGAATTTCAAGCCAGCAACAAGAAAACTTCATTTCTTTGCACTCCAAATTGGGGCTTATAAATTTCCCGAGAGATTTCAAGAAAGATAAAAGCCTCTCTCCATCAAGTGATACCAAAAGAACTTGACAAAGAGACGAGAATTTCTCTCCACTTAAACACCCCTTGACCAAATCCCAGACATCCCTGCACCGCTCTTCATACATCATATCCAGTACAAATTTCACAAAATATTCAGGGTCAATTTCCAAAATTTCGCCACTTTTAACTGATTCAGCCAGCTCGTCAGAGGACCAGAAGGTGGGGACGTATTCTAGAAAGTTCTCGACCGTACGTAGTACATCTAGGTTCTGAAAATAGTGGGGTTTTGTGGCAATGATTGCTGGTGATTGGCCGTGGGCACCCCTCCACTCCAGCTCATCCCAGCACGTGTTGCGGTTTGAAAAGGCAAACTGAGAGAGAGCTCGGGCCCCCTTTTTGTGACCTGACTCACTTGAAATTGTGAAATTATCAAACCATTGTAAGATGCGGTTGTGGTTTCCTGAGATTCATAAAATGATATGTTACTAAAAGACCGTGGTGACAATATAAATCACATAAGATAAAAACACCCAACATAAAATAAAACAAAGACAAAAATTTCGATAATATTTACACATTGAGCATCATTACCTCGAAAGAACTTCTTCAGAACAGAACATCTCTTGGCAATGAGTGGCCCGATTTTCTCAGGGCACTTTTGAAAAATCATCTGCAGTAACTGTGGGGCCACATCCTTTCTCGAAGCCTTATTTTCCAAAAGACCTTGAAATATTTCGTGTTGACCTGATGGATTAATGGAATGGATGGCTGAGATCGTGCTGCATAGCCATAGGCGAGCCTCATACCTAGCCCCATTTTTTATTAAAGAAGAGATAATCGATTCAATCTTCTCTAGCACGGATAATTTCTCTTTTATGTCAACTGTGCTGCTACTACCAATTTGGGGCTGTTGTAGGAATAGAAAAACCATGCTTAGTTGAATTGGAGTCCTGCACCTACATTTTTTTTTCCAAGAATCAAGAGTTATTGAGAATTCATGGAATGCTAATATTAAACATTCTATTATTTTTCTCTAAACAAGGCATGAACCCGATGATATGGAATTGTTAGTATAAATATATCTTTCTATATTCATCTTTTCCACTCTCTTAATTTCCTCCAAAATTCTTTATTTTTGAAAATCCTGACAGTGGCTATCAGCTTGAACAGCAATTAAATTACATCCGGACATCTGGTATCTCATCTGCCTTATCACCCATTCCTACAACTCCTACAAATTGCTAGCCCCCGTTCCCATCTTTTTACAGCCAGCTAAAGCCACTGCTCGTTAACAGTATTGAAACCACAGGGAAGTTTTCAATAGCCCCAGTTCCAACCTTTTTACAACCATCTAAACCATCTAAACCACTAATATTTTTTTTTTAGTGGATCTAAACCAATATTCATCAGCAGTATTTTAGCCACAGACAGAGCTTCCTGCCAACCTTCGAACTACAAGTGCTACACAAATACTATAGCATTAGAGTTAATGTAGAAATTTCAAAGAAAAAGTCTAAATTTATTGATTCCTGATAATTTCCTCCAAGATTCATTGCTCCTAACTTCAAATTCCATAATCTTGTGCAATCGACACCAATCCCAATTCACTGACTTTCAAGTTAACAAAGTTTACAATTGAACGGAAATACAAAGTTTTTTTAAAAAAGAGAGAGAGAGAATGAAAAGAATCCATATTACGAACCATTAACTTGAACTAATTCGTGCGGATCGATAATTATCAGTTCAGTACTCTCGACACAAGCCCACACCGCCACACCAGTGCTTCCTCTCACAGCTCTCAAATAGATCTGACAAAGAAGGATTTAGAAAGCAGAGACGGAGCGAGCGGTGGCTGGCTGATTCCTCCGACTGATCTTCGCTCCGAGTAGCGCACGCCGGTTCTTGCTTCTCGTACTTTCTGGTTTGTTTTGTTAAGAGCATCTCCATGACTCCATCCATTTCAAAACAAGGCCCATATAAAGCCCATGTAAAGCCTGCCGACCAACACAAGGCAGAAATTTGACTGGTGGAATTTATGAGCCGGATTGAGTCTGAGTTGAGGACAATTAAAATTCAACTTGTGAATGAATAAAGTTTGAAACCAAAATAATTTCTTTTTATTATAGCATTGAGGTTGTCTGTGTTGGTACTTAATCTTTTTAGTTATATTGAGATTCATGTACTTTTTTCAAAGCATTCTTTTCATCTCTCCATTAACACTTGAAAAATATCTTGATGTAAATGGAAAATAATATTTGTCAAAATAAAACCACAAATAGTTTATTTGCTTTACACAGAAATTGCTAGTCTAGTAAAACTTATCTTGGCGTGTAAAAAGTTCACATTTCCTCTCATAGTAAAAAAATAAATAAAATTGAAGGGGTGTAAATGAAAAACAAAATTTAAAAATACTGTCAAAGAAATAAAGGAAGAAAAGAAAATGTACAGTGATAGATAGACCCGATATTTTTAATTTTACCCAAAAAATAAATTATTTTATTATAAATAACCAAAGTCTAGACAAAATTTTATTTCTACCCAAACCGTAAATATTATTTACGGTTTGAATTCTTAATTCGGACCGTAAATAACATTTACGGTCCGAATTCACAATTCGAACCATAAATATTATTTACGGTCCGAATTAAGAATTCAATATTTACGGTTCTAATAATGAAATAGCAATTGACTTTTTTTAAGAAATGTGTAATTGCCTGGTAACTTATATTAATCTGGGCCGTCGGTTAAAGGATTTTCATTCAATTGACTTCTCTGAAAATAAAATTCTCCGGTTCGTAACCTCAGACACCGCTCGCAGGGGGCTGACGCCCCCCTGCCACCCCCCGCATACTCCAAAATTATATGGTTTCTGAATTAATATAAAATTTTGGAGTATGCTGGGGGTCGCAGGGGGGCGGCAGCCCCCTACGAGCGGTGTCTGAGGTTACGAACCGGAGAATTTTATTTTCAGAGAAGTCAATTGAATGAAAATCCTTTAACCGACGGCCCAGATTAATATAAGTTACCAGGCAATTACACATTTCTTAAAAAAAGTCAATTGCTATTTCATTATTAGAACCGTAAATATTGAATTCTTAATTCGGACCGTAAATATTATTTACGGTTTGAATTCTTAATTCGGACCATAAATAATATTTACGGTTCGAATTGTGAATTCGGACCCTAAATATTATTTACGGTCCAAATTAAGAATTCAAACCGTAAATAATATTTACGGTTTGGGTAGAAATAAAATTTTGTCTAGACTTTGGTTATTTATAATAAAATAATTTATTTTTTGAGTAAAATTAAAAATATCGGTAGATAGACGTACAAAAAAGAAAATGATGTCTAGCTGGGACATGTGAATGCTCATGTATTTGCCAAATTTATGATGTATCATCAATGCCAACCTAGCATTATATTTTATCCATTAAAGGGTGAAATAAGGAGTTTAGGCCTCGTTATTCCACCAAACGTGTCTTAATTGAACCGGACTAAAATGACATGAACCAATCTTTAGGCCGGCCTAAATTAAACCACCTCACATGGTGGTTTAATTTTTATTCCACCTCGTGGTCTAACCTGAATAATTATAATAATATTTTATTTGTATATAATTAGTATATTATCATTAATAATAATTATTAGTATATAGTTATATAATTAATATCTTATATTGTTAATATATTAAATAATTATTATAATAATATTATATAATTAATATCCTTTTATTAATAATTATTATTAATAAATAATTATATAATTATTATGTTATATTGTTAATATATTAAATAATTATTGAGGAGGGATCAAGTTACAACAAGCATTTTCTACATTTTCAAAGTCCAAATCGTCGATCCAAACCGTTAGATGTGATATCTACAATAAAATGTGCTTGGAGACCAAATTTTACATTTTTTGAAATTTTTTTACTATTTATTAAGATGGGTACAAATTCAATGGTCTGAATTTGACTAGTTTTTGTACCTATCTTAATAAATAGTAAAAAAAAAATCCAAAAAATGTAAAATTTGATCTCCGAGCACATTTTATTGTAAAGATCACATCTAATGGTTTGGATCGAAGATTTGGACTTTGAAAATGTAGAAAATGTTTGTTGTAACTTGTTGTAACTCAAAAATTGTTGTAACTTGATCCCTCCTCATAATTATTATATAATATTGTAATATATTATAGTTATTATTAATATATTAATATTGTGTAATTAGTATCCTATTAACGATATATGACTATATAATTAATATGTTATATTGTTAATATATTAAATAATTATTATAAGAACATTATAATATATTAATATTATATAATTAATATTTTCTTATTCATAATTATTATTAATATGTAATTATATAATTAATATGTTATATTGTTAGTATATTAAATAATTATTATAAGAGGAGGGATCAAATGACACCATTTTTTGGTGACATCGGATGACAATGTCCATTTTTGAAGTTTCAAAGTCCAAATAGTCGATTCAAACCGTTTAATATGATGAATATATTAAAATCTACTTGCAAATCAAATTTTACATTTTTTTTGAATTTTTTTACTATTTATTAAGTATTTAACAAAATCGCTATATTCGGACCGTTGAATTTTTGTACCCATCTGAATAAACCCAAAAAAAAATTAGAAAAATGTAAAATTTGATCTGCAAGCACATTTTAACATATCTATCAAGTTAAACGGTTTGGATCGACTGTTTGGACTTTGAAAATAGACGATGTCATCCGATGTCACTAAAAAACAGTGTCATCCGATCCCTCCTCTTATTATAATAATATTACAATATATTATAGTTGCTATTAATATATTAATATTATATAATTAGTATCTTTTTTATTAATTATTATTAATTTATCATTATATAATTAGTATTTTATTATTAATAATAATTATTAATATATAATTAATATTTTATATTATTAATATATTAAATAAAGTTTATAATAATATATAATATATTATAGTTATTATTAATATATTAATATCATATAATTACTATCTTATTATAAATAATTAATCAATTTAGGCTTTCAAAACTTTAATTCTCCATCAACTCTAACCAAACAAGGAATAGTTTAAGCTATGATTAACTTTAAGCCTCAACCAAACATGAATAATTTAGACTAGCCTAAGTTGAAATAACCAATTTAGGCCTCCTTAGCTTTAAGCCACAACTAAACATGGGGTTGGGTTCTAAGTAGCTAGCTATAAGCTGTATAATAGTTGTACTATAACTAATTTTTTCCGAATCTTAAAAGCTATAGAACTATCGACTATTTTTCTTTTAATAAAATTATAAATAGCTAATTATAGCTACGCAATAGCTAACTATTAAACTAAAGTTGTACAATAACTAACTATAGTTGTTTTTGTACAATAACTAACTATAGTTGTTTTTTGAGCTTTTCCGCAAGCAATAATTTCTATATAAACCTTTGATAATCACCATAAAATTTGAAAGTTGGCCGAAGGTAGCAAAATGGTGCATTCAAATGGGATAGCAAATATCAAATATGCATTCAAAATTCATTTTACATCCTTGTAAAAACCAAGGCAAAAACTCCTATCATATCACTAATTCCATGTGAAGAATCTCCTCCTATTGCGCCGGGCTAAAATTTATTCATGGACTCTACCAAAACAGATAAGGAAATAAATACTAGCAATTAATTTATAGTAGGCAAAGTAATAAGAGATAAAAGGAAGAAGTCTGAATCATGATTTATGCGTGCGTAAGAAATATGTTCATTTTTGCACCGGAAAAAAACAGATTGTTGTATATTATTTTAGTAAATAAATGTTAGACTCAGAGGCGGAACTAGAAAATTTATATAGAGGGAGCTGAAAACTTAAAATTATTAATTATTAATTTGTAGTTAGTGGAATTTGAACTCCAAACCTCCCAAGTACAAAATAGAGCCTTAATTACTAGACTACAAGTACACATTTGATATTTTATGAGGAGGGCTAAACTATATAAAAACTTTAAGAAAATAAAAATTCAATTAAGTTTCAACTCACGTGATTAAAATTTTTGAAATCATGAGGTGGCTTAGCACTCCCGGGGCTATGTGTAAATCTGCCCATGATTAGACTAACTTTATGTATATATATATATATATATTAACCTTTTTATTAATTTATTTAGATAGATTTAAAATTAACAGTGGCCTCTTCTATTTCGAGTTAGCTGCCATATCCAAGTACAGCTATCAGAAATACTAATTGCATTGAATAATAAAAAAAATACAGTTGTCAATGCTACTTGAATGATCTGAATATTCTAATTGCGTATCGTGTGATTAACAAAAATAATATCACGTACAAAGTATGCTTTATAATTCATTTATAAATTGTAAATTCAAATCTTTTGTATATATGTTTATGGTTCATCTAATTTCATTTACAAAAACTAAAAAAAAGTAGAAGAAATAATAACAAATAAGGATTTTAAATAAATTCTAAGTTAATTTGAGATATTGGAGAGAACTAAGAAATAGGTAATTCAAAACTAATTTAAATTAATTATATTGTAAAACACAAGTTTATATTAATTTATAGTAACTAATTATTATTTTAGGATGTAGTAATATATGAGCATGTTTAAAAATCTTTGTAGTTTGTTTTTAATCTGCAACTTACGGAAATATAAGAGAAAGGTTTGAGATATTGGTGGATGCCAATACCAGACAATCTTTGCCGTAGAATAGAAATTGAGCCAAAATTTACTATAGATGCATGAATCATAGAGAATATATGACTTGCTATTTTTGCTTTCAACTTCTTGGTAAATAAGGTGTTTGCCACTTGAGTTAGAGAAAACTGAAACGATTGGACATTAAAATTGTAAGGAAATATATGCGGTTTATGTGGCAAAGATCTAATTATTAATAGAGCTTATATTTTATAATAACTTTTTTTTTAGAAAATAAAAGAAAATATGTTTTCCACCGTTAATTAAATTTGTTATTCAATTTTTGTATGATAATTACGTCTATGTATATTTCTTTGTCAAATTTTGTATGATTAATTATATTATATAAATGCACATGATCTCTCTCTCTATTTTTTTTTATCTTGTTTGAAATTTGAGATTTTCTGAATATCTGGTTCCGCTGGTGAAGATTTCATCTTACATCCGGCCAGAGTTTTTCTTTTATTTTTATTTGCTTTTTGAGTTTTTTTTTTTTTCATCTTTTAAATGTAATGATTCAACATGGTTTATTATCAAATTTGATGAAGGTTATATTGTTAACACGGTTTATAGCATAGATCTTTTACCTCATATTGTTAGTAATTAAGATGATTATCCTCTTTTAATAATTTACTGTTCCGCTACGATATCTCTTCATTGTCAAACTGAAATTATTAGGTTAAAGATCGGCCCAATCAGTCGAAGGCCCAGCCCAAATTAGGGGAGCATTCATTAGTTTTTCGTATAAAAGGAAGCGCGTTCAAGTTCAACCAAAATGCGGTTATCCAATGGACTCGTTAGTATAAACCAAACCGGACGGGACCGGCTCCTTTCCGGTTTGGTTTGTTCCCACTCGTTAACCCTTCTCTGCTTCTTCCCCCTCAAGAAAACATTTATCAGATTTCTAAACCAAATCCCGACCGTCCAAATCATCCCAACGCTGAGCTAATCTAACGGTTCACATTTCCTCCGTCATAGTTCCAGTAAGTTATAACCGCTGCCACCCCCACGTCCAAATCGCACTCACATCTCTTCGCCTCCAGTTCTCCCTTAACCGCCTCTCTCCAGTCTCCTTTTATAAACCCCGCTTCCCTCTTCAAAAGGCAACTCTTTATTAACACCTTTAACACATCTCGCGCCAGTTCTCCATTTCTCTCTGCTTATTACTCTGAGCCATCCATGGCTTCCCTCTCTCCATCCCACACCTTCTCCATGGCCAACCTTCTCTTTCTCTCCCTCGTCACTTCCCTCTTTCTCTTCAACCCAGCATCTGGGTACCAATTCACTGTCGGTGGGCCCATAGGCTGGACCGTGCCGACTGAAGGCAACGAGCCAGAGTCTAATTATAATCACTGGGCCTTGCGCACCCACATCCATGTCAGCGACTCCTTGTGTATGTGCTAACTCTTCTAACCCTAAATTTCTATGTATATGTGCTTCTTTTGTGATGTCAATTATATATCCATGCAGATTTCAAGTATGAGAATGACTCCGTGCTACTCGTCAGTCGTGATGATTACAGGAGTTGTGACGCATCTAATCCGATCGTCATGTTCACTGACGGCAACTCAACCTTTGAGTTCGACCGAGTAGGATTCTTCTACTTCATAAGCGGTGAGCCAGGGCACTGTTCTGCAGGCCAGAGGATGATTGTGCGGGTCATACCATGGACCGAAGGAATGAGCCCGTCAGGAGCGCCCGTTTCTGCTCCTGGACCCGAGTTGAGCCCGTCACGTCAACACCATTCTAGTGCCGTTTTCAGGTACAAAGTCGATTATGGTTCTTTCATGGTACTACCCGTCATGGTGTTGATCTTCGCTTGATGAATGTATGGTGGTTTCGTAAGGTGTTTAGTTATTTGAGTTTTGGGAAATTTGTTCACTTTAGACATTTAGTAGGCTTTTTGGTCTAGTTAATTTGGTCATTAATTTGTCATGTCCTTTGTCATCTTTTGGAGATTTTTAATTAGTTTATTGTATGTTTGAAACTTTGAATTATGGTCTGACCGTATGAGGCTTGTTTCTAGGCATTAATTGTTCTTTTACTGGAGTTCTCTGTTTATCTTTTTGCTCAATTAGAGATTAAACGTCAGTTCAAATCCGCATATGATCATGCATGTGAATTGAACACGAAATCATTAATTTGACGAATAACATATTATAAAGAAGAAAACATGTCAATAATTGCAATAACTAAAGGTAAAATAACATTGAATACTGATTCATGTTAATTATGAGCGTGAAATTAAGGGTGCAAACGGATATATGGTTAAACCATATCCGTATATGTTTTTATTTTTTTTATTTTTTAGATACGGATCGGATATTAGATGGATACGTACAGATACAGATTGGATATCAAATATCCGTAGATATATACATAAATATTTTCATAATATATATTAAATTATATGGTATGTACTATTCAGATACAGATAATTAAAATTTAAAATCATATCTGTATGACTGTAGGATACGGTCAGATATTATCCTATCCGTTTGCACCCCTACGTGAAATGATTCGCAAAAAATATGAGAAACTATTGAAGTTTAAGGTCGACCTAGCAAAATTTATTTATTAATTACCAGAGGGTGTACAACCATGGAGATTTAAAAAAAAAGAGGCCCTTACGTACTCCAGATTATGTTTAATTTACAAAAAATATATGATCAATTTCTATTAACCTAGCTAGTGGCCTCAATGGAACAATTTCAGTATTTAAATTGGCGGACCGGGGAGACAAAACCCAAAAACAAAAGGCAAAAAGAAAAAGAAAAAGAAAAAGAAAAAAGACAGAAATATATAGAAAACAAACTAATTAAATTTCCTAAGAAGCATCATCAAACAAAAACACTTATCCTAAATTCTTTATTGTCAGATAACAAAACAGCCATAGTTGCATTTTCTACTAAAAATTAGAAACAATAAAGGATATGGAAAAAAGCAAACTCCAGAAATCATTCTGTTTGTATTTTCAAGAATCACCAGACATTTTTCGAAATCCATGACAAAACATGGGGACATTACCAAAAAACAAAAATGCAAAAATATATTAAAAGAAAACAAACACACACACACACATATATATATGAGGAGGGATCGGATTACACCACTATTTTGGTGACATTGTGTGACAATGTCCATTTTCGAAATTTCAAAATCCAAATAGTCGATCCAAACCGTTAAATATGATGAATATATTAAGAGTAACTTGGAAATCAAATTTTATATTTTTGTGAATATTTTTACTATTTATTAAGTATTTAACAAAATCGCTATATTCAGACCGTTGAATTTTTGAACGCCTCTAAATAAACCCAAAAGAAATTCAGAAAAATATAAAATTTGATCTGCAAGCACATTTTAACATATCCAGTAAGTTGAACGGTTTGGATCGACTGTTTGAACTTTAAAAATGGACGGTGTCATCCAATGTCACCAAAAAATGGTGTCATTTGATCCCTCCTCTATATATATTTATATATAGAGACTGACTAATACGCTTTCGGCAGCACTTCGGCCGAAGTGCTGCCACCCGTTTTTCGATTTTTCAAAATCCAAACAGTCGATCCGAACCGTTCATCTTGTTCTCCATATTAATATCTGCTTGGAGACCAAATTTTACATTTTTTGGAATTTTTTTGCTATTTATTAAGCCACTTTGAAAATCGCTGATCCATCAGTGGCTTGCCAAACAGTAAAATCAGGGGTTCACCGTTGGATCAGTGATTTTCAAAGTGGCTTAATAAATAGCAAAAAAATTCCAAAAAATATAAAATTTGGTCCCCAAGCAGATATTAATATGGAGAACAAGATGAACGGTTCGGATCGACTGTTTGGATTTTGAAAAATAAAAAACGGGTGGCAGCACTTCGGCCGAAGTGCTGCCGAAAGCGTATTAGTCAGTCTCTCTCTCTCTCTCTATATATATATATAGTTGAGTAGACCTAGGGTGTTCTTAAGCTCACCAAAGTATATATATTTTGTGAGCTTAACTCCAAAACTCATCAAATCGATTTCAAATGATGAATCTGAACCGTTGGAACCCGCATACCTTACGAGTGATTCGTCAACATGTGAAAATTTTAAACATTCAAATTAATTTAGTATAAAGTCAATTGGTCAAAATTAGAAGGTTAATAAATTAATTTTAGTGCATTCATTTTTTGAACGGTTTTTGACCGCTTGACTTTATACTAAATTAATTCGAATGTTTAAAATTTTCATATGTAGACACATTACTCGTAAGATAGGCGGATTTCAACAGTTCGGATTAGTCATTTGAAATATATTTGATGAGTTTTGGAGTTAAGCTCACCAAACACTTTGGTGAGCTTAAGAACACCCTAGTTCTACTCATATATAGTTTCCTAAGAACCAATCTTCAAACTAGGGGTGTAAACGGTCAGATATGGATCGGATAGTGGTTTTATCGTATTCGTATTCGTTAATTTTCAGATATGGATATGGATACGGATCAGATATTAAATGTTACGGATATGGATTGAATATCGGACGGATACGGATATTTTTCATAATTAGCTTGTTGGTTACAAAATATATATTATATTATTAATTAAAATATTAGTCACTAATTATGTCATGAGGAGGGATCTAATGACACTATTTTTTGGTGACATCGTAAATTTTTTAAGTTTTCAAAGTCCAAATCTGATAAAGCGCAAAGTTTGTATTAAGTTCATTTTTATATACAAAATTTGGTTCATATATAGTACATGTGAAAAAACATTTAGTGCAATAACCAAGCCTATATTGATTTGAAATTTGGGCCATGGGCCAGCAAATCAGATAAGGGTCGTCAGTGTTGAGTCTCTTAAGTCTACATAACTAGTATTATACCAATGCATTGCAACAAATATATATTATAAGATAAAATAGAATATGAAGAAATTTTTTTGTTGACATTAACTTGTTTAACTAATATGGACATTTTTTTTATAAATGTAGCCTATTTTTGTTTTGTTATTTTTCCTAATTTGAGCATGGTATAAAAATTGGAAATATATTTCAGATTTTTCATAGCAATATTGTTGAGATAAATTTTCAAAATATTCGGATATTTATAAATTAATTGAAATAAATCAAATTGAAATAGAGTTATCCGGATTGTGCAAAATATTGTCCTTAAACGTATTCCGTCTCATCTTGCAAGATGGAACCACAATCAAGATAATCCAAAGTATTGCTCCTTAAGCATGCCATAAAAGCAACTGACGATAACTCTGCAATATCCAGCATATATCAGAATTTGATAAATTGAGATAAATGTAAAATGAGAGAATAAAAGAATTATATATTTTCTCTTCTCTTTTGGGATAGAAAGATGGAACCAAATCAGTTTTTTATTTTTGTTATATTCTCTATCCGGGGAATGAAAGAGAGAGGAATTTGTATAGTAAACAATTATTTGAATTTAGTAAAGGAAAGAAAATACATCCAAAATATTCGGTAATTAAAAGGTCATTAATATCTTAATGAATCAAAGATTATAAACAGATTTGAACAGAGAAAATCAGGAATATATATACAATGAAGAGGCTTGTCCAATTAGCAAATATTTAACGACTATTCAATTTTCAGTTTAGTCCCTCAAATTAACAAATATTACAAATGCTAATAAATTTTGAGTTTTTCAAATAAACTTTCAAGAAATATGTATAGAAACAAAGAAAGAGAAATAAGATGAAAAAGAGTAAGAAAAAAAAGAAAAAAAAAAGAAAACAGAAAGTGGAGTCTGCTCAATTAAAGAGAGAGTAATAAGGAAACAAATAAATAAATAAAAATAAATAAATATATTGCTAAATTTTGGAGTTTGTTCAATTTTAATCAGTGTTATTAGAACCGGACCGGATCGGTCAATTGAACTGGATTACACCATCACATGTGAAGTCAGAGAAGTAGATGCTAGGCTAGAATATATTTTATTCTATGAAATGTACACATCAGTCCTCAAAATATTAGATCTTCAAAGAGAACAAATTATGTATATACGATTGTAACGGACAAGTTGTGCTTAAATCAAACTATATATATTTTTATTCTATTTTTCATTATTTTTGTTAAAGTTTTATATTTTTATTAAGATATAATTTATTATTTTTACAAATTATCAAACGCTTTACCCACCTTCAAAACATTTAATCTTTTTTAATAAAATCAGTATTATTACTTTAATTAAATGTTAAAATTTGAAATATATTTATAAATACTTTTTTACATTATTTGATATGTATGTATGAAACAAATATTATATAAAATATATGATTATTTTATAATAATTTTCATAACTCATATATATAGGTATATAAATAAATCAACAATTGAACTGGTTGAACCATCGGTTTGACCAGTAAACCGTTAATCCGAAGCTTTACCGAGTTGATGTTCGGTCCGGTTCTGATAACATTGATTTTAATTGTAATATATCGTGTGGTAGTACGTGTGTCGAGTATGGTTTTAATTAAATTTAGACTTCTACACATAAAACATATGTATTTAATCAAAATAAGACAGATTATGTGATTGGAGGGATCAGATTAAATCCGAAATTTTATCTTTTAATTGTAGCCGTCGGCAGATTGAACACCCAACGTGCTTAATAATGAAATGAAAATTTCCTCCAAGATCAATATGAGAAATGAAATGTACGCTCAAACTTTAAAAAAATGTATCATGTGGGCCCCCAAGGCAGCAAAAACCTTTTTTTTTTTTTTCGGCTTCATTGACAGCCCGTAGGCCTATTACAAAATTACACCAGAATGTCAGGATCAATCGAAGAGCTACCCTGCCTATTCCATTTACATCGTCTACCCTGATTTGCTAGATTATGGGCAATTTTAATGTATTCATTCTCTCTGGGACAGTAGTTTACACTAACAGTAGTTGGCCACTGACACATTATCAGACTCAAGTTTACTACTGCCGCTTGAGCCTGAGTTTAACTCACCAGTCTAAAATTCAACTTTGAACTAAAATTTATGAAAAAGAAAAAGAAAAAGAGATATTTCTTGACTCAAAAACCTTTTTACTCATCATAATTTGATGTAGAGATTTGTGCTCTCAACATAATAATTTGAGCAATTTATGGAGTTGAATTCGAATAAAGAGAACGATTGTATACCAAAACTTACAACAATTGGACCAAAGTTATATAAAAATTACATGAAGCTATGATATTTAATTATAACTCGGAAGGGGGAAAACACTAGATATGATGCTTGCTGTTATCCAGAGGCGGATTCATTCACATAGTATGAGGATCAATTGACCTTTATTTATTTTATATTTTTTTGTATTTATATATGGTTCTTAGTATAATTTCAAGTAAAATTAACTCCTACTCACTGTAGAACAATTTAATATGATTGACCTCTATAGTTCGAAAATCCGGCTCCGCTAGCTTCTGCTGCCATCTATAATTATATGTTATAACAATAAACAAATTATTTAGCATTTACCACTCTTATCTTTTTTAATCAATATCCCCTTAGATTACCAGTACATTTACTAAATCTAGACCGTTCTTTTCTTCTAGCATGAATCTCCAAAAGGACCTCCTATATCTACAATAGGTACTAAATTTCTTTTGGTCCGACTGAGACCAAATCCAGACCGTTATTTTCTAATTGTACATTCAGGTATCTAAGGGGATACAGATCCTCTCTTTTCTGGCGAATCAAACTCTCAATTTCTTTTGGGAAGTTGTCTAAATAGTACTTGAATATGGCCTCAGTTGACTTGGACTATGCCAGCAGTTGGGTTGATATCAATGGATACATGACCCAGCTTATACATCCTCCTCTTTTTGAGGTCCAGAATTACTTATAGGAACCAAGTTAATGCGAGGTTGGGTTGAAGGAGCCAAGTTATCAATAAACCACTATAAAACTAATTTCAAGAAATCCACAAAAATAATAATTATTCCCGTGGAAGGTAAGAGCGTGCAAATTCCTCAGAGATAACTATATCTGTGGACTTACACGCGGCATTACTCATCTGTTTTGTCACCTTCTATATGGAGTGATAATTAAATGGTTGTACAATAGCTTAACTCCATGTTTGGTTGTGGCCTAAAGCTAAGGAGACTTAAATTAGTTATTTCAACTTAGGCCGGTCTAAATTATTCATGTTTGATTAAGATCTAAAGTTAAATCATAGTTTAAACTATTTCTTGTTTGATTAGAATTGGTAGAGAACTAAAGTTTTAAAAACTTAAATTGATTAATTATTTAAAATAAGATACTAATTATATAATATTAATATATTAATAATAATTGTAATATATTATATATTATTATAAAATTTATTTAATATATTAACAATATAAATATTAATTATAGGGATAGGCTACCATACATTGTAATGTATGGAGGTGTCTGTGCATTGTATTGTGGGCCGTTGAATTGCCTTTAAGATTCGTGCAGATCTAATAGATGCAAGGGGCAAAATATGTCGCTGGGAATTCAAATTTTTCGGAAATGGACCCTCCATTTCGCAAGCAGACTCCCACCCGTCCCTTCTTTCTCTCTTACGAGCCCCAGCCCAGCCTAGGCAAAACCGAAGCTCACCAGCTCTCCCGTCGACGCCAACACCAGCGACCCCGCCTGACCACGCCGATTCGTCGTCGTTCATTGACAGCTCTCCCGCTCCTCTCCTTGCAGCCGATCCGTCGTCGCCGATTCGTACGACCCCCAGTGACACCTTACACCTCCGGCAACCCACATTGTCAGAGGTTTGTAGTTTAGTAAAAATAGCTTAGTAAAAAGAGTATTTGCTTGGACCAGCGACACCATTGTAACCTCTTCTTTTATTAGCTCTTGATTGGTTCTAAATACATGAATTAAATTGAATTTTCTTAGAAATCAATCTGGAGTTAGGGTTTGCATCAATCTAGGACAAATTTGTACTAAATTAATCAGATTGCTACCAAATTTAGGGTTTGTACTCAATTTGTACTAAATTAATCAGATTTAGGGTTTACATCAATTAAGGATAAACCAAGTACCAGACACTAAAATATAACAGTTATCTTGAATTAAGCGATATGAACTAGAAAGAAAAGATGAGCAAGTTATGAAGATGGAATTCTTTAATTGGAGCATATTTGACCATTAATTTCATGTATGGGATTGCATATAAGAAATTGTTGGTACCAGTGGTGCAGTGTGAGAAAACTAAATGGAATGGAGACAATTTTATCAGTTGATTTCATACAACCTTTAAAGGCAAGTGCACTTGGAAACACAGTGAAGGAGTCTCAAATTAAGATTATAAAGCTACAACATTTGGTTGAAGCCTTAAGGTACATATATCGATTTGATCACATAGATTTGATTTGTGGAGGTGTCATGAAAGTTATATTACCATTTAAGCATGTACATATAATGAAATTGTTCTCATTTGGACTATACTTGCTTGATATCCTGATTTTGTCTGTCACCATGTGAAAAGAGAATTCAATCACCAGGGTCATACTATTGCTAATCAAGCAAGGATTTATCAATTCCACTACAAGGAATTCGCTTCCCTCAATAAGATCTGAAAAACAACACCAAGTATCACCTCTTAACGACACCAAAATTCTGTATGAAATTGTCACACAACCTATTTAAGTTATGAACAAAATTCTGTATTATGACGAACTTATAAATTATAAATTCTTTGTGTTGAAATTTATTAATTATTGGTTCTTTCAGAACCTTGAATGGTGTTTACATGAGAAGTGTACTAGTTTCAAGTATACTCGGTATCAGTTTTTATATATGCTCTTTTGCTTAATCTATTTTCCTTATGTGCTCTTTTGTTTTTTAGGGGCTGGTACGGAACATAGGTAATAAATTTAGGGGCTGGTGTGGCACAACAATTCAAGCTGATCCTCAACTCCTTTACATTATAAGCCAGTGATAATTGTAACTGGGAATTACCATCTCTCAGAACAGCCGGTACTATGCATGGAATTCAGATGTGGCGAGCTTTCTTTGCAAGCGATGTAGATTTTCAAGTTTTCTTTGATAATCTCTGATCTAGATTTGAACCTGATATCAGATCAGATGCGGCAATAAGAAGCAAATTCAAATTGCTTCAAGAGATTGTTGTAATAGGATAAATTTTGGCTTGTTGAAAATTTATCATGCTTTATTGTTGCTTTTATGCCATGTAAACTATGGTACGAATTGGTTAATGTTGTTATGTTTTAAGAAGCAAGTTTATTTTGTTTGTCTTGTGCTCAGTTATATATGATATGTGCAGTGTCTTGTCAACAACAAGCAATTTCACTAGCGCAAAGGGCAGTGCAATTTCAGTAGTGCATCATTGCATTTTGCCATTATTTTATATTTTTATGATTGCTAGTTAAGCAAAAATTCATACCCAAGGATCATATTACATATTTGAATTTGTTATGTTACGTTAGCATATGAAATATTTGCATCTTTGAATGAAATAGCATGAATTGGGTGAATTAAGTACATACAAATTACATCAAGTAAACATATTCATGGAAAAAACAAAATAAAAAACAAAGGGCAGTGCATTTTCATTTTCATAATCCTTATCAACATTACATAATCCTTGGATACAAAAGAACAATAAATGGAAACAAGAGAGAAACACACAAAATTCTTATTAATTTTCATAATCCTTGTCAGTGTTACATCATCTGCTTATATAAGCACTAAAATACAAGAAACTGGTATTGAATCCTCAGCTCAATATTCTTTACATGAACCCTAGTTGAGACATGATCTTCAAAATTGTTGTCACTTGGTTCATCAAGAAGCTTTCTTGTACCAGTCTTCATGCTAGTATAGCTCACTTCAAGACAGTCAGTTCGATTTAGATTCAATCAACAATTGGATTCGACTTTGTGTACATGCCTGAACCAAAAACAATCCTGGATTCATATTTCACATCCTTTCAATCTAAATCTCATGTTGTGATTTGCCTGAATGCCTAGACAATCTAAACAAGAATCGATTTCTTTTTTAAACCATAATCCAATTACAACAAAAAGCTAATGGTAAGATGATTTCATCTCCAACAATCATCTCCAATTTGCATACTGTAAAAACGCTGGTAATTGGAAGTAAGCAAACAGAACCATATAATTTATTCAATATAACATCTGTACTAATTCAATAAAAACGCTGGATAATATCTGTACTCATTCAAATAAACTCTAGTGAGAATTGATTCAAGAGAAAAACCTAGAAAAGTTGATTAAATAAAAACCCTAAAGATATTATCCAGAAGAGAGGAGGCTGGCGCGACAAAGAGGATAAAGCCTCGCGCGACAGAGAAGAGAGGGCTTAGCCGCCTGGTGCGATTTTTTCTTTCTCCGTTCCGAGAGGGAGGTCGGAGGGAGGGAGAGAGAGAGAGTCTGAGGCAGGCGGAGGGGAGCGAATTTTCAATTTTGCCATTCAGAGAGAGATAGAGGCGGGGTTCTCTGAAGAGGGAAGGTTTAATGAAATGGAGGGTCCAGTTCCAAAAAATTGAAATCCAGCGAAAATTTTGAAATCCAATCAATCTGATCTGCACGAATCTTAAAGTCGATCCAACAGCCCACAATGTAATATACAGACCCCTCAATGCATTGCAATGTATGGTAGTCTATTCCTTAATTATATATTAATAAGAATTATTAATAATAAAAAATAATTGTATAATTATAAATTAATAATAATTACTAACTATATAATCTTATTAAAATAATAATTTAATATATTAACAATATAAAATATTAATTATATAATTATAATTATTATTAATAAGATACTAATTATATAATATTAATATATCAATAACTATAATATATTATAATATTATTATAATAATGACTTACTATATTAAGAATATTAATTATTAATTATTAATAATTATTAATAATAAGATACTAATTATATGATATTAATATATTAATAACAACTATAATATATTGTAATATTATTATAATAATTATTTAATATATTAACAGTATAACATATTAATTATATAATTACATATTAATAATAATTATGAATAAGAAAATATTAATTATATAATATTAATATATTATTATATTATTATAATAATTATTTAATATATTAACAATATAGGGTATTAATTATATATTAATAATTATTATTAATAATAAGATACTAATTATATAATATTAATATATTAATAATAACTATAAAATATTATAATATTATTATAATAATTATTTAATATATTAACAATATAACATATTAATTATATAGTTATATATCGTTAATAAGATACTAATTACACAATATGAATATATTAACAACATAACATAATAATTATATAATAATTATTAATAAAAGGATATTAATTATATAATATTATTATAATAATTATTTAATATATTAACAATATAAGATATTAATTATATAATTATATACTAATAATAATTATTAACAATAACATACTAATTATATACAAATAAAATATTATTATAATCATTCAAGTTAGGCCACGAGGTGAAATAAAAATTAAACCACCATATGAGGTGGCTTAATTTAGGCCGGTCTAAAGATCAGCTTATGCCATATTAGACCGGCTCATTTAAGACACATTTGGTGGAATAACAAGGTCTAAACTCCTTATTCCACCATTTAGGTCACAACCAAACATGGTGTAAATGCCTAAATCATTTCTTGAACATTTTTAGTGTTGTTTTTATTTTCATGTAGCACCCAATATTTTTTCTTGTGCCAGCCATGACGATTACAGGAATTTTGTTGCATCCAATCCGGTCATGATGTTCACTGACGGTAACTTGACCTACGAATTCGACCGAGTAGGGTTCTTCACTTCTTCTACTTCATTAGCGATGGGCCGGGGCACTGTCCCACGGGCCAGAGGATTTTAGAAAATTACTTGGGTATTAGGAAATTTGTGCACTTTAGACAATTAGTGGGCTTTTTACTCTACTTAATTTGGTCATTGTCATGTCCTTAATTTGCCTTCTTTTGTTGATTTTTAGTTTGTTATATGCTGATACTTTGAGGATTTAATTGTTCTTTTACTGGAGTTCTATGTTTGTATATGTTTTGCATAGAGAAGCGTCTGTTTATGTTTTTTTTTTATTATTTTTTTTACTGGAGTTCTTTTATGAAATTGACCCTATTAGAAGAATAACATAGTTAATGTATAGATTAAATTGACCCTACTATGATATTTGCAATTTTGCATGTGCACATACTAACAGCTCATTCCCTTCCCGGAACTGGGAATTTAGTTCCTAGCAAGTTAATAAGCCTGATATTTTTTTGTGTGTTCTTTAAAGGTAATTAGCACATATAACCTATATTCATTTGCAATGGATAATAAAGCAACGCTGCAAGCAGTTTTATATTCGGGTTCTTTTCAAAACTGCTTCATACATAATCTTTTAGAGGAAGCGACAAGTGAAATGATAAATTTAGAGGCTGCAATCACTACATCAATGGTACAATTATCCCAAACATAAGATGAAATAAAATGGAGATGGACAGCAGCAGAAATTTTCATGGTGAAATCCGCATATCAAGCAATAATGAACAGACCGAGTATAAAGGAAACAACCAACATAATATGAAAACTGAAGGTGCCTCCAAGACTCAAGGTCTTTGCATGGTTGTTGTCCTTTAACAAAATACTAACGGTCGACTGATGGATCCTTATTGTTACACATAAACAATTCAATTTTATATGCCACTATTGATCTACCTATGCCAAAATGGCCATCATGCAAAATTCATCAATTCTTAGGGAGCAGACGCAATACCTGACTCCATTAGAGTATTTATGCACAGCTTCTCTCAAAAGCGGTTGATGAACTTGTAAGACAGCGGCAAGAAAAACTTCGTGCCGATGTAGAGGTTGAAGCGTCGGCAGCCTCCTTAGTGTTAGGATAAAGCCTTCCAAAGCTACAAGACTGCCCTTGTGAGATCGTGTTCACAATTTCTTAATGATCTCACCTCTCTATTCTTTAATGGAGAAGAAGTAGAGAAGGCTACAGAATTGACTAGATGACGGCTAGAAAATTCTGTAACTTTTCGTATATCCTTGTGCTTTGGGGACCAACCTATTTATAGAGATGTAGAGTCGGCATATTGCCAAACCCTAACCCTAACTCTAAACCAATTTTCTGCCACATGCCAACTTAAAAAACGTGCATCAAAAAACGTGCAACTGCATCAAAATCCGTGCAGAAGCTGAAAATTTGGTTTCCTTAATTGCAAATTTCAGAATCAGTCCATCAATGATTTGATTTTTGCCTAAATTGTTCTACACATTTGTGGACCACATCCTAATGAATATATTGATTGTCTACTTTCTTATTTGATCACTTTAATTGACAATCATATATGACAGTAAACAATGCATAATTAGATTACATATATGCTCAATGTTAGCATTAAATCCAATGAGGTTGGCAATAAATCCAACATCAACAATTTAAATAGACGATGACGGAGTCTCACTAATAGATGTATCATGTGTAAGGCACAATCTAAATTGGTTTTACACTTATTCAATGAATGTGTGCAAGCACGGATATTATGCAGGTTAATAGAATTAAGGATGAAGGTAAAAATATCATGACGGATATCATATAGGAATGCAAACATGGTAGCAAGCTTAAAGGAATTCAAATTTAGCAAGAAAGAAATGTCCATCTTGCTAATTACACAATTTGTTATATCGAGAGAACATTGCAACATAATTTTTAGAGAAGAAAATTGCAATATGTTACAACTCGCTGAACAAGTGAAAATACAATGGAGATATAGTTCATTAGCAGGAGCTTAAGAAAGAATGAATTAGATTATACTAGATATTTTTCATTTTTCATTTTTTTTTCTTATATCTCTTTAATCTGTTTTTCTTTATTTCCTTTTCATTTGCTTTATGCTCAAATATTTTGAGCATAATTGTTTTTCTTATTTAGTTACATATCTTTTGTAACTTCAAAATGATTAATGAAATAAGGTACAGATCCTTTTTTTTCGGTAAAAAAGAAAACCTATGGATTTCGGACTACGATCATAGTTAGCAAGATGGGATAAAAAGTTTGAACGAGGCATAATTTTGTCATCATTTTGAATATTAAGTACATTTTTATAATTTTTTCTGAGAAAAAATTAGAATTAAAATTATTGGAAAAATAAAAATTCAATATAGGCAAAATTTTATCATTATTGAAACTGATTTTTTTTTTTTTAAATATTGAAGTAGAAGTATATTTTTAAAAAGAAAAATTGAGCCACGGGTGAGAAGTGTCCACCCCCGTCACCTGATGTCAGCTACTGGAGCTGATTTGGGGGCAATTCAGGTTAATTTTGATCTGGTCAAAGGAATTGGAGAAGGAGAAGGAAATAGGGGCAGAACGGTCAGCGATCAGGGCAGTGACAAATTAAAAGAGGAGTCACTGAGCAGCGGGGCCTGTAGCGTTTAAAACAAAAGAGACCGTTGAAGAGATTAAATACACTGACAGATAGGGCCTGAGTGTAAGGCTACAATAGAGTTCGTTTAGTTAGTTGCCAAATAAGCGGATGATGCCACGTTGGGGCTGAAGTGTCATGCCGTTATGCATTTGACACATTCGCTAAGTAGAAAATTGTAATTCTTTTTCAGATACCTTCGCCTATATAAGGCTGATGTTTGTAACAGACTGGATAAAGAAATGAAATAACAAACTTTTTCAATTTACTTAATTTCTCTCTTTTCACCATTATCGCTGAGCTTCAGCTCAGATTCTGAAATTCGTCCAAAAAACTGTCTTTACAGCTCAATTGCGATTTCAGTTCGCATTATCAGATCTAGGATCTCACACCTAACTCCGCATGTTGGCTTCGTACCTGGATCTGCTCCACAATAGAAATATTATTACAACCAGTGAGTTGGGATCAATGGCTTAGATAATTAGCACGATTGCAGTAGGTTCGTGGTCATAGTGTTACATCTACCAAATCTCATCTTAAGGGCCGGACTAAATCTTATCCAAAACCGAACCTAGAAGATTCGATCCACGTTGAGATTTGTATAAATGCTTTAGATATGTGTGGTTCTAAATTCATCTGCACAAATCTCAAAACGTATCATATAAATATAACATGGCTTTGGATAAGGCTCTCACCATCTGTCCAAAACCCTTTGGATAAAATCTCCATCCTAGAAAAAATTGGAGAGATGGAGTCGCAGACGTAGTGACAAATGAATTATTCGGATTCGATTCGGTGAGATAAAAAATTTGTGATTTGAAAATAATTTGAAAATAATTCGAGTATAATTCGGGAAAGATTTGGAAATTATGGATCAGAGATTTCAGTCTTGCATGGGAGCAAAAAAAAAATGTTCTGAGAAAAATTCGCAAAAAATTCGTAAAATCTGGAAAAATTCATAAAATTCACAAATTATTCAGGTTTAATTTAGTCAAAGTTCAATCAACCGAATTATTCGGGTTTAATTCGGTCAAGTTTAATTCAGCCAAACTTGGGATTCCTAGTTTGAGAAATTAGAAAAACTTGTCCAGTGAAATTAAAAAAAAATAAAGGAATGGATTTAAGAGTTGTAGTGACAGCTCCTTGTTTTTTCTCTCATAGAGAGAGAGCAAAAAATAATTAATCAAAATTTAGTAATACTTCTCCCAAAATGAAAAGTTGAAAAGAAGAATGGGCAACTATACGTCGGGATTCACACCAGTAAAATTTAATGCTCGATCCAAAAATTGACATTAAACACAAAATTAGATAACACCAGATAAGCATCAATTGCCTCATAAGAAACATTATCCAAATAGAGAATTTTCATAACTAAGTAAAAGGTTCACAAAGAAGGAAATTAAATCATCAACCAAAAATTGAATATAACTATGCCAAGTCTAAGACCATAGTCTGGCCTTCAACTGACCCTCAACTACTTGGGCCCTTGCCAAAGTTGTGGGCCCAGCCTTATCTGATTGCATTGTTTTCTGAATGAAACTCCCTTTACTCACTAGCTCCACAATCTGGCTTTCAAATACACCTTGGGGCTCAATGGACCCTCAACTACTTGGGCCACTTGCCAAAGTTGTGGGCCCAACAATTGCTAGTTGCACTGTTCTCTGATTGGAACTCCCCTGACTCACTGGCTGTTCTTTCACAAAACAAGCCTGACTAGCCCGGCATCATTTTCCAATACCTTGCACCCGCACTAAACCCAGTTCATGGATCAACCACATCCCCTTGGTATCCATAAATTGTTTGATTGTATGAAGGAGCCACCTGATCAGATTGTTGGGATATTGTTGTGGCACTTAGAGGGACTGTTGAGGTGGTAATGCATTATGTGGGACTGGTGGGTAGAGGGATTGGGCTTGTAATGCAACTTATTTTCCAAGGATAATTTCACCAATGACCTTAACATGGGCAAACAATCTGTTGATCAGCCAATCAACACATCCATTATCATTTTTAAATCCTACAATTTGAACGGTCTTAAGGAACTCCCGCTGGACTAATGCATCTCCCGATCCCTCTGGAGCTGTCTCCTCATATAAATATGCCTTCAATAGTAACAAAACAAGTTACGTATATTTCATTGACCATAGATCGATCCTTCTAGATGGGCTTACTTGAGGGGGGTAATATGAACAACACCTAGCTTTACACGGCCTTTGCTATATTGTTAACTTTCTAATCAAAGACCATTTGTAGTATATACTCTTTAAATACTCGAACCTTGTCATTCTCTTTATTTGATATAGTAGGAATGTAGGATTTTTAGGCTACCTCATTAATTGACTATGTTTTGTACTTTTGTCTATCTTCCTCAATTGAGGCATGAAAATATAACCTATAGTAATACCAAGAAACAGAGAGAGAGAGATTACATAGATGTTTTTTAAGGTGAGCTTCTGTAGTTTAGGTGAGTGATGGAGAAAAAATACTGCAAGATCAAAGACATAAAAACCCAAACTTGCAAGTTCTAGATGCTTCAAGTTGTTGAAGATTGGACAATTAGAGAGCTCCTTCTCCATTACCTATTACACAAAGTAAAAAGAAAAAAACTATGTTCAAAAGAAGGAAAAAAAAGTAAAATTATAAAGCTAATTATAAATGAGAACTTTGGGTGCTTATTATAGAAATGAGATGTGTTTACTCCAAGAACTACAAACAAAAATCATGTACACTTAAGATATCAAATTTTATCTGAATTAGAGTAGAAAACAAATTGTGGATTTTTGGGGGAGATCATCAACAACCGATATATTTAAAATGATGCTATTATAACATTGGTGTAGCATGTGAACAGCCCTTGCAAGCTTATATAAAAAGAAGTCACACGAGTTAATTTGATATGTGAAAAGTCCAAATAACAATTAAGGTAGGTACTGGGCTTCACTATACATTGGAGTGCAAATAAAAGGACCAAAGAATAGTTTTGTTAGTTTCCAAAGTACCTAAAAACATGCCAACAAATTGTATATTGCAAAGAGAGTGTACCTTTTCGTCAGGAAAATCAAATCGAAGCTTTAATCTTTCAAGATTTGAAAAGTTGGCAATAAACTTGGGGACCCCAGTAATATATTCATCTTGATCAAACCAACCAGGAACAGAGATGAGCGCATCAACTAATGATGGCATCTTTTGCAAAAGAATTTCCTTAAAATACATGATACAAATTTCGAAGTATATGAGATTGGGCGTGGAAATCTGTAATCTACTTCCTTCATCACAACCTTCAATAACCAACCTCTTTAAAGTATTGGAACATATCTCAATGATCCCTCCATAACATGATAGTACTAATTCTTCAAGCACAGGACACCCCAATAAAAGCTTCTTGTAAAAGTCATCGCTCATTATAATATCACCAGTGAGGTCAAGGGTTTTGAGACAAGGAAGATTTACTGAGTTGGGTTTTATAGCTACAAAAGGATTGTCCTCTATATAAAACTGCAGTTGTAGATCTATTAGTGATGCACAAGTGAAAATCAAGTTTGTGTTTAAATTCAATTTTGCACATGAATCCAATTTGATTGAGCACTCTTGAGGCTCCAACTTCATCCCATCACAAATACAATCGGCAACAGCTTGAGTGTGAGGCCAGTAAGTGCGACCGCAGTAAGTGCGAGGCCAATGAACCCCAGAATCCAACCATAATTGAAATCTTTTAATGACACATGATCTCTCTCGTTTCTCCAATGCACTTTTCACAAGTAATCCAAATTTGATCACAGATTCTACAGCCATTTCATCATCAATAATCTTAGGCAATCCAAACTCTTTAATGTTAAATTCCAAAATTGGCACGGATGCCCACGTGTTTTTCCATATTTTGGACAAGATGCATGTTTGCATGGCCTTTCTTGTACTAAGAAAAGATAGGATATGCGTGAGAACATCATCAGACATGCTACTGATCTTATCGATACCATAATTCTTGTCGCTACAGCGTCTCTTGGTATTCATCATCTTTCACATTCACAAAAGCATTTATTCAAAACCTTCCCGGCACGACTCTGTTCAATACATAAACCATGAACTTTAATGAGTTGCACAGAAGTCAAAAGCTTCTTAAATTGCAAGAATTTAAATGAACATATGTTAATAAATAAATAAAAAACTATAGATCCCAAGTGTTACAGGTACAACAGTGATCCAGATTCTCACCTTTCTCAACCACAATCATAGTTACGATTTAACAAAATATCCCAAATAAGAAAATAAAATAAAAAGATTATCCGTAATATAATTTGTTTCACTAAAAATGGCAACTTGCCTTAGCCATCATGTCTACACTATTTTTTTTATTTCCATTTACCAATAGGGGTGTCAATGGGTACGATACAGATAGGGTGGAACCATTTTCATACCTATATCCACTAAGAATTAACCTTACACATACCCTACCCACACCCATTAAGAATTTGCTTTACCCTATCCTATCCATACCTGTTAAAAATAGTGGGTAATAAAACGGTAGTTGACGAATAACAAATAATACAAATATGATATTTTTATTATGTTTACAAATAAACTATAAAAACTTATCATGTCATACATATGCAATCACAATTAGTAATATATAAAATTAAAATGCAAATATATAATCAATTTTAACAAATAATTTTTATGAAGTAAAACAAATAAAAATCACAAATAACTTGTTTAACAAATTCAATTCGTTAACTAAATAACAAAACATTCAAATAAAAAAATAACATGTTTAGCATAATATTCTTCTTATAGTAACATACATATATTTTCTCACAATGTAATTTATTTTATATATATATATATATATATATATATATATATATATATTTTGAAGAAGTGGAAAAATCCCACCAGTTTCCATTGAAACTAATATAGTTTGTGCCTTTTCAATCTCCAGAATAGAGAACGATTAGGCATACAAAATAACAACCTACCAAACTAGCGTATAACAACCAAAGCATCATAGCTCCAAAATCAAAAGTGAACTACATGCAAACAACATTACATAAAAGACAATATAGAAACACGAGCGATCAACTTACTCATTACCCAACAAGTAAGAAATATCATTTACCCGTACCCATACCCGTTTATCTAACGAAAAAAAAATCTTTACCCATACCCGTGCCCAAGTTAATGAAAAAAAAATCTTACCCATACCTGTCTTATCGAATGCGATACAAGTAAGGTAAACGGGTATCATTGACACCCCTATTTACCAAAGTATATACCAGCAAAAATGCACACTAAAGTAACTTGCATACCAGCCATAAACTATAAAGAAAAAAAAAAATCAAACTAGAACATAAATGAATATCTACTACTTTTTTTGTCCTAGCAATACTCAAGAGCCATTATCGATTATTGTGATATACATAAATGAATTCTCAATTTCTTCCTCTTTGACATCAAAAGTGTTACCAAGATCAATGCTTGTTGAGAAAGAATTTGTTTTACCAATGCCAACTTGATTCAACACGTTCAATCAAGAACATTCTGTAAATCTCACAGTTCTTTTTGAATTATCTTGGTTGCCATTGATAACAGAAGAAAACATTAGCTAAAATATCTGAAACATTAATAAGAATTCAAGCATCTAAGACAAGAGCAACAATGGACAAAAGATTCAATGTGATACTTCTATATATACCGGCACACAAATCTCAACTAGAGTTCTATCCCAAAATTGGCCACTAAAATTTGATGGACAGTTACCATTACAATGATTCAATGGATAGGTATTTATGCAGCAGGTCCAAGTTTTTGGTCGGTCTCGGGGTCTTTATTTGGAAAAAGTTATTGGCATTGAGATTGATCTTTGATTGCAGTGTTGTATGGATTGTGGGAGATGGAAAGACAACATCTTATTGGCTTGACTCATAGAATGGTGCCCCACTGGCAACTTTCTGTTAACCCAAGACTATCTCTCTGTGATGCATATCCAATCAGAGCCAATTTACATGGCAATCTTAACGTGCCAAGTGATCTCTCATTTATGAAGTAACACAGGGGCATATTCGGCAAGGTCTATTTATGAAGTTATGATGGGGATGGGAATGATCAGGCCGCTACATGTGTACACTTGGAAGCTAGGAATACCACCAATAGTTCGTATCTTCATCTATCTGTTACTAAAACAGAAAATTGTGACAAAGGATGTCATGCAGTGCAGGAATATGGGGTATGATTCGGGCTGTAAAATGTGTGGAAATTGCCCCTCTGAGTCCGTATTACATCTCCTATTTCTATGCCTTAGAGCAATCGAGGTATGGTATGAGATCTCAGCCAAGGTGGGATACATGCTGATGGTACCTCATTGTTCAATTCTACAAATATGGACTAAGTCAAGGGACCAAGTGAGGAGACGAGGCAAGACATGCAAAAAGAATGGAGAGGATAAGAATAGTACAATATACGATCATGAGAGAAGCGTACAAACCTGATCAAAAAATAAGAAGGAAGAAGTAACATGTAAAAAGGTGGAGAGGAGGGAGCAGCTGCGGGGATGAAGGAAGGAGGTGAGAGATGAGGAGAGATCGCGCGGAGCCACCAAGAAGATAGAAAAAATGGGTTAAATAAGTGAGAGAAAGGCAGAACGGGCTGGACCACACCACATGTTTTTAACTATTTTTGTTATACTTAAATTAACTAACTATATAATATTAGTCCTTCAAATTGTTCGGGAGCTATTTTGAGCTCAATTTTTGCAATATATGACCACTGACAAAATAAATTAATATCTGTTTTACAATTCAACTTTTTCTTTCTTATCTGTCTCATCAAATATAGAAAGTTAATAAAGGAAGATATATACTCCCAAGAGAAAAAAAAAATATGTTCAAATCTCTGAAAAAAAAAAAAAGCTTATTAAAGGAAGGTACTATCATTCATTTGCACAAAGCATAAAACATCTTATCCTTGTGTATATATAGCTATAGTACGAAATACTTTTGAGATGTTTAGGGATCTAGTTTTTGGAGATACTTTTGTGGCTATGCTGATGGTTTAGTTGTTAGCTTTTTATGATGATGAGGATACTATTTAATCTCTCATATAACATTTACATGTTAACTTTGTTTCATCTGATGGAACTGAGCTTCGTCCCTTTTATTAAAAAAAAGGTACTATCATTCATTTGTTCCAGAAAAAGTACAAGTATGCAATGAGTTTAATAGTTTAGGGGGTGCTATTTTGAGCAAAGAAGCTCATTATATCTGTCAATCATATGATATGAGAACATTTATAAAGTATGGAATGAGTTCTAAACGTTGCGCATGATCAAAGTTTCGGTCACTATATTCAAATTATACTAGCAGAACTTGGAATGGTGACTTGTTGAGTTATTAAATCCTCCTACCAAAAAATTTAGATAATTAATTCTGGAATTTATCAGCAGTAGTGAAATATTAAATGAAATTGTGAGCACCTTTCTCTAATCAGCTATATTTTCATATATCATTTATAATGAAAATAAATTATTTGTATTTTTTTAATGGAACAAATGCACAGTAGTATCTTTATTAACTTTATTATTTTTCTAGGATTTGAACAGATTTTTTCTCTCTTGGAAGTACCTCCTTTATTATTATTATTATTTTTTTACTTACATATGAGAGATAGAATAGAATGATAAAACAGATATTTGGAGAAAAAATTCTCTCAACACTCAATGTTGCAAAAATTGAACTCAAAATGGCACCCCTTTATTCTTTCGAGGATAAAACAAAGCTAGTTAGGCCGAAAAAAATTATTAGTGGTGTTTATGAAAAATTAGAGAGTATAGATATTAATAATATATTAATCACTCTCTAATCAAGTTCATAATTTCGAAACATAAAGATTAAACTTTTTTTCCAATCCTCTCATCATGTTTCTCTTAGTGCAAAAAGTCCAGTATGGTGTTTGGTGGTATGCTTGTCCTTTTCAGGTTAGAATTATTCCTTGAACTTTCAACCCTAGTCTTTATATCTTAATTTCAAGCATCTCTTAATTATTTTTTAATTTGACATGCTAATTAGAATTATTCTTTAAACTTTAATCAACCGAGAGTACTTCCAAACAATATATTTTTCTAGCTAGCTAATTGTCTTTTATATATTTTCATGAAGGATTAGTTGTCACACCCCGCTGCCACGGGTCGCAACAGTCCTCCGCCGTAAGTATACAACGCCGTATATGCTTACAAAGCAATAAACAATTCATACTAAAAAAAACACAAAACCAAATAATATAAACCAAGTTTATATATACACAAATCAGAGTACACAGTCTGGTCAGAATATAATACAACAAAAGTATCTCATCCGGATACCTACCATGAGGCCTACCCTAAATCTATACAACAAAACATATCTAGGGTCATATAATGGTAAGCTACTAAGGCCTACTACTCGCGTGCCTCTCCGGAATCAGTCGCACCAGTACCTGTAATATAACCCGAAGGGTGGGAGTGAGAATAAAATTCTCAGTGCGAATTTGCCACATTTGAATTATTGGACTTGCAATCAGACTCCATATTCAAAAATGAAACCCAAACAATAACAATTCAAACAGATATATATATATTCATAAATAACAGAATGCCAATGCTCGACAACAATTAATCTGACACCCATCTGCAATTGCTTGGCTTAACAGTTTATTAAGGTCTGGTTCAAATCATATAAAGAAAATTCTCTTTAGAATCATTTCCAACATTCGTATTATTCAATTGACCTTCCAAATGCATTAACATGTAGGAAAATGCCACCGAGCCACAGACGTTACACATGTCACCCACGATTCCAATTCACACATCATATCATAATCACCCTCCCTCGTCCCAACCGGTACTGGGAAACATCGAGGGCCGTTCACTTAAGGTTATTAGGATCCTGGGAATCAAAGTCAGCATACAGCCCGACTTTGCAAATTCATTGGATCCAAGTGCTTAACTTCGTAAATCCATTCACATACATAATTCGTGGTGACTTTCAATCAAATCAGATCATAATAGATCGACACAACCTACAACCATATCAGCATGCAAATCACTCAAGTCACATCAATTCGAGTTTAATTTGATTGGGTTATGCAAATGCTTTACACAATTCAATGATGCAATCAATGATATTCAACATGACAAATGAATACACAGTTTAATTCCTGAAAATAAAGTATCAAACAAGTCCAAGAATCTCGCACCTGGTTACGACGAGCGTACCGCTTAGTTACGGATCGGGCGTTTCGAATTGCCTCGCTAATTCTTGCTCGACCGAGCCTACACCTATTTTACACGTATACTGGTTTAGCATTGGTTAATGATTGGGATGTTTACTCGAGTTATAATAGGCTTAGACCTTAATTAACCTCCTGTCCTTTGGTACCAATTAGTTCGATTCCTTATTTCTTACTTAAAACCTTTAAAATTCACACCATTTACTTCTGGGTCCTTTAAACCCTACACAATTCCAATCAGGTAACAGTTCATGCACCGTTTCACTACTTTGGTTCTCAAAACAATTCAATTTACCGATTGGTTAAACCCTAATTTGGTCAAAACCTCAAATTAACCGTTAAATGTTCTAAAAATTCAACATCAAGAAGTAACCTTACCGATTACAAGTCTAATTGGTTGGATCAAACTAATCAGTTCACGATTATGCCCAATTTTGATTTTGGCACGAAACCCTAGAGATAAAAAAAATTCGAAATCGAGGTGAAATCGGGAAAGAATTGACAAATAAACGGTCAAAGAAGCTCAAGGAGCTAGTTTGCAAGCAATTCGAACACAAATCTCGGGTTTAAAATGAAAACCCGAGCAATCGAGAAATCTGAGATTTTAGAAAGAAACGGAAAGAGAAAGAAATACCGAATAGGAGAGCTAGGAGAGATCCACGGCCGCTTACTCGGTTCCAACTTCGATTTCTCACAACAATCGGGGGTTTGAGAGGGATGGAAAACTCTCTCGCGATTTTTCTTCTCTCTTGGGTGAAAATCACCAAAAATGGGGAAAAGGGGCGGAGGGGAAGAGAGAGAAAAGAAGAAATTTTGGGTTTTTATGAAAAGATATCCTGAGTGCGGACGCACTCAATTCAGTGCGGGTCAGCCACCCGCACTCAGCACTTAGACGGATTTTCAGCAGTTGAAAATACACAGAAACCATACTCCAGTGCGAACGCACTCAGTACAGTGCGGACGCACTCAGTACTTAGTCAAATTTTTATAAAAATGGCACTGAACAAGGGAAAAGTCTGAGCGTAATGTGGACGCACTCAATTTCAGTGCGGGTCGGTCACCTGCACTCGGGACTTAGTCAGAATTGGAGAAATCGGAGTCAGTGCGGGTCATCCACCCGCACTCAAACCAGTATGGACGCACTGAGGAGAAATTCAGAAAACAATCAAAGGCAAACAGAGGCCAGTGCGGATCAGCCACCTGCACTCACCACCAGTGCGGACGCACTAAGCCTATAAAGTCTCAAATTCTCGAAATTTCGACGCAGTTTCAATTCACACTTAATTTACTTAGTTAGAGAATCATTATTTAAGGTTTAAATATCTATTTTGTTAGCACCATTTTCGATTCTTGCCTTTAAAACATTCAAAATTTAATTGTTAAAGTTCTGTAACGTAACATTAGTTGGATTTTCTTATTTTTGAAATTAGTTTAAATAAACAATATATTTTTGTTGGATATTTTGTATTTATTTAATTTAGTAATCCTGTCAAGAAATTATATTAAATAATCATAAATAACCCAAATTTTAAAATTAAATTAAATAATCATAAATAATTAACTTTAAAAGCCAACTTCATAGAAATTTGACAAGGCCTGTAACTTCGAGCGACGCAATGTTTTTGAGATTTTCTGAGTCTCACTCGAAATCAATCCACGTGAATGGTCCGAAAAAAGAAGAGCGAGAAAAAATAAAAAAAAAATAATCGAGCGAATCAAACATCCATCCGATGAGGTTCAACGGGACTTATTTAATGAGCACGGAGAAAATGTGGTATTATTTCTGATAAAAAATGTTGATCTACACCTAAATTCGTGAGCAAAATCAAATTTATAAGCTTCCATACAAATGTAAACTGACGTGTGAATCACGATGTAGTTATTGAAAAATTGGGCCGACATATTGAGTTGGGCTTGTTAAGGATAAATTAGTTTGGGCCAGTTATTGCATTAGTAACTTAAAATAAGGATGTGCTTGTTAAGGCTGGACTTATTTGGGTTTAGTGCAAATGAGTCGAACTTGATTTTAATAATAAATAATTAACCATTCTATATATATTAGTGTTATTGTTACAGCATTCATTATTTACATTCGATATGTGTAGAAATGGGTTGCTTTTGGTATATTAATGCATGGAAAAATAAATGGTTTCTCATGTATTTTTCCAAGTTCCAACAATATTTAACGGTCAATATAATAATAGAAGTTTTTAGTTGTGGTTTTTGTGATCTCATTGACATCATATTGGCCCGGTAATTAATAAGAAGCATAATTTGATAGCACTTGACATTTAAGTTTTTTTGTCTACAAATTATTTGCGATTCGTGTTGAATTAAGCCGAATAAAGTACCAAAACATGCAAGATGAATGATAATTGTGGTTACAGCATGCAATTTGCATTTCATACTTAACAAACTTTGTACAAACAAATAGAAAGTCGTGTCGATGATAAGTAAACAAAGGTTGTATTGTTTTTTACATATAATGAGACATTGAAGAAAAACCATATAAAAAGTTCATGCGATTTTTTTCACATTACCATTATTTTTATAACTACAAATTAAGTCGTATTTCAAGAAAGACATGTATCCCCACCATTTTTGTAATCTATCTTATAGTTATAATCTTGGATGTGCGTTACTGTTCACCTACAGTAAATTTCCGATCTTCATCCCTTAGATTTAGATCCAACGACGTACTGCTGTGGTCTCATTCTCCTGACGCGTGTCCAAAAATTATCTAAATTCCTCTCCGTTTCTCTCCTCTGGGCATTGCGAACTTCTCTCCTTTCATCTATCGCTACTTTCGGAACCTCTCCGCCGCCGCCGCCTCTCTGTTCTCAGCTTCCGCCCACCCCCTTTCGTAATTTCTCTGCCGATTCCTTCTCTCCTCTCACTTTTTTCACTGCATCTCACTGTTTCCGGTGACAGGTTGGACTCCGACACCACGGTTCTTGAGGAGTCGATAATAGGCGCTGGATTTCTTCCGAACCGGAGAATCTGTGAGCTCTCTATTTCCTTCTCTCCTCTCGCTGTTTTCACTGCTTCTCACTGTTTCCACTGACGGGTTAGACTCCGACACCTCGGTTCTCGAGGGAATCGATAATAGGCGCTGGATTTCTTCTGAACCGGAGAATCTGTGAGCTCTATATTTTATAGTTCTAATTCTGATTTTGCCAATTCAGGATTGAAATTTGTCATTTGTAAATTTGTAATGGTAATTGTTCAACCGGAATTTTGTGCTGATGGGTTTCTTTTCGGTCTTGGAAGATTCTTTGACAAACAAGTCAGATAGTTGATCTATCCTAAGCGTTCTACAATTAAAATTGAAGGCAGTCTAGACTAATATTTTAAATGCTGGGTGAATCTTCTCATCGGGAATATATTTCTGCTGGCTTCAATTATATGATATCATCTATTAGTTGCTTGATTTAACTCAAAAGTGATTGCCCTCCTTTTATAACCCTTTCATATGTGAGACTGTTCGAAAGTGATTATTTCATCGCCACTGAAAAGTCTTAACAAATATTGCTTGCTCTTCTACTGTCAGGCAAATTGATAACATAAATTAAAAGTTTGCTAAGCTCATTTTACATCTTACAGAGTCACAGATAATTTAAACAAGCTGATTGACTGTATCCACAATTTTTGTTATTTGTGGTAACTAAATTTATAAAATTTTAGCTTGCATGCATTGTTATCAGTAATTTTTGCAGAGAAACAGTGCTTATCGCCATTGTAGTTGGTCTCCACTTGCTGCTCCTCTCTTGGTATGGTTTCTAAAACTCATCAAGACTATGGTACATAAACTAATATACTGTTTATGACACTAAAATTTGGAACAGACAATTGATATATTAACAGATATACTTGCAATTCTTTTTGAAACTAAAATATTTCAAGATAGGAGTGTCAGTATACATATATTGGTAAATATCACTGCGTTTTGTGTTTGTGTGTATCTATAGGAGGTACAGTACAAATTGATCCAACTATATATATTCCAGTTAGTAAAATAATTACAAGCCAACCAACCAAATGGCATAATGAACATCACAACGATTAGGGTGCTACTGGTAGCTGCTACCAGTATTTCTCTAAAAAACAATGATTGGGGTGACTGAGCTTGCTTTTTTAGCATATGAGCTACCAGTATTTCTCCAGAAAAACAATGATTGGGGTGACTGAGCTTGCTTTTTTAGCATATGGACTATGGAGTACCTTCAAATTTTCTAACTTTGTCCTCTCACAGATTCAGAACTCACGAAATTGCTTATCAACGAATTAGTTTGAGGTACAGCTCGAATAGAACTAGAAGGTGTGAGCTATCTATTTCTATTTTATAGTTCTGATTCTGTTATTTTTTTTAAACCGGTACCAGTCTGACTTGTCTTGGTTCCATTTACTGATATGGCCTCGATTACTTGTCTGATCTCTGTTGTTAGTGGTGATGTTCTGTCAACTGGTAATTGGTACCAGTGAAATTCGTGTATTTGCTGACCTCATAGGCAAAAAATTTTATATAATGCACCTCGCTGAAAAAAATATCAATTCATAACAAAATCAGCATCTACTCTTAATATGATGCACCTCATAGACTATGTTGACTTCTCTACTATGTAAATACAACTACAATCATAATATGATGCCATTTTTTTTCTTACATTTGTTTCACCAGTTTATTTACTTCGATAGTGTGCTGGGAATTAGAGACACTTCTATTGGTTGTACAATCCTTTGAGGTATTTTCTTTTTGGGTTTTATTAATTTGACATTTTGGCATCACGTCTAAAAAAAAAAGTCCTTGCTACTTCAATGAACAAACAACTTTGGTAACTTTTGCAAAAGGAATATGCATGGGACTTCACATTTTTTTTTTCATCATTTTCTTCTCTAGATCTGATCTGATGCTGATTTTTTACATGTAAAAATTACTTCTTTCTTACAAAAAAACTTATCAGACTTGAAAATTTAACACTTTCTGTTAAAATTTTATACTAATTTCTTCTTTTATTTTTTCTAAAGTGCATTGTTTCATAGAATCCAGGCTTAAAAAAGACGGCGCACAATCCTTCCACCAGGAGATAATTCGAAGAACTTGGAACTTCAATCATACCCCCAATTTGCACTTCTCAAGGTAACGAAACTAACCAAGTCCTCAAGTT
Organism: Carex pumila; assembly: GCA_033356055.1. Classification (NCBI taxonomy): domain Eukaryota; kingdom Viridiplantae; phylum Streptophyta; class Magnoliopsida; order Poales; family Cyperaceae; genus Carex; species Carex pumila. The sequence continues at coordinate 40,400 of JARJHM010000570.1, read as the reverse complement.
TTGTACGATATTGTGATATGCATGTGTTGTTGCCACTTAACTTGATGCTAATTGCATCAACATGGTTCAGCAGTTTAGAAAAAAAGAAAAAAGTGCAGTTCACTTTTACCAGAAAATTTAGTAAATGTGTTGCTTTGAAACATTGATGAAATCCTCCAGGTTACGTCTTACATCCTCAAAATTTTATAGCCTCCAAAACAAATAGCAAAGAATAACCTACAGAAATTTCAAATTCAAATGACAACCCAGTAAAGAGGAATTGAATTCACAAAGTGGTACCAAACAACAATTCTGAACTGCTGTGCTGACAATACAAAGTTGGATGGGCATCAGTGAAATAAAATTCCTAAAAGTATGAGATAAATATGAGGTGTAACTGACATCATTTACAAGACATCAATGAATTCAGATTACCTCTTGACATTGAACAAATCAAGCAATAAAAAATAACAAAGAAAATTGGCAAAACCCATAGTACAGAGAACCAACTGTGCTACGGATTGAAACAGGCCTTTCCCATTTGATTCTGAAACTGAAATTTGACAGAGACACTCAAAAACCAATATACTACAAACCTATGAACTTAGTTTGTGTGTATTGAATCATAGTTTATGTTACCTGCTCGTGTAGGAACAAATATTTCCATCTTATATACAGTTGCTTCCATACTTAATTCAGTTTACACAAATTTGTTGCTTTTATCTAACACTTCCAGCATTGCCATAGATATTCAGATGGCTGCTCGGAGTGATGATAGAATGCCCGTTGCAATGCTTAAACCTGGAATGTACCGGTGAAGAATTAGGGGAAGAATCACAAAACTGTGGACTGCTCATAGCACAACAGATGGGAAAAAATGTTCCCACGACTTTATATTTGTTGACAAAGAGGTACGTTATCGTTCTTCAAAAATTATAATATCTTCTGATGTATTAACAACAAATATCTTCATTGTTGTACATCAGTTTTTACCGAAAATTTGTTTACCTTCATGTAGTTAGATAAACAATATGTTATTACAAGTTTAATATTAGATACTTGATTAAATTGCAACGACCACCATAAGTAATTTATAACTTCCCGTCCATTTTTCAAAATTGAAAATGTTTCATTTTTCCAACATTTAAACTAATTGTAGACTATTGCAGTTGTTGTAATATGTAAACCAAAAATCTCACTTTTATTTAACGAGAAAACAATTAATTATGTTAAAAAGATGCAATAGCTCCAAATCTGTCCTCATCAACACAAATTAAAGGAAAAGAAACCTTTACTCACATAGCTAATTCAATTATGTGCTATTTCCATCCTTTTTTTGCAATTGATGAGCTTCCAAATAAAAATATTTATTTTCTTTCTTAGCTTTCTAAGTAGCATCAAAAAATGTTACATGTAAGAATTGTGCTGACACGAAAAAGAAAGTTAATTCTCTCTTCTAAAAAAAATATATTAAAAAAGGGTTCAATTGCCTATTGAAAAATAATACAACTTGCTATGTCTGTGTTTGGTACAGTACAGGTCAAGTCCATTACTGGCATGTACTGGTACTTGCTGGCTATAATTTCATATTTTATTAGTCGAAACTAAATGTTAGCCTTAGATGATTGGAAAGTAAGATCAATTTTTGTGGTCAGTTGGGGTTTTGACTAAGATTTAACAGGACTAATTAGGCAAATGAGAAAAATTCAGAAAGATAGATCCAACTTATCAATTTGGAGAAAAATCATCAAATAAATAAAACACATACAATCTTATCCTTCAATATGCTTCACTCTTGATAATATCTAGACCGCTTCTTACAGTTATTTTACTTTATTTAGACAAACTAGAGCACTATTTAATCCATTTCTACTTAATGCCTTCTCATTTAATTAACTATTTAATCTATTCATACAACTAATTTGCTCCTGCAGCTTTGAATCACAACCAAAACTTCCAGCAACTTCTGAGACAAACAGAGCAAGGAGACCACTTTTCATACAAGAACCATTGAAAAAGCAACGAATAAGGTGATGAAATCTTACATTCATATGATATTTAACAGTATGCAAAGCACAACCAAAAAGACTCTCACATAACATTGAACACTATTTTACATAACGTAGTCCATAACATAAGTTTCACAATTCTTCCATAGCCCATTAATTAAAAATATATAGTCCATAACATCAAGCTCATGTCTTTTAGAAACCATATTATTGACAAAATCAACTGCTGCATCGATTTTATCTTTATTGAACATCCCATTGATAAGAATGTTACAAGTCACAATATCAGCTTGATGCCTCTGCAAATATCATTATTTGGAAATCAAAGTATTTGAACTTAAGCAGCCTACCTAACAAATCCATGAACTATAAACCCTAAACCCTAAACCCTTCATATAAAAAATTGTAAAATTCAACATTAACATCTTCACAATCTGTTCATTAAAACAACTTAAATTTACTATGCCTTACAATAACAAACCCCAATTAAGAGTTTAGATGAAAACTATATGTTAGGTGTTACCAGTAAATTACAATGTGTAGCCAAAAAAGAAAACACTGCACTTCATTTTTTTACTAAAACTCTTTTATCAAGTGAAGTAGTCAAATCATTTCAAAATTACAATACAAACTAACACATCCTCATTTTAAACAATAGTGAAAGCAGCAGGAAAGGCAAGGAGAAGAAGGAATAAGAATAGCCATGCTCCAGTTTTTGTTAGTTGTAAATACTATTTTGTGTTGATATAGACAACAACAAAACTTATACTGTTTTGACAGAAAAATATGTTTGGAAGATTTGCTGCAAAGGGGTAGTATGCTTACACAGCATGTCTCTCTTCCAAACATGATATGTACTCATCTTACCTACTGTAAAGTTTTTGTTGTATGAAGATGAAAATATGATGTCACCTATACAATCTTTGTAATGTGCCTATGCAGTTCACCACATTATACATGTAACATCTCTGTATACGTTCTTTCATGTCTAAAAATAATTGCCGAAGCAATGCGAGGCTATCGTCTAGTAAAGTTCAAAATTAGATTTAATTTGTCAGGTTAAAATCAAGTGGCAAGTATATGCCGAATATCTTGTGCAATAACCTGACCTACATTTATTTTAAATTTGGGCCTTGGCTTAACCAATAAAAAACGGGTCAGTGTTAAGTATTGAGAGTCCCTCATATCCATAATTTCCTCCAATAATAAAATGAGAAAGGAACACAAATATTGACTACATGCACCCTTCAAACTTAGTTAATTTTTGATCTGTTTTCATCTCTACTATTAATTAATTATAATTTCATCAAAATAAATGTAGATGGTGTATTACACTTGAAACCATAATGAAAACAGATCAAAATAAATGTCTAAAAAGAATGGAGGCGATCAACCAAAACAACAAAACGAAGTAAATTTTGCAAAATTTACTAAAAATGAAAATAAATTGCTAACAGGTAAACAGTTAGAAAGATAACAACGAATAAGAGAGTGGAGCATAATTGAATAAACTTAAATTGAGAAAAATTAAGAAAAACGCGCACCATTTGAGGAGTATTTCAAGTATTCAATAGCTATTTTTTAGTTGATTCTTTCTTTTTAATCGAAAAATTGTTTGTAGTATTAATGACTAATAATGGAGTTTAAAAAGAAATGGACAGTTCTCCCAAAAATTATTGGAAAACTGCTTGGACTAAACTAAGATTTAGTACTTCTTGATTTGTTGTTATATATAGTTAATTTTTAAACATCGATCAATATTACATCTATAGTTCATTTAAACATTTCAAAGTTCTAAACTTAGTTCAATTTTCGTCTTCTTAATTTTTCTTCATCTTGCTTACAGATCCCTTCTTTTTCTTCACCAGAATCTTCTTTGTTATTCTTCTCCATTAATCTCTTCCTGTGTGCCATCTTCTGTTAACCTGCCCATGTTCGAGTGGGGAGTGACGACTCCTGACCCGGGCTGACCTATGGGCAAGATGATTGGATCCTTGTCATTTGCTGGTTCGTCAGTGCCTCCCGAAGGGGAAGCAACATCGCTCTTGGAACTGGGCATCTTCGAAATGAGGCCGGAAAGCCTGGTTAAATCCTCAACGTCAGTGAGTGATTTCCGCGGGTTTGTTGTCATCGTGCTCTTCGGTACGGCGGTAGGGGGCCCCACGGTGATTGATACGGGCTATATGAGGTGGCAGGCCGTATGCTATAGTTGGGCTAAACAGGGCTTGTCCTGCTGGGCATAGTAGGTCGAGAGAGGATTAGCTCAAGGAGATCAAGGGATGACCTCGGGCCCCAAGTCTCGGAAGCAGGTAGATGACCTCGGAGACAAGGGAATGAACCCCGAAAATATCGTACTCTTTCCTGTTTGATATCTCGGAGTGTGTAAATGTGTGTGAGAGTTTGTGAGAGTGTGAGAGTGTGCTGCCCTCGGTTCGCCCTTTCCTTGTGAAAGGAAGGGCCTTATATAGTAGACTCACGTACCGCCTTCCCTCTGCTAGGATAAGGCAGAATGTGAGTTGGTTACAAAGATATGCGATCATGACCACGTTCAATCGTGTGAACGAGGTCGGTAACCGATGTGGTTGCCAGTTATGAGCGGTTAATGACTCGGGACCGACTTTGGGCCTTACAACCCCATACGTAGGTTGTTTCGCCGTAATTGGGCTGATTTATCATGGACCCTGCACTGTATCCCGGGTTGGCTCTGCAAAACGAGGTCCTAATTCCAGCCTTGTTTGTAGTCCAGATTGAAGCTATATGGGGCGTGGAACATGGCCCTATCAGAGGCTAAGTGGAAGCAGAGGTCAAGATGTGTGTGACTTGCTCAAGGGGATTGAAACACGTGATACTTTCATGCTCTAGCCTCTTCAAGGTTTAGAACAAATTTGGTGATTGCAATACAAGACAATGCAGAAACAGTCACTGATGTGGTAGCAATAAGATAAATTTTTACCAATGCAATGAGATGAGTGCTTGGTACATCATCACAGGTCATTCCTTTTCATGCAACTAGCCTCTACAATCCTCATGATTTACAAGCCTTACAGCTACCTTTTACCCTTACAGAAATACATGAAGCCGTGTCTCAATTAGCAAATGGAAAGGAGTCGGGCCCGGACGACCTACCAAATGAGTTTCTCAAAATCTATTGGCCAGACCTTCAAAATCAGATTCTATCCATTTTCAATAGATTCTTTCATAATAACCTTGATTTGCTTTGATTCAATGAAGCAAAGATTGTCATGATTCCAAAAACTGATTCCCCCTCTTCTACAAATGATTATCGACCAATTAGCGTTCTCAACTTAATTCCTAAACTGATTTCTAAGGTTCTCTCCAATAGATTGAGATTGGTGTTGCCCGACCTTATTTCGGTGAATCAAACGACATTTATTCACGGTAGGCAGATTTCCGAGAATTTTGTCACAACAAGGGAGCTCCTTCAACATGTGTCAAGTGGTGGTAAGCCGGCTGTGTTCGCGAAGATTGATTTTAAAAAAGCTTTTGATACTGTGGAGTGGCCATTTCTTAAGCAAGTTATGATTGCTAGAGGCTTCCCGAGTCGTTGGATTATTTGGATTTGGTCATTGTGGACTTCTTCTACTTCAAGGATGTTCATCAATGGAGAATACTCATAGCCGTTCTCACACAAGAGGGGCCTCCGTCAAGGAGACCTTTCTCCTATGCTCTTCAATCTTGCAGTAGATGTATTCCAAAGAATATTCAAGTGGCTAATTCGCTCCTAGACACCCCCCCTCTCCAATGGATTGCAAGAATCTATCATAGCTCTTCAATATGCGGATGATACTGTAGTTCTGGTTAGCGCTGACATCTCCTCCTTAATCTCTTTTAGACTAATTGTTCGGCTATTCTCCTCCATGTCAGGACTGGAGGTCAATTTTCAAAAAAGTTCCTTCATCCCCATTAATGTCGCTCTACCAGATGTGCCTTGGGTTAGGGCTATCTTAGGATGCCCTCAAACGAATTTTCCAATTGTGTATCTCGGAATGCCGCTTACTATCAAGAAGCCTTCTAAGGAACTCTTCATCCCTTTGATTGAAAGGATAGAGCGAAGAATGCAAGGATGGCAGTCCTGCCTTTTGAGCAGGGGTGGTAGGCTAGTTCTAGTGCAATCGGTCCTCTCTTCAATCCCCATTTACCACATGATCTGCTTCCTGCTTCCAAAGTGGGTCCTCTCTCGAATAGACAAAGCGAGGAGGGCCTTCTTGTGGGGAAAATCATCTACTGCTGGTCATCATATTTCTCTTTGCAACTGGAATTTAGTTTGTATACCTAGAGATTCTGGTGGGTTGGGGATTCTAAACCTACAACTCAGAAATCAAGCGCTTCTTATGCGTTGGTGGTGGAAGGGCTACTGTGAACCGAACTCAATGTGGTCCGTATGTTAGTTTGTAATAATCTAGAAGTCGATAATACGATAATTTATCATAAAGCTTTGTTCATGAATTGGATGATTAATATCATTTTGTTGCCTTGAGTATTATTGCATTTATGGATCATTTCGAGTTCATGACTGAAATTGTGAAACTCCATAATATAGATGATATATACTCTTAATCTTAAAAGGTCACTGACCAAGGTAATTGCCGCTATAAGGTTAGTATGTGGATTAAAATATGGTTAAGTTTTACAAACCACCTGACACGAGATGTCATGTTAACCACATAGATACATGTTCTAGGAACATGGTATTTGACAGACCCCGAATGAAACATTAAATAGAATTGTGTTCGTGTCATTTATGTTTTAATTCAGTGTCACGTTCTACAGTATGAGGTATTTATCGTTCCCACTGAGAAATATGTATGTGTGATTGCTATCCACCGCTGTCCATAAAAAGCAGTCATAATGGTAGCATTCACATATGTATAGCTTAGCTGAGGAAGTGATAGTCTACCAAGAATACTATTTGTCCCTCGTATTTTATACGAGCTATAGCATCACTGGGCCCCTTGATAGAGTAAGATTATCAGCGCGCGGTATGATTACAAGAGTAATTATATTTGATAATCTGCTCAAGATCAAGAAAAGATTAAGTTTACAAGGATGACACACATCTACCTTGAAACTAATCTGATAGCTATGAGACAGAAGAACAGACACAAGTAAATTGTTTACTGGATTGTGATATTGTACAGTACAGCATCATCTGTATAATTGGATGGTCATGATGTGTTGCCAGACGCCACCCATGATTATAGAAATTAAAACAGTTTTAACTCTGCTTACCAACATAACACAGATCCTATTGGGTCACACCATATAGGAGCTACTCGGAGAATCTTACTGATTAATTATAAATTGATTATAATTAATATTAAGATGGTTATAATTAATTATACGTGATATAATTAAATTATAAATGTCATTTAGAATGACAAGCAGAAACAACGGTTAATTTATAAACGTACACGTTACGTTGTATAAAAGTTACCGAACAACAACCGAAAAAAAATATAATTGTACATGACAATTATATATATTTGATTTGGATTTTAATTTGTTAATTATGGATTTGAATTATAGGTTTAAAAGCCCAAAATAATCAAAGCCTTAATTAAAATTAAAAGCCCAAAGTTAAAGCCCAAAATCAAAGCCTTTTACTATTCATGCCTTAATGGACCAAGGGCAAAATGGTCATTTCACACCTATGCCACCTTGCATGACACCTTAGGGTGTAGAAGCATGGAGAAGGGTGTGGAAGAGACATTTTGGTCTTTTCACATATTAAAGGATGAGGTGTTAAGGTATTTTGGTAAATATATTTGTTTTGAGGGGTATTTCGATCTTTTACGAAACTCCTCAAAACACTATAAATAGAGGGGTGAGGGTAGAGAGAAAACTTACTAATTCATGTGTTAATCTGATTACTTCGTTAATCGATTTTTCTCTCTTCCTCGGTTTCGGTTATTACGAGATTAGGAAAATAATATATTTTGCGAAATCCTGCGGTTTAGCTTTTAAGCGATACCAAGTAACCTCGGGACACAAATATATTTATTTCGTTCTTTTCTCAGTGAATAGTGTTTTTGCAGAATTCCGCGGTTTACGGTATTTCTGGCAGAAGAAATAAACCGCTCTCTGGTTAGTCCTGGTGGATAACCGATAGAGGCATCAGACGTCTGATGCTCCGAGACGAGTCGATTCCTTCCGTGATGTAGCTCTACACGCTCGGTCTGCATTCTAACTGTGATTTGGAAACAAGATATAAATATGTTATATTAATCTATTTAATTGGTAAGTAGATTAAAGTTTTAGAAATCAATCATGGAGTAGATCTGTAAAATGATTAAATTGGATTTTGATGCCAAATGAATACTGAAGGTGGACCGCCTTGGAAAGTTTCCTGACATATCCCGTTTAATCCTGAGCTTAAGTTGAACGTAGAAATTTTTATTCTACGGTCATTCCGCACCTTAAGCATAAACGAGTTTTGATTACCGCGAAACCCCAAAAGTGATATCTGAAACCCAACACCGTAATGATTGTCAGGATTCGAACACAGGGACCGGGACCGATTGCAAATGGTCCCCTTCTCTGGTCCAAGCGAGGATCTTTTTTCTGGAGTCAGTTAATTGGGTTGAAATCTCTTTTCAATTGGGCAACAGAGTGGGTTGTGGAAAATGGAGCTTCAATTGCTTTTTGGTATGATAAATGGGGTCGGACCCGCTAGTCCAATTGGGTGCGAGACAGCTTCAGCACTCTCTATCCCTGAGAGATGTCATTGTCTCTTACAATATTCAAGACTTATCGACCTCACATTCTATCCCAACACTAACTGATCAAGAAGATGAATTGAGATGGAGGTGGTCGGCAAATGGTCGCTATAGTGCTAAATCTCTCTATGGCATAATGGCAACTGCTGGTTTAATTAGTTGGAATTTTACCAATATTTGGTCCTTTTCGATTCCACAATCCACAAAAATTTTCCTTTTCCTTCTACTGAGGGGAAAACTGCTAACAAAAGAAGTGATGCTACGAAGACATTTCAATTGCTCACCTCATTTCACCCTCTGTGAAAATGGGAATTTGGAAATGGCGGTTCACCTTTTTTTCTTCTGTGATTTTGCAAAAGCAATTTGGGAGGGGATTAGCAATTACCTGGGATGTAGGATGGTGCTTCGAGCGAATTCAGTGTCAAAAATCTGGTCAGAATCAGTGAGCAGGTTCATGGCAATGCTAGAGCTCGTACCAGATGGGAAATATTTATGTCAGCTGAGTGCTGGGCAATTTGGAGACAGCGGAACTTGGTAATTTTTGAGGAAAGGAGAGTAATGGCAGATGTGCTAATCCAATGGATTATCAGAGAAGCAACAGTATGTGAGACGCATTGTGGAGCTGGAGTGAGAAATGTGGTACTGGTACTGGCTCCAAAGCATAGGGACTTAGCGGGTATGGATTTCTTTTTACTGTTTTTTATTTGAGTTGGAGCTTACTGAAAAATAATTTAAACAATCATAAATAATAACTTAAGGCCAATTTAATAGAAATTTAACAAACGCAGTGTTTTTCAGATTTCTCAGTCTCACTCGAAACAAAACCAACCACGTGAATGGTCCGAGGAAAGAAGAGCGAGAAAAATAAAATATAATAATCGAGCGAGTCCAACATCCGATCAGGTTCAAGAGGGTGTATTCAATGGGCACAGGACTGAATTTGGGCTGACTTCTAATCAAAACTGTTGATCTACATATAAATTCGTGAGCAATTAGCAAAATCAAAATTATATGCTTTCATACGAATGTAAACTGACGTGTGAATTGCGATGCGGATTAAACGTCAGACAAAAATTGGGTATTACTGCAATTAATTACAGAACCGTCGCTAAATCTGGCTTCAAAGTTAAAACCATACCAAAGCCGACTTTTCCTATCTCCGTGCTGAAGTTGTTAATTTGTTTCTATTTTTGTTTCCATGTAGGCATGTAGCTGCAACTTCTGAACATTTGTGATGGACCTAAATTTTGATACAATTATAGAGTTAAAATTATTTGAAATTTTACAAGAAATGCTCTGAAGCTTTGGGAACATCAGGCGCTAGATTTATACATTTTAATGCTAAGAGTGTAGAATTATCATCAGTATTTTGATTTACATAATGTTCTATTCTTTCCTTTAAATAGAGCACTAAAAAGAGATTTGACCATACAAGATTCACACTTGGGCTTCAAGAGCATCTTCCTAAACTTGTAATTTAAATTCGGAACTGGGGTTATTTAAAATCTACAAGAAATGACATGTGCTTCCTAGACATGCAGGGACTAAAGATAGCACACGTACATATATATTTTCACTTGTAGTTCTTTTGGTAACATGATCAGGTTGTTCCCTTTAATAAGCATAAGTCACCCCTACAATTTCAAAATCTCGAACAATAGAAACCAGAACACTGAAATAATGCTATAGAGTCATAAGATGTGACCGATTCAACTTTTGCAAGTGTACATGAGAAAACACGATGTTTCAACTCTGTTTTCATATCTTATGGCATGGATCCTTACATGGTCATACTGCAAATAATACGTGCATGTCATGTCTAATATCTTAATGGTAGCTAGGGATTCTCAATTCGAGTCGTTTAATACGTCTTCAACATAAAATCATACCATCAGTAAGAATAAATGAGAAAATAAATTACCATCTTGAACCCTTCTAAATTGAGGCTGAGAAAAAGCACCGCTAGATAATGTCTCATTAGGAGATTTGACATTCTTTAATTCCATACTTTTTCTTCCAATCAATGCCATGAGAATCAGGATGATTGCCATTCCGATTCCTGGAATTTAGAGAGAAGTGAAATGCTTGGTGTTGCAGACTTGCAGCTGTTGTTTCTTGCAAATTAGGTCAATGCTCTTTTGGATTTAGCGAAGAAGCCTGAGTTGGTTTTGTTGTCCCTTCAGATGATGTGTTTGAAATATAAAATTTCATTTAATGAGTTACACATGTTTAATTTTATCTTGTTTTGTGTCAAGTTGAGGTCTTTGGAAAAATTGGAGTTTACGTAGTCATATAAAAGATAATACCAGTTGGTAGTACTAAGGCCTTCAACTCAGAAGAAGCAAGATGCCATGTCCTCATCACTTATCAAACTATCTCCTTGGTTTGACAGTGTGGCAAAAATTGCCTCTCGACATACACTCAAAGCTACTTTATCATCAGTACCAATCAATCGGTGCAGGTACATAATTCCTGAATTCAGGCACGTCTTGCAACCAACTTCCGACGGAACTAGAACCTGCCACAGGCTAGTCATTACAACAATGCCGGTGCTTCATTGCACACCTGAGGATAACTTGATAAGATTGGTCCGTACTACGAATCAATATTTTCCTTTTTAAAGTTCAAATAGTCGATCTGAACCATTGAACAGGATCTTCAAAGGTATACCAGTACATATTCATATGAAGATCTTGTTGACCAGTTCAGATCGATCGTTGGAATCAGAAAATAGAGATGTTGATCCATAGTACAGACCATTATGCGCTATGCATATAGTAGCATGGCCTCGCTCTAAAGAGTAAGTTATGACTGGATTGAATCATGGGTTCATTGACCAATTGCAAGATACACTCAATTCGGTTAAATGGGGCTTAATGGAATTTGACAGAAATCATACCACAAGATTTGATATTATAACAATCCAACCAAGTACCACAAGATTTTATACCATACCAATTGAGACCAAAACGGTAAGATTACAAGTTTACAGCCATACCTGACAGTTGGAAATGACATCAGTAAATCCTGGGGACTGCTCATCTCCAGTACAGTAACCCTGCCATTGAACTGGTACATAACCCTGATCTTGGGCCCCACCCCCCAGGATTCAGTGGCACTCAGAGGAATCCCATACAACTGTAAGGTTTCAGTAACCACAGTAAGACAGAGGTTAGAGAAAGCCGGTGGGACCCCAGCTTTTCCTATATTCTTTTTTTTTCTTCTTAATATCTTACTATTGTCGTGGTACTAGTACCTGGCCAAGCATTTTTTTTTTCCGTCCTGCACAATTACTCTTTGGCATCACATGATATAAGTTAGAGATTTGTTTGAGTGCACCACCATTTAGAGAAAATAAAAATCATGAAATTGAATTGACCATCTGATAAATCAATGGTAATGGCAATATGAAAAAATTAAATATAATGAGTTATATATAAGTGTGTGTGTGTATTTTTCGTAGCGAATTTTATAATATGAATAGCAATTTTTTGAGAGAAAATTGAATAATTAGCTTTCATACAAATAATGCTAGAACAAATTAAAAGTGAATTGTCAACAATGTACACAACTTGTTGGGAACCGTGTATCGGTGATTAAGTTCACTTAGACAATACCACAAACACCTTGTGTGCAGCAGAAAACCAGAACCGTACCAGTACTGGTACAGGACGAAATCAGCACCAATTTTCTGCAAGAAAATAGATTAAAAGCAACAATAATTATTCACACAAATTCTGAAACCCAAGACACTTTCAATTGATGAATATCAATGTTTTATGCATGAAGGCACCCAAAGAACAACAAAAAGCAAATAAAGTCAAGTGCACGAAGGCACCAAAAAAACAGTGGGCACATAGGCACCAATCCAAAAGGGAATATCAGTAGCATCCCATAGTAGATCTATTGAACTAAATTTGCAATTCTATCTATTTTGACATTGATTAAAACCGTCCTGACTTTTGATTGAAATATAACTAGAAGAAGTCTAAGCCGTGGGCCCAGCTGCTGGCTGCACTGTATCGGAACCCTCCTGACTCACTGTTGACACTTCTTGCGCAACACCAGCCTGAGTATCTGTCATCAATCGACCCCCAACTACTGGGTCTCCACTGGCCTGAGCAGTGGGCACAGATGCTGCTGGTTGCACTATACCTTGATCAGACTCCCCCTGATTCACAGGCTGCCCATATTGACCCGGTGCATTTGGATTACCACCCAGCACTTGCCCCTGCCCACTGGTCCGAACCACTCCACGCCCACTGGTCCGAGCCGCTCCACGCCCACTGGTCTGAGCCCTTTGATCTCTCTGGTAGGGATGGTAGAATCTTGCCATTGCCGGTTGTGCCTGATTATTTGGGTGAGGTGGTCGTGAACCATAGTTCTGGTTACTTCTTGGATCTTGACGTGATTCCTCCTCAAGAGGATAGATAACATTATCATACAATTTTGTGGCATGATAGGCAGCCTCTATGATATCTTCTTTGGAGTTTGTCTTTGGCTTAGTCCATCGTGCTGACAGAATCGGGAAATTCAGCTCTGCCCTATCACCTTGCAACGCTGATGCTCCAACATCATAAGCAATCGCCGCCATCTTGGCACTAGGAAAAGTGCCAAGATGTATTCTACCCGTATTGCTTGATCGTACAGAGGCTTCCCATGAGTATTGACTTTTAGCTTTGACGCCTCGGAATCCGCGAATATTTCCATCTGAAGTAGAGGATGGTACTTCAGAAGAGTTTCCTGGTTCGGGATCCATCCCTGAAAAACGTTTTATCAGCTAATTAGAGAGATGTACATGGAACTCATTTATCAAAAAACAAAGGTTCTGGTGAATTTCCAACAGATATAAACAAAAGAAAAACAAGTACAAGACTCGATTTAACCTAAACGGCAATGTCTATTTAGCAATCAGTATATATACAACCATTTTAGCAAAATTAGAAAAATTAAAGACAAAGATGGGATCATGTACAATGCAAAATCCTCTGTACTCAGTTACCTCACTATAAAGCAGCAAGCAATGTAATTGAAAAACCAACGGTAGAGAAAGAGGGGGGGATTGTCTCTTACTGGCTTCTTGGATTTCTTTCTTGGAGAGATGGAGCTTCGGGGGAAAGAGCTGGGAAAGATGCTTTCTTGAAGTGTTTTCTACCTCGTTGTTACTCTCTCTCTATCTTTCTCTCAGTCGTAGCTGGGGGAGAAGAAGATGAAGTGCTTTCTTCCTTTTGCTTCTAACTCACCTCACACTGTCACACACGCGGCGTTTGTGTGTGAGAGATCGGATTAGTTGATACTTATACTCGAAAGTAAAGTTCTGTGCCGGATACTAGAGCCACCTAAATAAAACACGAGCAAAATGACCGTTCGATTAATATTATGCATTGTTCTTGACGCTAAATGGCATAGGAAAAATGTGAGGGAAGCAGGTATGGCCCCGGGGAGGGTTGCGACTTGCGACCACAGTGACAAACGAATTATTTGGGTTCGATTCGGCGAGGTCAAGAATTCGTGATTCGGGTATAATTCGAGAATGATTTGGAATTATCCGGATCATAAATCTCAGTTCTGCAAGAGAGAAAAAAAAGAGAGAATATTATGACAAAATTTCGGGAAAAATTTGCGAATAATTCGTCAAATTCGGGAAAATTTCGTAAAATTCATAAATTATTCAGGTTTAATTCGGTCAAAGTTCGGTCAACCGAATAATTTAGCATTCGGTTCGGCATCATAAAAAACAAATTATTCGGATATAATACGCGAATCTTGTCACTATTGTTGCAACTTGCGCCCATCCGGATTTTGAAATTTTGTGAAAAATTACGGATTCAAACTAATTTTGTTCTCTTTCTGAAATTTAAGGCCCCGGGCTATTACTATTAGTTGTTACTATTTGAAATTTGAAAATAGAGATAAGAATATGAGACACAAATGAGATTTAAAAGACAACTTATAAATCGTACCCAAAAAGAAATAACTAGATAGTGTTAACCACTAAATCAAAATTAATTGGGTAAAAATTAGCTTTAATGTCTCGGTAAAGCACAATGATTTTTTTTTAAGACGGAAACGAGAATCTAGCCCTCCTTTGATTAAAGAACAAGATTACAAGAGTTTTGTTACTTGTTTAGTAAAATAAAAAGCAATTTGGCTCAGATACTTGAGCCCTAATAAAAAGAAAGAAATAAAAATGCAATAATCAAACTAAGTAAAGTAGAAATTGAAAGCTGAAAACACAAGAGTAGTAAATAAGTCTTAAGTTTTCTTCATCTCTCTTTTTTTTTCCTTTTTTTTTTATGTGCGCGCCTTTTGTTTGATTGTTCTTGCCGTCAGTTGTGCTGCTTTGTATTCTTCTTTTATTTCTTCTGCTAATTCCTGCGGCTGTTTTTCATTTCCCGTGAATATTCAGCTGCACCTCTCTCGCCATATCACAAATCTCGCTATGATCATAATTATCTCCTTTGTCTTTGTGGCATGTCTGTGACTTGTGAGTGCCTCTTTCTGTACCGATATTCCTCGCACCAATCCCATCACAATGGCCACATGTTGGTATGTTGCTATAGTAACCTGACATGTACTGAATAAGTGTTTAGATGTTTCGGCATTTTGCTTACACATCTCACATCGGTTCACTAAGTGCCAGCCTCTCCTTATGAGTCTATCTATGGTTAGTAGTCTATTGAGGGACATTAACCACGCAAATACAATCATTCTAGGTGGCACCTTAAGTTTCCACAGTTGCTGCAGAGTCGATTTGATGACTGGCCCATTTTTGATATTCCGGTAAGCTGATTTTACTGAGAAGTTCCCATTTTTATCCCACTTCCATTGAACTTTGGTAGGTTTTGCCGTGAGTGTTATCGGGTTTGTTTGAAGATCCGTTTGCAGTGCTTGTAGTTGTTCTTGTGCATCCTGGGATAGTGTCGGTTTGAATAACAGGTGAATTTGTGTTGTTTGTGAAACTTCGGCGAAGGTGGTTTATTCATTTTCTGTGAATGTGTAAAGAATTTCGAACTGGTATTTCATGATGCCTGTTCCCCAATCCTGTTGCCAAAATGCAATCCGGTTTCCATTACCCGGCTCATAAGAAACCGAGATTTGGAAGAATTTTAATGCCTCTCTGAGTGTGTTGGTGAAGAAGTAAGGAGCTGGTATGAGGTGGCCTGCACTGCTTGTTACCCTAAATATGAATTTCCACACTGTTTCTGTTGGTGAGGCGCACTGCCAGCACCACTTTAGGAGCATTGCATGGTTAAAGATGTGTAGGTCTTTGACACGTAGTCCACCTAGTTTTTTTGGCACGCATACCAACTCCCAATTTGCTAAGTTCATTTTCTTTTGATTGTGTGTTATCTCGTGCCATAAGAAGTGTCTTCTTATCTTGTCAATTTGGTTGATTATTCCGTTGAATATTTTGAAGCAAGTCATGTAGTAGGTCGGTAGTGCTGATGGGACTGAATCTAACAAAGTTAGCCTTCCTGCAATTGAGAGGTATCTAGCTGCCCAGCCCGCTAGTTTCTTGTTGAATTTCTCAATTAGTGGCAAGAATGCAGATTTATTTAGCCCTTTATTTGACATTTACATATTTAATTGTGAATTGTATAATCACATCAAAATTGCAAATGTAATAAATTTAATTAGATCCTAAACTAAATTAACACCGTGTGAGACTGACATACCGTGTTTATATATATATCATCCCTCCAACATCTATTGTACCAGATTCTTGAATGGGCGATTGAGAGAAAAGAAATGGATTTCCAAGCAGGAGCTGGCGATATCACCTTCTCTACTCAGTGAATGCTCTACCAGCTACCACCCCATCAACTCAACTACTTTATTTAATACCTTATCCCTCTCATTAATCTCTGAAATTGATATACCAAATACTCATCTCTACTCTCTTCAAAAAACCCCATTCTAATACTGCATGCATACCAACTGTTTGACAAAATACCCAGCATCTTATACACATTAATTACACCAATCCACATTTACTTCTAGTTTATCTCCTGTCTGATTGAAACAGTTACTTCCCACTTGTTTGACTAAGGTCCCACTCTTTTATTTTTACCAATACCAGAATTACCTCATTGAAAACTGAAAAGCTGAGAACTGTGATGAACAACAACATGCAAAATCCACCGGTTTTCCTCTCTCCAATATCGGAGCACCGCAGACTGCTAGAGGACCTGACTAACTCGGTGGTTCTCCAACCCATAAACAATATAGCAATAGATATGGCGGGCTTGAAGGAAATTGGAAGATTCGAAAAGTGGCAAATGCTTACCTGGTCAGTATTCCATAATGGGTATTCATAGATGTAGTCTATGGCGATGAAAATTTCTGGGAGGAATACTCAATTGCCATTCTGCCTTGGCAGACGCTGGAGGGCTCCAATCTAGCACCACCCAGACGTCGTGTTATGCTTACTATAAGCGACTTCCCTCTAGATTGGTGGCACCCAACTTATTTCCGACAAGCGACTGTCAATATCGGAGTAATGGTGGGTTTTGCTTTAGACACTATGACAACTGGGAATATGGCAAGGGTCCAACTCCTCATGGAATGCATCATCCTAGATCATGTCCCTCCATATCTCAAAGTCATTCATGCTGGTAAAGAAACAATTTGTACTATAGAAATGGACGAATTGCAAGCCGACGGACAAGACCCGCCAGACCAACCACCACCGGATAATGATGGATCTCAAAATCAACAAATGGAAGGCAATAATCAGCCTCAGATACACCCTCCCCCTAATCTGCCTCAGGAAATATGGGCATCGCGAGCACTCCCCCTCCAGAAGCGAAATCCAGACCAGGAGGAGGCGCCGGCTGCCACAGAACAAAGCTTAGAACCCAACAAAATCAACAACTTACCCCAAAGAGATTGCTACTTCCCTAGCCACATGAGATCTGAGACAGAAAAATTCAACAAAGGAAAAGAGGGTACTGCCAAAAACACCTCTGCCAAAAGAACATTGATCTTTAAGGGGCATACCTTTCAAGTCCTAGAAGAAGACTTCAACCCAACGGTACTAAACAATTGCCAAAATGAGGATAGAAAACCAAAAAGAAATACTGAAAGCACCATTATCAAGGTGGGTCATGTACCAGTGCTAAAGGTGGACTACGACATTAACTCCACAAATTCCCCAATCCATGCTAAACAACCCCTTTCACACCCTGCTGAATAGAAATACTATGAGAATAGAACCAGTATCTGCCAGTGCTGCAGGTCACATCTATCCATAAAATAGGGGGACCATTCCTTAAAACCCGAAATCCAATAGAAAACACTATCTCCTGCTGCCAAGACCCAAAGACCATAAAGGATACCCAAAATACAACAAGCAATAAAGGCTTTCTAATTACAATTAAGACAAATAAATTGATCCACCAACATCCTCCTCTACAGTATAAAAAGAACCTCAGCCCTAAACTAAGTCCCTTGCACTTCAATACACAAAAATTATACAGCCAAGAATCACCACTCCAACTAGATAATAACCCAACACACAGAAAAATGGACCTATCTGATGAGGATTTTGTAGAACAATTTGCAGCCTTGAACTCTGGCTTTCTTCAACCAGTTGACATCCCACAACAGGTGACAAACCAGAGAACATGGGAACTATGCGCCATAGTAAGAGTCATCACAGACAAGCAGGTCAACTTAGCTCAATTCTCACCAAATATGCTAAGAATATGGGGGGTACATCATCAGACTGAACTGTCCATCTTACAAAAGAACACATTCCTTGTTCAATTCGTCATTGAGGAGGAACTAAAGTGTGTCTATAACAGAGGTGTCTGGACCTACAGAGGCCAAGCGGGGGCCATGAAAAGAATTTACCAGCAGTCCGATTTAGCTCAACCTTAGGTACGGCATATGGAGGTATGGACGCAATGGCATAGAATCCCCAACCAAGCACTGACACATGAAGGGTTGCTGCTGCTATCCGGACAGATATGTTAAGAGAATCAATCAGAGAAATTGACATAGTAATTTAACGTGGTTCGGCACAATTCGTACCTACATCCACCTCTACACACACCCTTGTTTTTTATTTCATTCAAACTTATTTTTTCTTACACAGAGAGAAGCCTCATTTATAGAACTGTTGTACTCTAGAAAGTTGCCAATTTAAATAAATGGAAATTGGCACCAATTAAAATGCTTGAACAATGCTAAATGTGCATAAAATCTTCCCAAAATGAAGGGAAATGGCATATTGGAGTTCCTAGTAATATTCTACGTTTAAAACCATGAATTTTGATATAAAATACAGATTCTAACTCCAAATGGTTAAAGAGTTATGAATTTTCAAAGTTTCTGCTGACATGGCAACCCCTGATTGGTGCCACCTCAGCCTGGGTACCCATAGCAATAATCCTAAGCATTCTGGGTACAAATTAGGAGTCGCAAACCTCCACCTTACAAGTGGGGCCCCTTATTCGGTGAGATAAATGAAATTTCGCTGAAGTTACAAGATAGGCAGACTTGGAGCATGAGAATTGAACTCTGTACACCGAGCTGTAAGGGTTTAGGCTCACACTACACCAAGTCCACTCAAATTGTCGGGTTTAAATTAAACCCAGTGCCTCAGCGCTTCTGACCCCTTCGATTGGTGTGGACCCGGCACTCTATGCACCCAAGCCGACTCGAGAAGGGTACTGTGCCCTGAAGTCACTTACTTGTGGGCCCCGAGACCCTGACTTCTCCTTCCTCCTTTCCTTCTCGTCCTGAGCTCCGATTGAAGCTCTAAATTCATGGAAATGAAAGGAGAATTGATTGAGAGCTCACCTAAGATCGAAAAGGGGATGTAATCTCTGTTCTTCTCTGCTTTCTTTGGAACACAAGCTACTTCCTTTTCTTCCAATTGAACCCGAGAAGGAAGGAGATTGACAAGATGGTTAAGCCAAATTAGACAAAATTAAGACTCAGGGATTGAGATAGGATCTCTTAAGCATGTCACGGTGCTATCTGAAACGTCAATTTGATTGGTAACATACCAATTTGAGTCTATACATGAAAGGTGCACAGTGCAACTCGGGTGTAGTGCAAGTAGATTCAATTGGCTATCTGGATCATAAATTAGCCTTTAGAACATCATAAGGAGGTTAAAACGATGCTCTCTGTCATCCTTGCATGCTATGAAGCTCAATAATCGAGAAAGGCCCATTTTAAGCTTTGAAATAGCTCGGGTCCAACACAACATAGTCGGTTGGCTACTCACAGCTCATTCTGGTCCCCAGGACACGTGCCTAGAACACCTGGGATCAGTCCAAGATAGAGGAATATATCCCTCCTGCACCTCAGGAGTCATGCAAATCAAATTGCCCTTCAAAGCCATGAAATCAAGGCTGCAATGCCCTACAGATCAATCCAAGGGCTGAAATCAATACAACACATTCAAGTGACATGCCAAAACACAATTGGGTGATCCCCTGCCTTGATGGCACTACAGATGATACAAATCAAGCATAGACATATGATCAAACACTAAGGGCCAAGATGAGACCACGTCAGCCCTACCAGTTCTGGAGCCAAGCTCTTTGCCTATAAAAGGGCACCTCAAATGAAGACTAAAAACACCAACACACACCCCACAACTAGAGAAAAAAACACACACATTGAGCTCTGAGCATACAACTACACATTACACATACATTTACACACATATAAGTGGTGCACACACACACCATAAGCTTCCTCTGTGATAACAAGTCTAATTCATAGGTAATTAGAGCTTGGATTCAATGTAAGGTCCCTAGGGACCATGTTATGTATCATTTTTATTAATAAAGCTTCTTATTCTAGCTATTTGATATCTTTTGTTTTCTTTTCTGTTCTGATGCAATAACCTTCCTTAAAAACACCTAAATAATGTATATAAACATTAGAAACATAAAATGTGTTGTTTTAATACAAACATTTCATAAAAAGTTATATTTTGTACATTTTTGTCCATTTTCTTTCATTTTCTTCTTCTCTGCCTCCCTTGATTCTTTTTGTAAATTAATTAGAGGTAAAGATGAGTGTAGTGAGCCACAGGCATCCTTGCTCATCTGACCCTTTGATTTCTTTACAAAAATAATCAAAATAAGGGAATAAAGTGACTTTAATTAAAAGATAAATACACAAGGGTTATTTAAAGTGAGCCACAGGCATCCTTTGCAACTCTCAACCCTAAGTCCCCTTGAGAGAGCCTAGCTGTAGCTAGATCCAAAGAAATGGTGAGATTATGCCCTTCAAATGGCTAATTTCTCTATTTTTGAGGATCTAATTGCAAATAGTGAGAAACTGAGGACTAAGATGTAAATATGCAGCAGTTATACTGCTATATGCCATTTGCACTCTTTGTCTAAGGAAGTTTTGATGATATTGCTCTCTAAAATCAAGTGGATATGCTCAAAACATGATTTCCAGAACAATCAGGGGCCTCCCTGCATATTTTCAGGCTCTGACATGTTTAAAATATATCAAAATAATGATTTTGTAAACCTTGAATATTTTGATCTTCATGTTATATATTTCTGGTATGAAAACAGTGGCTAAATACCCTTGAAAACTTGTATTGAACTAAACCAGACCTTGAATGAACTTGTACCAGTCCCTGGTACCATGACAAACCCAGCTTCAGCACTTAATTGCATTAGAAATAGCACTGGCACAGCTTTGTACATTGAAATAGGCCCTTCTGACCTCTGCTGACAAATCTGATAATTCAGACAAATACAGGGACTAAAGTGAAAAATAAACTTCACAATCAGATAGAACACATCAAAACACATGAAATTGATGTAAGGTTTGCATCATTTGGACTTTCCTATACAGAGTTATGATCTGTCAAAGTTCATCTTTTAAAAATGGAAATTCTGTAATTTAAATGGTAAAATTACCATGTATGCCCCTGATGTTGATCAAGCCATTTGACTGAGTAAATGAGCTCAGAAAAACCCCAAATTTGGAACAAAAATCCTTAACATATATATCTTTGAGTTTATGAAATAAAACAAACACATCATGTATATAAATCATGAGAAAATGGATCAAAAGGAATTGAAATAACAAGTTTAAACATGTTCCTCATGCCAAGCTGGTCCAGAACTCATTTCAATCCAATCCAATGCCCATGATATGTTTTAAATAACCTTTAAATGATCTGAATGAACTCCCTGAATGTCCAATTGAGCTTTGAAATCTCTGTACCTACCTCTGGTACCAATTCGATACTGGAACCGAGACCAAAGAACTCAAAACATGCCCAAATCACGTTTAAACCTCAAATTGACATTCCTAACATTTTCCATAGTCTCATACGATCTCAAACAACCAATTAATTGAAAGAAATCATGGAGAAATCAATCAGAATCGATCTGAGACTCAGTCGGTACCGATAGGTACTGTAGATGCCTATTCCGCCGCCTCCGATAATCGCCGACGGTCGATAATGGTGCCAATAGACTCCTGATAACCTCACGATCATAATCATATCCTTGGTCGGCGCTGCCGTGGCCTAGATCAACCGAACAAGGTTTGTCATGGATGGACCCTAAGCCGATAACCCCCTTTGCACGATCCTCAAAGCACACAGCACGGATCTTGAAGCAGCACATCTGATCAATGAACCAAATTCAAACATCTAACGACTCCTGACAGCATGGGACCCCTTTTGTCAGCGACTCAAATGAATTCAAATGACATAACACGAATCTTAAGGCCCAATAATCTTGATCCAGTGGCCTGCACATATCTCAAAGGCTCAAAAGCTCAAATCTCAGAAGCCCAACACCAATCTCAAAGCCCATAAATCATTAAATAAAGCCCTTTTACATATAGACCCTTCTGTTTATTCAAAATATGCAGAGAAGCCCCTGTAAATTTACATATAGGCCCCTGTCAGAATAGCACTCTTTTAAATAAGCCCTTAAAGGCCCAAATTTCATTCCAGACCCTGTCAAAAGCCCAAATTACAGCCTCAGGTCCCTGAATATTTACAAATAGGTCCCTGGAAATATAAAATCTTCACAAACAAGTCCTTTCATGTCCTTTTTGACCATAACTTTTTCATACTAAGTCCAAATCAACTCAAATCAGTCCCAAATGAACCCAAATTCAATCTTCTATAATTTTAAATAATATTTGAACATATTCATGTCCCACAAATAATCTGAAATGACCAAAATGCCCCTCTCTCGACATATCTTTATAAATAAAAATATAAAAAATGATATTTGAATACTCCTTTCAAACTAAGGATACATAAATGACATCTCTCACGAATGTTCTCACATTTTGAATATGTAAATCCATATTTTCATGCACATATTATGGTAATTGACCAAAATACACCTGCAAATTAAATGAGAACCAATCACATGACCAAAACAGACCATACATGAGCCCCATTTAGCCTCATTATTCAATTCAATCTAAATAGGCATACATCCTGGAATGCTTGAGGTCTTCAGATAGACTCACAAGGTCTTTCTGATGTAATTAACGGTGGGGGCTTGCGCCCGCCGAGAGTAAAACGTCCTCGCAATCGAAAATAATAAAACCTCCGACAACCGATCATGAACGTAAGTCGTCACAAGGGGTGAACCAGGAGGAATGCAGAAAGAAAATCCAGAGTGAATGCGTTCCCCTGAGTTCGGTGACCTGCTCACATTCAAAGAAACAAAGCACTGAACCCAGCCGGGAGCATCTCCACTCACCCACACATGAAAAACTCTTACCGTTAGCTAACCTGACGCCGTGCAACTTTCTGCGCCCTACAAGAACATAGGCAGGCCATTATTCTTTTCCTTATTTTGTAAAAGATAATAATTGGTAACTAATCTAAGATACAAAAGAAATAAATATGCAAAAGATCCATCATCCTTCAATAGGCGCCTCCAGCTCCTCGTTCAATTCTTTCGAAGTAATTTCTTCGTTCGAGAATTTCTTCCCTTCTTCCACTCTGTTTCGAAGAGTGACTAAGACCAATTCAGTCACGTTTTCATGTTCCAATTGAAGACTTTTCATTTATGATCAAAGGAGAATATTTCTCTTTTACCAAACATATGCGGATCAAATCACGATCTTCTAATAAGAAGAAGAACCCCGATAGAAATCCCTTTGCCCCTCATCCAGAAAGAAGGATCCACAAATTGCCTTCCTTATATGGCGCCTATTCCAGCTCACTTCCACACTCCTCCTCAAGTTGGATGGTAGATATCTACCATTCCTAACTTGTCGAGTGAGCTGTCAAAAATTTTCGTGGACACTGCTTTGGTCAGCACATCTGCCAGTTGATCTTCAGACCTTACGAAAGGGAACTGGATAATTTTTTCTTCAAGATTGTTCTTTATGAAGTGACGATCAACTTCTACATGCTTTGTTCGATTGTGTTGTACTGGATTGTGAGAAATATCTATTGCAGCTTTATTATCACAGAATAATTCCATCTCCTCCTGAGGTCCATACCCAAGTTCGGTCATTAGTTTTCTTAGCCACAACAACTCACAAAGACCCTTCGACATTCCTCTAAATTCAGCTTCAGCACTTGAGAGAGCCACCACATTCTGTTTCTTGCTCCTCCAAGTTACTAAATTTCCTCCAACAAATGTGAAGTATCCTGCCATTGATTTTCTGTTTGTGACGTTTCCTGCCCAATCTGCGTCCGTATAGCCTGTAATTTATTTTAGTTTTGTCATTTCGTACTAATTGTCTTACTTTTAATGTTCCAGGCAAGACGAGAGGCATGTTTTGCTCTAGAGGGTCTAGCGGTTCTCAGTCGCATTCTTCACAGTCATATTCCTCTATGCCACCAGGTCAGCGTCTCACAGAAGAAGATATCGATAGGATATCTTCTTGGGTACTTCGTTAGATCGAGGCTCGGGTTGGAGGCTCGGTTGGGAGCTACTCAGGTATAAAATTCGATAAGTATGTTTTAATTATGAACCGTAAACTAATCCTAATTATGTAAACTACTTTCTTACAACCTCATAGGCTGGAGGTTCAGGCTCACAGCCAGGAGGTTCGGGCTCGCACCAGGCCTCGCCGCCCGCTCCTCAGGATGACGAGGATGATGACGACACTGATGACGAGGAGCATTGGTCGGATGTTGGCGGTGATGGTACTGCTTGGGTCTTTTTATATATTTCTACCTTGTCATATGATATTGTTTATGTTATTGGCACAGTTATGTACTCGATATTTACGTTTATTGTGCTGATGGTACTGTTTGGCATTTAGACTTACTGTTTATGTTACTCTGATGTTTATGTTTGATGAGATGATATACTACTTTTTGATTTTTATGTTTATATTTGTTTGTATGCTTGTGTTGTATGTTGAGTGTGTATCGATATTTATTTTTGCTTGTATGTTGTATATTGTTTGTATGCTTTCAGCGACCGGTTCTGACTTTCTGAGACCGGAATTATTTTCAGCGACCGGCATCATAACTTTCAACGACTGAAATTTCGGTCGCTGAAAGTAGGTTCTGTTGTAGTGTGAGATTCTAAAAAAACCTGTAATATATTATAGAGTAAAGCTAATATACACTTAAGTGTACCAATGAACCCATACACTTAACTCTAGAACCGTACGATTAGCTTTGAGATTTGTGTATCATGACTTTTAAAGAAGCTACACGACTTTTAAAGAATCTACACGAATCTCAAAGCGAATCGTACGGTTCTAGGATTAAGTGTATGGGTTCATTGGTACACTTAAGTGTATATTAGCTTTACTCTATATTATAATTTGAACAACCGTCGCGCATGTTTTGTTAAATAAAAATTAAAAGCTATTTTGCAATGTCATTTTAAAAAAAATCAAACAATTGATTTTCTCATTTGAACAACTATATGTGTGATATTTGTTTATAGAATAATAAAATTCTCTACAATTTGCATGTCAATTATATAAATATGGAATGTTTTCTTACGTAAGATGGCAAAATTAACAGTTCACAAGGCCTTTAATTATGACTAAATTTTCCGCACTTAATCATTAGTACATATGTATGGTTCTAGACAACAAATTAAGTTCCCAAAAAACTTAAAATTTTATACTGTTGAAATGAAGAATTTTTCGTATTGTAAAAATTATGTTCATTGAAAGCATTGTTGTTGTACAAACATTACTTTATATTTCGACCATAATATAAATTGTTCAAATAATGATTTCTTGTGTTCGAACAGTCAATTAATTAAAGTCGCGCAATGCATTCGTCATATCAAATCTTGTAGGGTACCAAATTTATTATTTTCTCAGATTTTAATGTGGAATGCATTGAGAGACTTGGGTCGAACATCCCGAGAAATAATATACTTTGAACAAAATGTATTTAAAAAAAATACATTACAAGCTGAATACGTTTTAAAACTGTAAATATAATTTTATAACATCATAAGTGTTCGAAATACTGTCTGTAATAGAGCAACCTTAGAAATTTCAAAAAAATATTGTTAAACCACTGTAAAAGATAAGAGTGCAATATTCCTCATAGATATTTTCTGTTCACTTACACACGGCATTAGTCATCTTTTTTTACCACGTCTTAAACATTTTATTGTAGTGATAATAAATATTTGTACAATAGCCTAATTAATCATTTTTTTTTACTTTTAGTGTTGTTTTTATTCTCATATAGCGCCCAATTTTTTCTGGTGTCAGCCATGAGTATTTTAGGAGTTGTGATGCATCCAATCCGATCATCATGTTCACTAATGGAAACTGAACCTTCTGAGTTCGACTGACTAGCTAGGGTTGTTTTACTTCTTCATAATTAAGAGGCGAGTCAGGGCACTGTTCCACTGGCCAAAAGATGATTGTGCTGGTCGTGGCATGAGCCCGTCATGAGCCCAGCTTCTTTTCTTGCACCTGAGTCGCGCCCTGTTGATCGAGTCGACACCAATCTAATGCCGCTTTTAGGTACAAAGTTGGTTATGGTGTTTTAATTTGTGGGACTACCTGTCATCATGGTGGTGATCTTTGTTTGATGAATGTATGGTTGGGTTTTGTAAGATTTTAAACTTTTAATTACTTGGATATTAGGAAATTTGTGCACTTTAAATAATTAGTGGTTTTTTTTTTTATGATTTTTAGTTTGTTATGTCTGAATGATTGTACGTACTTCTCAGTTCTGACCGTATGAGACATGAAATTTAATATTTTTTTACTGGACTTCTCTGTTTGTATTTGTTTTGCATAAAGCGTCAGATTATGTAATTTTTTTTTACTGGAGTAGTTCTCTGTTTGCATTTCTTTTATTGGAGTTTTCTCTTACGAAATTGAACCTTCTAGAGGAAAAACATATTAATATTACTGTTAATAAAACAAGGATTACATGTATATATAATTATTCCGTCCTTTGTTTCTCACGGACCCCAGACTTCTTTATATAGTCTATACACATTTCAATCATCTTGAGAGAAAAGACTTTAGCTAAGCATTTTTTTTTTTTCATGACTTGCTTATATATATATATATATATATATATATATATATATATATATATATATATATATATATATATATAATTTGCTTCTCACTGGTTGAAGCACACTATTTAGAAACATGCATAGATATTGCATAACGGATGTTCTGTTTTACCTAGCAATTTTACATATCAGAAATTGCATAATGGAGGATATAAATGTAACCAAACAAGAAACGAAACAATAAAAACTGAAAACAACTGATCAAAATCTTATAGCAGTTTAACAAAAAATTAATCAAAATTTAGTAATACTTCTCCCAAAATGATGAAATGTTGAAAAGAAGAATGGGCAACTGTACGTCGGGATTCACACTAGTAAAATTAATTTAATGCTCGATCCAAAAATTGACATTAAACACAAAATTAGATAACACCAGATAAGCATCAATTGCCTCATAAGAAACATTATCCAAATAGAGAATTTTCATAACCAAGTAAAAGGTTCACAAAGAAGGAAATTAAATCATCAACCAAAAATTGAATATAACTATGCCAAGTCTAAGACCATAGTCTGGCCTTCAACTGACCCTCAACTACTTGGGCCCTTGCCAAAGTTGTGGGCCCAGCCTTATCTGGTTGCATTGTTTTATGAATGGAACTCCCTTTACTCGCTAGCTCCACAATCTGGCTTTCAAATACACCTTGGGGCTCAACTGACCCTCAACTACTTGGGCCACTTGCCAAAGTTGTGGGCCCAACAATTGCTAGTTGCACTGTTCTCTGATTGGAACCCCTCTGACTCATTGGCTGTTCTTTCACAAAACAAGCCATACCTTGCACCCGCACTAAACCCAGTTCATAGATCAACCACATCCCCTTGGTATCCATAAATTGTTTGATTGTATGAAGGAGCCACCTGACCAGATTGTTGGGATATTGTTGTGGCACTTAGAGGGACTGTTGAGGTGGTAATGCATTATGTGGGACTGGTGGATAGAGAGATTGGGCTTGTAATGCAGCTTATTTTGCAAGGATAATTTCACCAATGACCTTAACATGGGCAAACAATCTGTTGATCAGCCAATCAACAAATCCATTATCATTTTTAAATCCTACAATTCGAATGGTCTTAAGGAACTCCCGCTGGACTAATGCATCTCCTGATCCCTCCGGAGCCATCTCCTCGTATAAATATTCCTTCAATAGTAAAAAAACAAGCTACGTATGTTTCATTGATCATATATCGATCCTTCTAGACGGGCTTACTTTAGGGGGGTAATATGAACAACACCTAGCTTTACACAGCCTTTGCTATATTGTTAACTTCCTAATCAAAGACCATTTGTAGTATATCTATTGACTCTTTAAATACTCGAACCTTGTCGTTTTCTCTATTTGATAAAGTAGGATTTTTAAACTACCTCATTCATTGACTATGTTTTGTACTTTTGTCTGCCTTCCTCAATTGAGGCATGGAAATATAACCTGCAGTAATACCGAGAAACAGAGAGATAGAGAGAGATTACTTGGATGTTTTTTAAGGTGAGCTTCTGTAGTTTAGGTGAGTGATGGAGAAAAAATACTGCAAGATCAAAGACATAGAAACCCAAACTTTCAAGTTCTAGATGCTTTAAGTTGTTGAAGACTGGACAATTAGAGAACTCCTTCTCCATTACCTATTACACAAAGTAAAAAAAAAAACTATGTTCAAAAGAAAAATAAAAAAAAGGAAAATCATAAACCTAATTATAAATGAGAACTTTGGGTGCTTATTATAGAAATGGGATGTGTTTACTCCAAGAACTACAAACAAAAATCATGTACCCTGAAGATATCGAATTTTATCTGAATTAGTGTAGAAAACAAATTGTGTATTTTTGGTGGACATCATCAAGAACCAATATATTTAAAATGATGCTATTATAACTTTGGTGTAGCATGTGAAAAGCCCTTGCAAGCTTATATAAAATAAAGTCACACAAGTTAATTTGATATGTGAAAAGTCCAAATTACAATTAGGGTATGTGCTAGGCTTCACTATACATTGCAAATAAAAGGACCAAAGAAAAGTTTTGTTTATTTCCAAAGTACCTAAAAACATGCCAACAAAATGTATATGCAAAAGTAGAAAATTGCAGATTTTTGTTTTCAATATATTGCAAAGAGAGTGTACCTTTTCGTCAGGAAAATTAAATTGAAGCTTTAATCTTTCAAGATTTGAAAAGTTGGCAATAAACTTGGGGACCCCAGTAATATATTCATCCTGATCAAACCAACCAGGAACAGAGATGAGTGCATTAACTAGCGATGGCATCTTTTGCAAAAGAATTTCCTTAAAATACATGATACAAATTTCGAAGTATATGAGATTGGGCGTGGAAATCTGTAATCTACTTCCTTCATCACAACCTTCAATAACCAACCTCTTTAAAGTGTTGGAACATATCTCAATGATCCCTCCATAACATGATAGTACTAATTCTTCAAGCACAGGACATCCCAATAAAAGCTTCTTGTAAAAGTCATCGCTCATTATAATATCACCAGTGAGGTCAAGGGTTTTGAGACAAGGAAGATTTACTGAGTTGGGTTTTATAGCTACAAAAGGATTGTCCTCTATATAAAACTGCAGTTGTAGATCTATTAGTGATGCACAAGTGAAAATCAAGTTTGTGTTTAAATTCAATTTTGCACATGAATCCAATTTGATTGAGCACTCTTGAGGCTCCAACTTCATCCCATCACAAATACAATCGGCAACAGCTTGAGTGCGAGGCCAGTAAGTGCGACCGCAGTAAGTGCGAGGCCAATGAACCCCAGAATCCAACCATAATTGAAATCTTTTAATGACACATGATCTCTCTCGTTTCTCCAATGCACTTTTCACAAGTAATCCAAATTTGATCACAGATTCTACAGCCATTTCATCATCAATAATATTAGGCAACCCAAACTCTTTAATGTTAAATTCCAAAATTGGCACGGATGCCCACGTGTTTTTCCATTTTTTGGACAAGATACATGTTTGCATGGCCTTTCTTGTACTAAGAAAAGATAGGATATGCGTGAGAACATCATCAGACAAGCTACTGATCTTATCGATACCATAATTCTTGTCGCTACAGCGTCTCTTGGTATTCATCATCTTTCACATTCACAAAAGCATTTATTCAAAACCTTCCCGGCACGACTCTGTTCAATACATAAACCATGAACTTTAATGAGTTGCACAGAAGTCAAAAGCTTCTTAAATTGCAAGAATTTAAATGAACATATGTTAATAAATAAATAAAAAACTATAGATCCCAAGTGTTACAGGTACAACAGTGATCCAGATTTCGACCTTTCTCAAACACAATCATAGTTACGATTTAACAAAATATCCCAAATAAGAAAATAAAATAAAAAGATTATCCGTAATATAATTTGTTTCACTAAAATGGCAACTTGCCTTAGCCATCATGTCTACACTATTTTTTTTATTTCCATTTACCAATAGGGGTGCCAATGGGTACGATACAGATAGGATAGAACTATATTCATACCTATATCTACTAAGAATTAACCTTACACATACCCTACCCATATCCATTAAGAATTTGCTTTACCCTATCCTATCCACACCTATTAAAAATAGTGGGTAATAAAACGGTAGTGGACGAATAACAAATAATACAAATATGATATTTTTATTATGTTTACAAATAAACTATAAAAACTTATCATGTCATACATATGCAATCACAATTAGTAATATATAATCAATTTTAACAAATAATTTTTATGAAGTAAAACAAATAAAAATCACAAATAACTTTTTTAACAAATTCAATTCGTTAACTAAATAACAAAACATTCAAATAAAAAAATAACATGTTTAGCATAATATTCTTCTTATAGTAACATACATATATTTTCTCACAATGTAATTTATTTTATATATATATTTTTTTTTTTGAAGAAGTGGAAAAATCCCACCAGTTTCCATTGAAACTAATATAGTTTGTGCCTTTTCAATCTCCAGAATAGAGAACGATTAGGCATACAAAATAACAACCTACCAAACTAGCGTATAACAGCCAAAGCATCATAGCTCCAAAATCAAAAGTGAACTACATGCAAACAACATTACATAAAAGACAATATAGAAACACGAGCGATCAACTTACTCATTACCCAACGAGTAAGAAATATCATTTACCCGTACCCATACCCGTTTATCTAACGAAAAAAAAATCTTTACCCATACCCATGCCCAAGTTAATGAAAAAAAAATCTTACCCATACCTGTCTTATCGAATGCGATACGAGTAAGGTAAACGGGTATCATTGACACCCCTATTTACCAAAGTATATACCAGCAAAAATGCACACTAAAGTAACTTGCATACCACCCATAAACTATAAAGAAAAAAAAAATCAAACTAGAACATAAATGAATATCTACTACTTTTTTTGTCCTAGCAATACTCAAGAGCCATTATCGATTATTGTGATATACATAAATGAATTCTCAATTTCTTCCTCTTTGACATCAAAAGTGTTACCAAGATCAATGCTTGTTGAGAAAGAATTTGTTTTACCAATGCCAACTTGATTCAACACGTTCAATCAAGAACATTCTGTAAATCTCACAGTTCTTTTTGAATTATCTTGGTTGCCATTGATAACAGAAGAAAACATTAGCTAAAATATCTGAAACATTAACAAGAATTCAAGCATCTAAGACAAGAGCAACAATGGACAAAAGATTCAATGTGATACTTCTATATATACCGGCACACAAATCTCAACTAGAGTTCTATCCCAAAATTGGCCACTAAAATTTGATGGACAGTTACCATTACAATGATTCAATGGATAGGTATTTATGCAGCAGGTCCAAGTTTTTGGTCGGTCTCGGGGTCTTTATTTGGAAAAAGTTATTGGCATTGAGATTGATCTTTGATTGCAGTGTTGTATGGATTGTGGGAGATGGAAAGACAACATCTTATTGGCTTGACTCATAGAATGGTGCCCCACTGGCAACTTTCTGTTAACCCAAGACTATCTCTCTGTGATGCATATCCAATCAGAGCCAATTTACATGGCAATCTTAACGTGCCAAGTGATCTCTCATTTATGAAGTAACACAGGGGCATATTCGGCAAGGTCTATTTATGAAGTTATGATGGGGATGGGAATGATCAGGCCGCTACATGTGTACACTTGGAAGCTAGGAATACCACCAATAGTTCGTATCTTCATCTATCTGTTACTAAAACAGAAAATTGTGACAAAGGATGTCATGCAGTGCAGGAATATGGGGTATGATTCGGGCTGTAAAATGTGTGGAAATTGCCCCTCTGAGTCCGTATTACATCTCCTATTTCTATGCCTTAGAGCAATCGAGGTATGGTATGAGATCTCAGCCAAGGTGGGATACATGCTGATGGTACCTCATTGTTCAATTCTACAAATATGGACTGAGTCAAGGGACCAAGTGAGGAGACGAGGCAAGACATGCAAAAAGAATGGAGAGGATAAGAATAGTACAATATACGATCATGAGAGAAGCGTACAAACCTGATCAAAAAATAAGAAGGAAGAAGTAACATGTAAAAAGGTGGAGAGGAGGGAGCAGCTGCGGGGATGAAGGAAGGAGGTGAGAGATGAGGAGAGATCGCGCGGAGCCACCAAGAAGATAGAAAAAATGGGTTAAATAAGTGAGAGAAAGGCAGAACGGGCTGGACCACACCACATGTTTTTAACTATTTTTGTTATACTTAAATTAACTAACTATATAATATTAGTCCTTCAAATTGTTCGGAAGCTATTTTGAGCTCAATTTTTGCAATATATGACCACTGACAAAATAAATTAATATCTGTTTTACAATTCAACTTTTTCTTTCTTATCTGTCTCATCAAATACAAAAAGTAAACAAAGGAAGATATATACTCCCAAGAGAAAAAAAAAATATGTTCAAATCTCTGAAAAAAGAAAGCTTATTAAAGGAAGGTACTATCATTCATTTGCACAAAGCATAAAACATCTTATCCTTGTGTATTTATAGCTATAGTACGAAATACTTTTGAGATGTTTAGGGATCTAGTTTTTGGAGATACTTTTGTGGCTATGCTGATGGTTTAGTTGTTAGCTTTTTATGATGATGAGGATACTATTTAATCTCTCATATAACATTTACATGATAACTTTGTTTCATCTGATGGAACTGAGCTTCGGCCCTTTTATTCAAAAAAAGGTACCATCATTCATTTGTTCCAGAAAAAGTACAAGTATGCAATGAGTTTAATAGTTTAGGGGGTGCTATTTGAGCAAAGAAGCTCATTATATCTGTCAATCATATGATATGAGAACGAGGAGGGTTCAAATGCCTCCATGTTTTTGTGTCTCTATCATGCCTCTATCTCTTTCCATCATTTTCAAAGTTCAAACAGTCGATACGAACCGCTCAACCTAACCTCCATACTAAAATATGTTTGGAGACCAAATTTTATATTTTTAGGAATTTTTTTACTATTTTTTTAGATAGATAAAAAAATACTGTTTTCAGATGGTTCAGATTTACTGATTTTGTACCTATCTAAAAAAATAGTAAAAAAATTCCTAAAAATATAAAATTTGGTCTCCAAACATATTTTAGTATGGAGTTTAGGTTGAGCGGTTCAGATCGACAGTTTGAACTTTGAAAATAATAGAGAGAAATGAAGACATGATGGAGACACAAAAACATAGAGGCATTTGAACCCTCCTCTATGAGAACATTTATAAAGTATGGAATGAGTTCTAAACGTTGCGCATGATCAAAGTTTCGATCACTGTATTCAAATTATACTAGCAGAACTTGGCATGGTGACTTTAGTTGAGTTATTAAATCCTCCTACCAAAAAATTTAGATAATTCTGGAATTTATCAGCAGTAGTGAAATATTAGATAAAATTGTGAGCACCTTTCTCTAATCAGCTATATTTTCATATGTCATTTGTAATGAAAATAAATTATTTGTATTTTTTTAATGAAACAAATGCACAGTGGTACCTTTATTAACTTTATTATTTTTCTAGGATTTGAACATATTTTTTTTCTCTTGGAAGTACCTCCTTTATTAACTTTTTTTTTTTACTTTGTTAGATTTATTAATTGGTACGCCCGTTATGAGAAACCTGAATCCAAAATCTGATCCGTTATGAAGAGATGCTGACCTGTTATGAAGATATGCTGACCCATTAAGAAAAGGTGCACACCTTTTCTGAAGAGGTGTAGACCCTTTATAAATAGGTGCATTGGTTTTATATAAACCATCCATAAATCTCTCTCTATCAATAAGAAGAAAAACGTGAATAGTGACAGCCAAATAAAGAGAAAAAATATAGAGCACCAAGAAACACTCTATTAATAATTGAAGGTCTTAGGTCGTTGAAAACACAGGGCTTCCGACTTCAGCTTGTGAAATTTGTAAGTTCTATCCATTAATTAACATTGGTATCAGAGCCTTTATAGCATGTATTCTGGTTTTAATACATAGTACAAATTTTTTTGAAAATTAATTTCATATTTCAGAAAAACGCCTAAATTTGAAATTTAAAATTTGGATGCAAATTTTTTTTTGTATAGAAATTTTTTTCAGATTTGATTTACAAATTTTTTTTATGTAAATTTGATAAATCTAAATACGTATTTTATTTTAAAAATGTGTTTAATTGTATTCATTGTTTTGGAGATTTTTTAAATGTATCTTTTTGGAGATGCATTGGAAAACAGTGATCTTGTATAGTGGAAATGGGAGATGCAAAGCAAAACAATGCATCTTTAGTTTATTTTGGATCTTATACAACTGGGTTGGACAATTTTTTGGTCCAAATGAATTTCAACCGTCCAAAGAACTATTTTTTTTTCTCCAGAATCCTCGGAACTGCATATTTACTCTAATTAGTTGTTTTGGAATGTTGCCAATGATCATGAATGATGCGATCCAATGGAACATATATGGATAGCAATTGATGTGGAATGAAGAGATTCTAGATAAAAGAAAAAGATCATTTGAGTGTTACATTAAGTTATATTCATGTAACATAATTGTGAATATATAAGTATGGTTGTATCAATAAATAAAAGAGATCCTGTAATACTTAAAAATATAACTTGATGATATGGGGTACTGCATATTTACTCTACTTAGATGTTGTTATACATTGTTGTATATTGATATTTGGTGTGGACCATTTTTATACTTCTGGATTGTATGAAATCCAATTTTAATTCAACCAGCGGTAATTGATGGGTTGTAAATGCCATATTATTTTGTCATCTAGAGACACTACTATAGTTCACCAAACACCTTAAACTGGAGTGTTGTACTAGGGTTGTAAATGTCTCATCTTGCCATATGGGAACACTATTAGAGTACTCCAAACACCTTCAATTGGAGTGTTGTATTAGAGTAATAAATGACCTATTATATTGCCATATAGAGATACTACAAGAGTGCTCCAAACACCTTCAATTTGAGTGTTGTATTAGAGTTGTACATGACATATTATCTTGCCATATAGGGACACTACTAGAGTGCTCCAAACACCTTCAATTTGAGTGTTGTACTGGGGCTGCAAATGCCCTATTATCTTGCCATATAAAGACACTAATAGAGTGCTCCAAACACAATCAATTGGAGTGTTGTATTAGGGTTGTAAATGCCCTATTATCTTCCCATATACAGACACTACTAGAGTGCTCCAAATACCATCAATTGAAGTCTTGTGTTAGGGTTATAAATGCCATATTATCTTGCCATCTGTAGATACTAAAAGAGTGCTCCAAACACCTTCAATTGGAGTGTTGTGTTAGGGTAGTAAATGCCCTATTATCTTGCCATATACGTACAATAGAAGAGTGTTCCAAAAACCTTCAATTGGAGTGTTGTATTGGGGTTGTAAATTCCCTATTTTCTTGCCCTATAGAGACACTACAAGAGTACTCCAAATACCTTCAATTGGAGTGTTGTATTGGTGCTACAAATTATTATCTTGCCATATAGAAACGCTACTATGTTTAAGTCAATTCGGATACTCCTAGCAATTGCCGCATTTCATGATTATGAAATATGGCAAATGGATGTCAAAACTGCCTTCTTAAATGGAAATTTAGAAGAGGATGTGTACATGACACAGCCTGAGGGTTTTGAAGATTCAGAGAATGCTGGGAAGGTGTGCAAGCTTCTTAAGTCCATTTATGGACTGAAGCAAGCATCACGGAGTTGGAATCTTCGATTTGACAAAGAAGTCAAAAAGCTTGACTTTGTCAGATGCGAAGAAGAACCATGTGTATACGAAAGACTAGTGGGAGTGCCATCGCTTTTCTTATCCTATATGTAGATGACATACTACTAATGGGAAATGATATTCCTCTTTTGCAACAAGCCAAGTCTTTGTTGAAGAATGTCTTTTCAATGAAGGACTTGGGCGAGGCTGTCTATATACTAGGTATAAAGATCTATCGAGATAGATCAAATAGACTTATAGGTTTAAGTCAAAGCACGTACATTGACAAAGTGCTGAAACGGTTCAGCATGCAGGATTCTAAGAGAGGATTCCTGCCAATGTCACATTGTGTTCAGCTAAGCAAGACTCAGTGTCCTTTGACAACTGATGAGCGAATCATTATGAGTAGAGTACCATACACTTCAGCTATTGGCTCTATCATGTACGCCATGTTGTGCACTCGCCCTGATGTCTCGTACGCTTTGAGTGTGACGAGTAGATATCAGGCTAATCCAGGAAAACAGCACTGGATTGCTGCAAAGAATATCCTTAAGTACTTGAGAAGAACTAAGGATATGTTTCTCGTCTACGGTGGTGATTCCGAGCTTGTAATAAATGGTTACACTGATGCCAGTTTCCAAACTGATCGTGATGACTCGAGATCACAGTCTGGGTATGTGTTCATACTCAACAGTGGTGCTGTGAGCTAGAAGAGTTCAAAGCAAGAGACTACAGCAGACTCAACCACCGAAGCAGAGTACATAGCTGCATCCGAGGCAGCTAAAGAGGGTTTCTGGATCAAGAAGTTTCTTAGCGAACTAGGAGTGGTTCCCAGTGTTCAAGGCCCTGTGGACTTCTACTGTGACAACAATGGAGCTATAGCTTAGGCCAAGGAACCGAGAACACACTCGAAATCCAAGCATGTTCTACGCCGTTATCACCTGATACGAGAGATCGTAAATAGAGGTGATGTAAAGATATGTAGAGTTGACACAGTCAGCAACACAGCTGATCCACTCACAAAACCTCTTCCTCAAGCCAAGCACCAGATGCATATTGCCTCTATGGGTTTGAGACACATAGGAGACTGGCTATGAGTTTTCTTTAGATCTACGAGATTTTTAGAATACTAGAGATTTGTGTAACTAGGGCCTACGATGATTGGCTCCTAGCTTAAGTGGGAGATTGTTAGTTTGTAATAATCTAGAAGTCAATAATACGATAAATTATCATAAAGCTTTGTTCATGAATTGAATGTTTATATCATTTTGTTGCCTTGAGTATTATTGCCTTTATGGATCATTTCGAGTTCATGACTGAAATTGTGAAACTCCATAATATAGATGATATATACTCTTAATCTTAAAAGGTCACTGACCGAGGTAATTAGCAGGAACACTACTTACCGCTATAAGGTTAGTATGTGGATTAAAATATGGTTAAGTTTTACAAACCACCTGACACGAGATGTCATTTTAATCACATAGATACATGTTTTAAGAACATGGTATTTGACAGACCCCGAATGAGACATTAAATAGAATTGTGTTTGTGTCATTTATGTTTTCATTCAATGTCACGTTCTACAGTATGAGGTATTTATCGTTCCCACTGAGAAATATGTATGTGTAATTGTTATCTACCGCTGTCCGTAAAAAGCAGTCATAACGGTAGCATTCCCATATGTATAGCTTAGCTGAGGAAGTGATAGTCTACCAAGAGTACTATTTGTCCCTCGTATTTTATACGAGCTATAGCATCACTGGGCCCCTTGGTAGAGTTAGATTATCTGCATGCGGTATAATTACAAGAGTAATTATATTTGATAATCTAATCAAGATCAAGAAAAGATACAGTTAACAAGGATGACACACATCTACCTTGGAACTGATCTGATAGCTATGAGACATAAGAACAGACACAAGTAAATTGTTTACTGGATCGTGATATTGTACAGTACAGCATCATCTGTGTAATTGGATGGTCATGATGTGTTGCTAGACGCCACCCATGATTATAGAAGTTAAAACAGTTTAACTCTGTTTACCAACATAACACAGATCCTATTGGGTCACACCATATAGGAGCTACTCGGAGAATCTTACTGATTAATTATAAATTTATTATAATTAATATTAAGATGGTTATAATTAATTATACGTGATATAATTAAATTATAAATGTCATTTAGAATGACAAGCAGAAACAACGGTTAATTTATAAACGTACACGTTACGTTGTATAAAAGTTACCGAACAACAACCGAAAAGAAATATAATTGTACATGACAATTATATATATTTGATTTGGATTTTAATTTGTTAATTATGGATTTGAATTATGGGTTTAAAAGCCCAAAATAATCAAAGCCTTAATTAAAATTAAAAGCCCAAAGTCAAAGCCCAAAATCAAAGCCTTTTACTATTCATGCCTTAATGGGCCAAGGGCAAAATGGTCATTTCACACCTATGCCACCTTGCATGACACCTTAGGGTGTAGAAGCATGGAGAAGAGTGTGGAAGGGGTATTTTGGTCTTTTCACATATTAAAGGATGAGGTGTCAAGGGTTTTTTGTAAATAGATTTGTTTTGAGGGGTATTTCGGTCTTTTGCGAACCTCCTCAAAACACTATAAATAGAGGGGTGAGGGTAGAGAGAAAACTTACTAATTCACGTGTTAATCTGATTACTTCGTTAATCGGCTTTTCTCTCTTCCTCGGTTTCGGTTACTACGAGATTAGGAAAATAATATATTTTGCGAAATCCTGCGGTTTAGCTTTTAAGTGATACCAAGTAACCTCGGGACACAAATATATTTATTTCGTCCTTTTCTAGGTGAATAGTGTTTTTGCATAATTCCGCAGTTTACGGTATTTCTGGCAGAAGAAATAAACCGCTCTCTGGTTAGTCCTGGTGGATAACCGATAGAGGTATCACACGTGTGATACTACGAGTCGATTCCTTCCTTGGTGTAGCTCTTCTCGCTCAGCTACATTCCAACTGAGATTTGAAAACGAGGTATAAACATGTTATATTAATCTATTTAATTGATAAGTAGATTTAAAGCTTTTAGAAATCAATTATGGAGTAGATCTGTAAATGAATTAAATGAGGTTTTGATGCCAAAGGAATACTGAAGATGGACCGCCTTGGAAAGTTTCCTGACATACCTCGTTTAATTCTTAGCTTAAACCGTAAAATTTTGTTTTACACACTTTCCGCAATTAAGCTAAATCAATGGGTTTGAACCGTCAAAACCCCAACACTAAAGACACTACAAGGTGGTCCAAATACCTTCAATTGGAGTGTTGTATTAGGGATGTAAATGCCCTATTATCTTGTCATATATAGGCACTATTAGAGTGC
This sequence comes from Carex pumila, assembly GCA_033356055.1. NCBI lineage: Eukaryota > Viridiplantae > Streptophyta > Magnoliopsida > Poales > Cyperaceae > Carex > Carex pumila. Next base: position 608 of record JARJHM010000570.1, on the reverse strand, counting down.
TCGAAACACCTTCAATTGGAGTGTTGTTTTAGGGTTGCATATGCCATATTATCTTTCCATATGGACACTACTAAAGTGTTCGAAACAAATTCAATTGGAGTGTTGTATTAGTGTAGTAAATGCCCTATTATTTTGCCATATAGCAACATTACAAGAGTGCTCCAAACACCTTCAATAGGAGTGTTGTATTAGAGTGTAAATGCCCAATTATCTTGCCATATAAGGACACCACTAGAGTGCTCCAAGCACCTTCAATTGGAGTATTGTATTAGGGTTGTAAATGCCTTTTTATCTTGCTATATGGGGACACTATTAGAGTGCTTCAAACACCTTCAATTGATGTGTTGTTTTAGGGCAATAAATGTCCTATTATCTTGCCATATAGAGACACTAAAAGAGTGCTCCGAAAACCTTCAATTGGAGTGTTGTATTAGGGTTGTAAATGCTCTATTATCTTGTTATATAGAGACACTACCAGAGTGCTCCAAACACCTTCAATTGGAGGGTTGTATTAGGGTTGTAAATGCCCTATTATCTTACCATAGAGACACTACTAGGGTTCTTCAAACAACTTTAATTAGAGTGCTGTATTATGGTTGCAAATGTCC